>OY744531.1:59565809-59625809 GCA_963556195.1 Sepiola atlantica
TTAAGCGTCATGCCCAGTACTTCCACCAGTGCCGTCTATCGCACTGGAAGTAGAGCGTTCAGCGATATGCGGCTGCTCTGCCTATAACTTCAACGCTGTTGACCCCGGCAGCGTAGGTCCTAGTTCAGCTGAGAGAGGTGATCTGGGTCGATGGGATAGTCCCAACCTCACCAGTTGGTCTGTCAGCTCGCCTGCTCGCAGGAGGAACAGTGTCCTGCCTGCAGGAATAAGACCAGCCAGGTCGGTGGAGTTCCAAGAGGCCGGAGCCACCGATCCAGATCAGACTCCAGGAAAAGGGTGGGCCACTGCAACCGGAAGGCTTCTATGATGATAATGTTGCATCTGGACTACAGCTTAATGCAACACAAAGCCAAAGAGAGTAGCAGCAGCAACATCAGCACTTTCAACTTCGAACCTGCGCAGACAAGAATGTCAATTAGACAGTCCAGATCCAGAAAAAAAGATGGGGGTCGCTACACCGGACAGTCCGAAAATTCGAGCAGTTGGTGCCACAAGCAATCGGGGAGGTGGGACTTTACCGAAACCACAACCGGCACCTAAGACACCAGCGATGTCTCCTGCAGAGAAGACAACCGAATGCAGTAACAGCACAATTCCGCTCGACAACCGGCACCTAAGACACCAGCGATGTCTCCTGCAGAGAAGACAACCGAATGCAGTAACAGCACAATTCCGCTCGGTCAATCAACGCCGAAAGCTGTCAACAACTCCTGTCTTGTTCCCACAACCATCAACATGTAAAGCGGCAACATAGGGTCCCCAGTCACAGCTAGCCCCGGATGATTACCGTCAGCTCTTCGAAACCGCCTACAAAAGCCTAACAGACGACAACGTGTTGAAGAGCTGGCCAAAAGAATAGTGGCGTTAGTCACAACAGACGTTAATACAAAAGGGTTGACTGGGGCCTTTAAGGACAATATGGCGGACTTACTATGGGAGCTAAAAATCCCGGCTTCTTATATATGTAGAAGAATCTATGCAAAATGGGAAATGTTGCTCCCAAATAGTCAGAAAGCGGAAAAGCTTTCCAAAACAACCTTGAGGTTGAAACATCTCTGTCTGAAGCCTGGATACCTCAACAAACGGCGAACGACAGTCTCCATCCTCGTCGTCCCCTGTTATATTACTTCTAAACAACTAAATATTAGCCAATATAGGGTCGTCGAGGCAGTAACTCCAGTACGGGGTCCCCGTAATATCATGGTAGGGAACTACCGGATCAAAATGAGCATTGATCATACAAATTTCAAGAACATTCCCACATCATTAAAATGCAACACATGGACTATGAGTGTAATAGTCGAAGGCAGGAGGCCATATTGTTGACATTGTAAGCAGCCAGGGTACATGTCAAAAGACTGCCCGAAGAAGTTCCCTGCAAAGGCCCTAGCTGCGGCCCCGGCAGCGGCCCGGCTGCGGCTCCGGGCGGAAAAACTGTGGCACCAGCAGGAGGGGGAAATACCACAAAAGATGGATGGACAACGGTTTTCAAGAAGAACGTTACAACCACCAATGAGGCAGTTCTAAAACCACCAAAGTCCCCCTCCAAAAAGGAATTAAGAGTGCGGCTACTTGAAGGGTTGCCCCACACCAAAAATCCAACCGAGGTGCTGCAGCGTTCAAATTCATCAGTACTAAAAAGGAAGTTGTTTACACTTTCGGCGTCTGAATCAGAGGGGGAGTCCGTCATTGACGACGCAAAGAAGAAAAACTCTGGTCCAGCAGTGACGGCAGACAATAATATAAAAACTTAACGTAAGACAAAGAAAGCAAAGGAGGCTGGGCCCCATTCCCCTTCCCCTATATGAAAAGAGATAACTATCTCTTCTGCTCATACCTCACAACCCCAATCCCCTCCTCCTTCTTCTAAGCAGAAACCCTCCTCCCTTTTTAATTCCCCCGCAGCTCGCTCCTGCTCTGTGTCCGTTAATGGCAAAACAATGAAAACCCCCTTCTTACCAATCAAATTTCTGAGATAGCTCCCAACCATGCCGCAAGGGACTTAAATCTTAGGCAACGCTGTAGCACCTGACTCAGGTCCGGGATTTTGAAATTAAAAATCCGGAAAACTTTCCTAATGCCCCTTTGGTAACAACATTCATTAGGAGTACAAGGGTGGGGTGCACTAAGGGCTATGGAAGATCATAGAGGCAGCAAAGAATGCAATACCGGGCCTGAGATGGGTGGAAGAGGGGTATGACTCCCGCTAACTGCTGAATTCTCTCTGCACAGGGAGGGACCCCATTTTCGTCCACCCCTTCATTTTATAAGGCCCTAAAACTAACCTTCCCACTGGATGTCGGGGCATCGCTAGAGATGAACAGTTTACGTCTTTGAGATCTTAACCTTAGAGTACCTGATATTCACTTGGTAAAACACATTTTGGTAGTGGCTGTATGTTATGTCCCATAGAAAAGGAGATGATGTGGTATTCTAAAGAATATCCTAAATGTTTATACACTAAATATTACTATGAAAAAAAGGCATATTCAACCCTTGAAAATAAATTCTAATCATAGATATACATAAAGATTGCTTTCATTTTAAATTGGTATAATGTTAAAAATTGTCCATAGTAATAAAAAATAGAATTGTTAAGTTCAAATTCTAGCCGAATTAGTTGGTTTCATTTATATTACCTTTGAAAATGACATGCATCAACACTTATCTGATCAAGTAAAGGATATAAATAGCACTTAATATGAACTCTCAACCTGGAGATAGCAGTCAAAGGATAACTGTGACTTCTTGTATGGAAGCATTAATTAATTATTTGAATTTTTGGTTCAGTTTCAGTTACATATTTTAACTAGCAGAACCCTGTGGAAATTCCACGGTTCTTTCTACATTAATAATAAATGTTAGTCAATATCATACTATTTAAAAAAGAAAAATAATTGTCAGCTAAATATTCTTCAAAAACAATAAAACCAATATGTCTTTATTATTCATTTAAAATCCTGGTAATTTAATTATTTTTAAACAATATTCTGTCTTCTTCGTTTAAAAATAATTGTCAGCTAAATATTATTTAAATCAATAACACTAATGTCACTTTTTGAAATATATTTATTAAGAATTGTACCGTTTGAGTTGTTGGGATGACATAATTTGTCTTTAGAACAATTCATTTTAAAATGGGTAAAGTCGGGACTGTTTGCAATACCATCCTTGACCCCAAAATAGATAGGGTGGGTGGACCTAGAATGTTGGATGGGTGTGAGACAAATCTGTCTGATCTGATGACTGAATGTGATCTGGTCGACAGGTTTCCTGTCGATCACCCGGGGGGGGGGGGGAAGTGGCGGACATGGCTATCTAACGGGCCTTCCGCTCTAAGTACTTATTTATATCGGTTGTTAGTGAGAAGAGGCAACGTAAACTATATCGCTTGTCCCACGTTCCACTGGTTAGGCCATTCTGACCACAAATTACTTGTGGTCAGTTTGGAAGTAGAAAACAGAACCCCTATGTTAGCTAGGCACTGGAAGTTAAATACCTCCTTACTGGAGATACGTGACTTCCGGGACAGACTAACACTTAATTTTCAAAAGGGTTTAGTGGGAGCGGTAACCGGGAGTAAGTGGTGGGTTAACGCCAAATGTGGTATTAAGCGCTTTTCTGTGAAATATAGCAAACGCCTCGCCTTAAATAAGGCTGAAGCAAAAAAGCGTTTAGAAAATAAGCTGGCCCGGGCGTGGATGGGGGAGATTCCCTAGGCATAGAATTAGCCAAGGGGGACCTTAAACGCTCGGCTAACAAGCGGTATGAAAGTCAAGTAGTCAGGGCTAGGTTAGAAAGAATGTGCAACGAAGCCGTGAATGTTGACGCTAAAGAGCGTAGAGCTCTACTATGTCGCAACTCGGATAGATATATTCGTGAAGTTAAAAGCCCGGAAAGACATGCCATTGTGTCGGCTCGGGAAATTTGTGAGGGTTTCGTGAGCATTTCGTGGATCAGTTCCTCTAGCTAGTAGTACAAATGAGTCCTGTCCCCCTGTCTTTATTTTAGGTGTCAGAATTCCTCCATGATGACCGTCCCCTCGATTTACTTTATCCCTGATCCGCCCAAATTGTATTTATATTGGAAGACACCGCACATCCCTAAAAACTCTATCCTGTATTTCTTTTGTCTTTTAGACAACGCCCACTTCGACTTAGGGATCGACTCTCTTGCTTTCGGGGGTTCTGGAAGACAGCGAGCAGTTCATACCTTAGATAGGATGGATGGGTCCTACTAACGTACCATAACTAGCATTTTATTTTGTTCTTTATTTTTCTATCCCTTTTATTTTTATTTATTTGGGGGGGGGTTTAAGGCTTGTTTGTTCTCTCACTCCCATCATCATCAAACATTGCATATATTTTGTAAATAAAAATCATCATAATTTTAAGTAGCTTAGTCCATGAAGTAAATGTCGTGTTGTGGTGATTGGAACCAGTTCAAGGGCATAGACCGGTGGACGACTCTCGATCCCCATTTTCCTGCCATACCAATTTTGGCCTTGTGCTACATCTTACAATTTCCCACTGTAAGTATTGTCAGGATAAATCAAGAGAACCGCTTAGCAAACCGCTTAGCACGTCTGACTTGAGCTGGTAATGGAAGCTAACCTCTTGTAATTAAGTATTCTTAATACAAATTATATGCCTTTCAATCCCTGTCCTATTTACTTATTGTTATTCTTACGATATAACACTTAACTTTATAGAACGTATTTTTAATTAATATATTTTTAAAATTAGTTTTATACGAACATAAAAGTAGTCCATGGACACGTGCTTCTGGCTCACATGGCTAACTTAGACAAGGATCGAACTTTCGATATTGATGTCTATAGTTCAGCTCTTACAAATAGACTACGATTTTTATCACCTAAATATTTAATGTATTTTTATATAATTGTTTTTTATTGGTGATTGCAGCGTTCATTGTTTTTACTTACTACTACCTTTTCGATTGTTTCACTCCCTGAGTAATTAAGATGACTGCTGTGAGCCAGCAACACTTGTTCGTTGATTACTTTTATGTACATATACAAACAATAGAATATATATATATATATATATATATATATATATATATATATATATATATATACATACTATAAATATTGTTATTAAATATTAAAGTGTATTTACCTGCAGACAACGTTGTTTCGGACCTACGTCCTCATCAGTGCAGGAATGGGTTACTTAAAGCGGCTAGACGGGTTCGTACGCAGGTTGTAGATTCAGAAGAGAATCACGGTCCTACGCCCTAATCCATTAGGCCAAGTTGAACCGCCACACACATTACTGATATTAAGATACATTTAAAGCCAGCGGCAGGGTTCAAACGTTTCGAGATCAAAGAGTGCTTAAACTTTACTTCCATAGCTTAACGACCTCAGATTTTTATAATTTAAGACAGTGTTCGACAATTAAGATTTATTTATCTTAAAGGGGGCCATTACTATAAATATTTTCATTAAATATTATAGACAACGTTGTTTCGGACTTACGTCTTTATCAGTGCAGAAAGTGGTGGTTTCAGGCGGTCAGACAGGTTAGAACGCAGTTCATAGATTCAGAAGAGAATCACGATCCTACGCACTAATCCGTTAAGCCAACGGAAATCGCCACAGATATTACTGAAATTAAGATGCATTTAAAGCCAGCGGCAAGATTCAAACGTTCCGAGATCTAATATATATATATATATATATATATATATATATATATATATATATATATATATATATATATATATATATATGACAGCTTAAAAAGATACAACATAATGACATATTCATCATTAAGTATAGAAGTTCCAAAAATTCGACATCAATCACATCAACTTTTGTGTACGTACGTTTCTAAGACAAATTTTATTGCGCGTCTTCATCAATACAAATCAGGAAAGTCATCAACATTTGGCTAAAGTCCAGTTTGGCAGCTAGCCATGAAACTTAATGGAAAATATTATTTAAGTTTGTTATTTTAATATTGTTGTGAACTGTCTTTAAGGCATCTAAACTGCAATAGGGGTTCTGCTTTTAAATCGGACTATTAGCGAAATGTTGATGACGTTCCTTGTTTTTATTTCGTATAGTATGACTAGACGAATATTTAATCAGATCCTTCTTAGCCAAAAGAAAGATCCAGGTTGTTCTCAATAGGTGTACATCCAAACATTACATTAATGCATGCGTGCCCCAGGGGTCGCTCCTTAGAACTTTTATTATTCCTGATCTACATAAATTACCCCCTCTAATGCAATTGTGTACGAGATGGCTATATTTGCTGATGACACTCCGCTCTATTCTAGACATGTGGGCAAAACGAATGCACATAAATCCAAGACAATGTCTGAATCCTTGGAAAAGGACTTTCAGTCTGTAATGGAATAGGGGCGTTAATAGATGGTAACCTTTAATGCTACAAATGGTAACGCTCCGTTCTTTTTATAATTATAAAAAAAACAACTTTTTAACCATCGATTGTCATGGCTAATAGAACCCTACCTGAGAGTCCAACATTCAAATTCTTCGTCCTAAAATTCGCAGGTTACATAAATTGGAACAAATACATAGAAGACACTGCCAAGGCTGCTGCAAGGAAAGTCGACTCACTTTACCGTGCTAGAAACCTTCTCACACCTGTCAGTATCCTTACAATATCTACAAAGCCACAATTCGCTCATGCATTGAGTATTGTTGCCACAACTCGGGTGGTGTATCAACCACTAGTATCTTCTTAGACAGAGAAAAAAAGAGCGTCTAATCTAGTAGGTGCCACGCTGTCAACCAAGCACCAACCTCTGTCGCATCGCCGAAATGTTGTATCCCTGTGCTTTTTTTACAAGTAATTCAATCAAATGTGCTCCAACGAACTTGATATAATTGTACTCTCTCGACGTAAATACTCTCGAATAACCCGTAAAATCCCACCCTTTCACTGTTGAGGTCCCCAGAATGCTTTCTACTCATATAGCTTCTTTCCTCTAACTTCTAGCCACTGTTTCCTTTACTGTACCAACATGCAGAAATTAAAGTGTAAAGTGAACACACATTTCGCTGCACAACTTTCCACTTATGATGCCCTTGTAGGCGTGGTCTCTAATTAACAGTAACCTCTTGCGTCTCAGTGAAAATATACCTTGTTTGAGATGAATAAAAGTTTTTAAAAAGATTCCTTTCCACGCAACAAACCTAACTATATATATATATATATATATATATATATATATATATATATATATATATATATATATATATATATATATATATATCAATTTATGTAGTTAAGTGCGTTATTGTATTGCCAATAACATAGTACCACAATAAAAAAAACTATCAATTGACTAGTCAAAAGCAAAGTTTCATTTGTCATATTAAATGGTATTCGAGTCAGACTTTTAAAATCCGACAAGATAACTTTATATGTTATTTTATTCTTTGTTATTTTTAATTATCCGTCTGTGTTTCACCTTTCCACTTGTCGATCATTTGCCTCTTCTTACTTATATAAATTTGTATTTTCGCCATTTTATAATAATGACCATGGCATTACTTGTATTTTCTTTTGTCTCTTTCCACTTTCCTTTTTTCATTATTATATCTCTTTCCTTTTTTCTATTATTTCCACTTCTAACCTTTTATTCTTTCATCTTTCCTTTCTTTTATTAGTTATCCTTTCTTTCATTCGACTGCCCTGTTTCTTTTTTCCTTTATTTGTTTCGTTATTTATTCTTCCCTTTCTCCTTTACCCCTCCCGTCCTTTCCCCCGGTAGCCCAATTTCTTTTGCTCATTTTTCTTCCCTCCAACCTATAATCACCTATAAAAATCCCCACCAACCACGGAAAAAGGATCAATGTATAACGAAATTGGATTCGTATTCGACAAGATGCAAATAATATTGGGACAAATTACCCCTAACAAACCAACTACCCCGAACCAACCTCTATCCGCCCACAAACAACGTGCAATCAAAAAGGCACGCACGCACGCACCGCACCGCACATGTAATTTAAAACACTCTAACAATCGCATTATTCCCATGTACATACCCAAAGGTATAAACATCCACACACGCATGTAATCAGAAACACGAATCAACAAATCCACATGTTACACAAAATAAAAGGGACTCGGCCCATCTTTTTCTAATACTAAAACCTCTACAAATCCTTTCTTGTTTCTTGTTGACGTCATTATTTATTCAGACATGCCTATTTGGGATAATGTAACTATTACGTTCTATAATAGACCGGGGGACAGGGGTTCAATGCTCGATCGAGTCATACCTAAACTCAAGAATGAAACTTGATACTTCCTTGCTAAACACTCAGCATTATTAGGTGAGGTCAAGAGTGAGTGGAGCAATCAATGGAAAGGAATAGCGCTTTCCTCTACATTTCGGTTTAGTTGCCATCGAAAAAGGAGCCTTCAAGTCGCCTTCGACTATGGTCTATCAATTTATTACTCATGTTTTTATTTCTTTTTTCGTTGGACTAGTTCAAAATTAAAAATATACTTATCGGTATATTTTACAGTAGAGTAACTTGTCGCACTAACAGTAAAATTGAAATAGCATCTTTATATTTTTTTTTTATTTACCTCCCCAGGAGGTTAGGCACAAAGCCAGTTTTATCTTACTCCCACAAGTAAGATGTGACCCACGCTCGGGTCGGGAAAGTGGGGTTTGAAAAGCCAGCGCCCGAGAAGGTGAGCACTCTGGCCATTAAAAATTGCCTGGGCAGCCCCGTCGGCATTCCCCGGTAGGGGCGCCTCAGGCAGTAAGCAATAAACTTACTCCTCCCCAAAGAGAAGAGGCAAAGCCTGGGAGGGTGAACCTCCTAGAACTGCACAGGACAGACCCATAGACCGGCGTAAATCAAGCCCCGAAGGCCAAGACGATACCAGTTTATGGTGTGTATCAATCAATGATACAACATATTCACGATAGAAGAAAAACATCTTTCTATAATACCCAGTCATGTATGTAATCTCCGAAGCTTAACTAATTTACATATTGATTTTCCAAATGAACTCTCATTAATTAACTATCTGCGTTTTCTTTTCTTATAATATTATCGTTTTTCTTGTACTATTATCTATAGTACTATTCACGAATATTTTCAATATCGTGATGAAACTCTTAGTATTTTGGGTGAAAAGCGTCCCTTTTGTTTTCGATCGTAATTTTGTGAACACGTCTGTAAAATACCCAATTTATTATAATTATTATTATACTAAATCTGAGTTAATCTTAGGATTTGTCATATATATTTTAATCACATAAAATGCATGCTAAAATATTCTTCAATCTGCGGAGTGAGTTATGCTTATTAAAACTTCTAGTTTGATTGTTTTAATTAGCCGTAATATACAACTAACTAACTAACCAAGTAGCCCATCTCTTACTAAAATGTTCATCTATAACACTTACCATCTCTCTCTCTCTCAGTGTATTTAGTTTGATCTCTCTACAGCCGAATGTAATACAGAAAGGAATGGATAAAAAGATTGATATAGTCAGTTATAAACAAAGGCGAAAAGCAACGCAAACAATAAGAGTACATAACCCGTTATTGGAAATAGAGAGAGAGAGAGAGAGGCGGGAAGGGCGGGAAGGAGAAGATAGAGAAAGATATATACAGGGAGATGAAGAGAGAGATGGGAGGTATAGTGAGCAGAGAAAGACTAATTTTGATGTTGTCTTTATTTTTATATTGAATTGGATTTACAAACTCACTTTTTTCCTGATTCAAACACTTTAACTCAATGGGTAAGCCACATATTATGTACATAATAATCACGTTGACATACCGGTTCCCATTGAATCATTGTAGTTAAGCGACTGTGAGCCTAGTCAGTACCAGATTGGTAACCATTTGAGAATACTAGGCGCTCTATGTGGTGACGTGGCGACACCTCTCTGTAAAATATTTCAAAAACTAACGTTGTTAAAATCATCTCACCTGAGCGGGATGCAAATGCTTGTGAATTTAATATTCCCTAGAAACTTCCTGCTTCGGATGAAGTCGCTCAACTCGCCCAATGTGTGTGCTGTAGGAGGGGAGGAAGACGCCATATATTGATTTTGTAATAAGCTGTTGTTTTCCGTTACGAGAGGGTTTTACTGACGTCATTTACAAATCCTCCAATCAGCTGCTGTGAACGAATTGCATCGATTAAGCGTTTTTTAAAGACATGTTTATTGTTGTCCGAAGCTCACAGAGCACACCATTAATTCCGCTTTAAAATACACGGTGGAATATGTTTCCGTTTATCATTTTTTCTTCGAAATTTTCTTTTTTAAAAATCTGCCCGCCCCCCTCCTTCGTTGTTTCTTCGCAGTAATTAATATTTTACAGGTTATGTTGAATCAGCAAAGAAGGAAAAAACAATATTTCTGGGTTTTGTTTCATTCCAGATTCTACTAACAAGTGTCGATGTATTACAGTCGACCCTTGCTGGTATGATTATAATATTTCGAGTGTGATATTCATTGGACTTTTCCATATTATCGCATAATTATTTTTCTGTGTTTCTCTTTGCATTTTTTTGTTTCCGCAAAGAATGGCAGTAAGTTTTAAATCTCCCTTTATTGATGAGATTAATATAAGGATTATGTCCGACAGAATTCATAGAAAAAAATATAAATGGAAGAATGGACAACCGCAGAATATAAAAGACAAAATTATATGAAACTCTGTCAGCAGACTAATATTTCTTTTCATTTGATAACTTTTCAAAGTGAACAGAGATATTTTGCACAAGAAACGAATTATGAAGAGGAGAAAATCGAAAAAAAGGTTTTTGGGATTAGTGTTTCTGTATGTGAAAAGCACAACACTCAGGTTGCATTGCGCTCTCAGAATAAGCAAATCTTCAAAAGCAATTTGATGAATTTAATATTGCATAGATTTAACTTAAATCTTTAAAATACACCATATGTTTTACCCTAAATACAAGGTAAAATCATTGACATAAGTACAACTAATCACCACAGCGATTACATAAGCTGACATTTACGCCATTCTATGAAAACCATACAACAAAAATTAAATAAGGGAAATACGGAGAACACTGAACAAAAGGGTATATGCACACAACTTAGTTATTATAAAAACGCTTTTTAATCATATGATTGATTTCGAACACGGATTTGAATTCACGGAGGCTTCGAACGTCAAAACTATTTACAATTTATCTAGCAAGTATCTCATTGAAGAAGCAATTATCACTCATTTAAAGCACACGATCAGATGGAATTATACCTATTCTAGCAAAAAAGATCATCAGAGGAAACAACATTTAATTGAACACTGGATAAAGTAATTATTTCGGTTTACTTTTTCTTTTCGCTTCTCTTCCATACTTTAAACCTTACAGTATAAGAACTTTCAGCACTCCATAATTCAAACGTCATATTAGCCTACACCATTATTTTCGCCTACTTAGCACAGTTCCACTGACCGCCCACTTTCCCATTAACGGTGGCGCTCGCGCCCAAATTCTAAAGTCAATCAAGAATTGGTCGTTTACAACCTAACCTTCTTATAGTCTACTGAAATGCTTTTCCCTCTTCCTCTGCATGTCTATCATCTTTTTTCTCCCCGTAATTTGTCTCTGGTACAAAGCATATCAAAAATGCAATATTTGATAAAGTGTCTGTTCTTAAAAGAAACGAAATATTAGTCTACTGGTCAGTTTTTTATGTAATTTTGTCTTTTATATTTTGCTTTTTTTCTAATTTCCACTTTATATTCTCTTTAATCTCGTTGATTACTGGTGACTTCGGGGTAAGGACTCAGTCTACGAAGTCGAAGGTGACTTGATTGCTAGGTTCGAATTCTAAGACCATGATGATTTCATATAGAATAAAACATTAGCATAAAATACTAGTGTCTGTAAGTAAAAATGATTGATATTCATGAAAATATTGTTATCGTTCTTTTAAATACCAAGATCAGCCTCTAGGTGAATTAGGAAACAATCAGTCATACTAAGGCGCTAGGTGGCGTTCCTTGCCACGGCAAGTTAAACACTTTCTGACTGCTTGCTGTCCGTGTCCGTTATTTGACAATTATAGACTTTAAATTATCTTCTTTCCGTGTTGATTAATGGTGGTCTGCGGGTAAGGGCACAGCCTGCGAAGTCGAAGGTGACTTGAAGGCTAGGTTCGAATTCTAAGACCAGCAGCAATTAACATTTTCTACACTGATGACTGCATATAGCATGAAACACTGGTGTCTGTAAGTAAGAATAATTAATATTTATAAAAATATTGTTATATTTAGAAACTAAAATACATAATGTTCCAATTTTGTTGAACTCAACTCTCATAATATATATATATATATATATATTATTTGGTACAGTAAATCAGTACATCAGTTCAATTTTCCTTACTAGATAACAACAAAGCTGAAGGTAGCTGGAAAGAAAACACCTCAGTTTTTTAAATTAAATAGAATTTTTTAAATATTAATTATTAACTTTAAAATGTTTCACTTTTATATTTCACCCACCTTTTTTTACTTTATTAAGTGTTTTTTTATCTCACATATCTTTCCCCAACATAAAATTTAGACAATTCTAATGTAACACTTCAAAGCAAATATCGTATCCAAACGAGAGTGATACGAGACATTTCCATTGTCTTTACCAGATGACAACAAAGCTGAAAACCAGATCACCGACCGCAATAGAAGGAGGTCGGTGATCTGGTTTTCCCACCTTATTCCACCAATATCAAGACAAAGGTAGGCCACCTTTTCTTCAACTTACTCGACAAACACTTTCCCCACACACAACCTGCACAAACTCTTTAACAGAAATTCTATTAAGGTTAGCTACTCCACTGCCCCATCCATAAGAAAAATCATCTCTGCAGAGCCCAAAGCAATTTCAAACGCACGCTGTACATGCAAGGATAAAAACACCTGCCCCTTAGAGGCGAATTGCAAAATCGATTTCCTCGTATATGCCACCGTCACAAACTAGACTACCGGTAGAGCAGAGAAATACATTGGCATGACGCAGGGAAGCTTCAAGCAAAGATTATACGCACACAGAAACACCTTCAGATACAAAAACAAGGCAAATACGCCACTCGCGACCCGGATATGACAACTTAAAGATGAAAGGATACCCTTCACCATCAAATGGAAAGTAACTGAGAGAAGACCATACATCTCACCAGCCATAAATAGATGTCCTCTGTGTGACGCTGAACAATACCATATATTAAGGGCCATCATTGACCCAAATACAGTCTGTTTGAATATTCGAGATGAAATCGTTAAGGGATGCATCCACTAGAGACAAGCACTACTAATAAACTGGACTTACCGATACACATAAAGGCCTAGCTACACCCCTCTGCCAAATACATAACCCTATAATTGCCCCATTATATCGACTTCCACTCCGGAAAATTCTCCCAACTATTACCCTTCATAAATGTAAATAAAATTAAAAAATACGAACAAATACCTTAATAAGCCCATATCCACACTACTTTTAAAGAGCAATAATTATAACTTTTCCAAAAATTATTTCTCCATTAATTAAAAGGGTAACACCCCCATTTCACATTGTTATTACTCCCATAAGTCCCCACCATTTCTCGGTCATAATGCTAATCTCCCATATCTCCCAAACAGATCCAATTTTTCCGACTCAATTCTTACTCTTATCTCTAAACCAGTTTTAATTAGCATACCAATTTTATCACCCCCATAAGCATTCACTATACCTTAGTTAATAATGTTTAATCCCGAATACAAATGATTCAAAACCCCTTCAGAGTTATTGCCCATAGACCGCCCGGGTGATATCTTCATTTAAATCCCTTTTGGGATTGATTTAAAGTCCTTTAATCCAGGATTTAAATTAGAATTTAATGTTGTTTATTTAACCTATTTTTCTCTTAATAAGTATAATCCTTAAACCCATTTTCTCTCCCTAATTGCTTTAGAAGACACATCATTAAACCCCAAAACAGTAACGGTCAAATACGATACTCATAATATTGGCTCACGGGATTTATATAGAAATATTTTTTATTTTTTATTTTTTTTACATCTCTTTAAATCTTCTCCGGTTTAAATCTCAACTGTTACTCCTCCCCCCCTCTTTTTTCTAAACTTATTAAACCTTCCTTACACTAAATTTAAACAAACATACATAACACCCTAAGCAAATAATGCGTCCAAACGAGAGTGACACCTGACTTCACATTTCCGAAAGAGAAGCTAGAAGAGAGCCGAATGGCTAAGTTCTTCTGTGCTTGAAACCGACGGTACGAATGTTGTAGGTATTGTCTGTAGCAATATATATATATATATATATATATATATATAGAGAGAGAGAGAGAGAGAGAGAGAGAGAGAGAGAAAGAGAGAGAGGGAGTAGACATAAATAGAAAAAGCGGAAAAAGATGGAAATAATACAATGAAATTAATATTTTGCTTTCGTTATCGAAAGGGTTCCTCAGAATAATTAGTGACGATGTTATTTTTTAATGTTTGCAAACAATGACGTAGATGTAAGAGATAGAGGGATGAGGACAACAGAAGAACAAAAGAGATAGAAGCTATAATAAGTACAGCAGGGGTGGATTTAATGTTATTTGCAAATATATAATGTAAATAAGAAGAAAAATAAAAAAAGAGAAAGCAAGAAAAATGGGTGAAAATCTCGTGTATTTGGCATGGATGTCTACAGTGGAGCGATCGAAGGTGGAGACAGCTGTCTAGCTTACAGAAGAAAAACACACTTTTTACTGTTTATTTATTAAGCTAATCGGAAAGGCAAAACAATGACACTTGCGTAAGAGATACAAAATGTATTGAATATTTCCGGAGAACGATTAACGTGAAAGAGAAAGGGAAAGAAGTTGAAATTATAGAAGCATTGAAAGCAAACCAAAATGTTTCTATTTTAAGAATAATAGATGTGTCTGTTTTTTGGAATTCTTAAAGTCAAATTTCGAGTCGGATTTTTTGACATCTTAGGAGTTAGCTTCAGAGTCGGATTTTTTGATAGGAAGCTATTCGTTCTTCGATAGTGCGTTTAGATTAGGTAATAGTGTAAAATTTAGCACGGTTGTGGAGTCGGAGGTTTGGAAATGGGTCGGAGACGATCTCGAAAAATGTTACGAATCAGGGTCAGAATTTTAAAATCAACAGATCGTGTAAATATTAGAAGACTTTCAAACAAGGATCAGAATCGAATATTTTTGGCATCTCACAGTCGAAGTCAGGGTCGAATATTTTTTAAATCTAGGCGCCGGTGTGGTATATTTCTAAATCGAGGAACCGGAGTGGTATATTTTTAAATCTAGGTGCCGGAGTGATATATTTTTACATCTAAGCGCCGGAGTGGTATATTTTTAAATTGAAGAACCGAAGACTGATTTTTAAAAATCTTATGAGTCAGAGAGGAGCGGAGTCGGAATGTTTAAAATACTAGGATTTTTTTAAATTCTAGGAGTCATGTTAGATTTTAATCACGCATTTTATTTCACTCTTTTGTTATCTTTCAATTTAATTGCTCTTTTGTGTTAATAAATTCTTGTCGTGTTAAACATATATAAGCTTTGTCGCATTCTTTTTATGAAAATGAATGTATAGCAATGTTAGTGTGGTGCACTGTTTGTGCATTTTGTAGTTTTCATGATATCCGTTATTGTATGTGATGTACGGATGATTGTTCAACAATAGTCACATGAAACAAAAATTAAGTCTCTGAATGGGCAAATCTAGATGGATTATTCATAAAATTTCTTGATTTTTTTAAATATTTTATATCTCGATGATATACTTAACCCTTTCTCCCAAAAATATAAAAATAGAAGACATAATCACAGCCGAACTTTTTAACAGCAAATACGAAAACAAATCCAATAACACTTAATCTTTCAAGGCATTTTAAGCGCGGCAACAATATACAACAGAGGAAGAATACAACAGTGGAATGTCCATGGTAATAAAAGAATAAGAATAAAAACGTGATATTGTGTTATAGGCTGAGCACTAAAGGATATAAGTTTCTTTATTCGATCCCGGGCAAAAGCGGGTATGTCTGCTTGTATGTGAATGTATTTAAGAGACATATAATTGTAAAAGGAGAAAATAGAAAATCTATGTTTGTAATTTCTCTGTCTCTATTTTATTTCTTCGTTTTATTATGTTATTTGTAATTTCCGGCCCGACCCTATTCGTTCTTTTAACATCTATGTTCTATATAAAGCAAAGTTGTATGCAAGTGTGTTGATCTAAGAGCTAAACCACTGCAGATTTCGAATCAGCACCTTCGATTCGATATCAGAAGTTCTTGAACCTTTTTAAACACTCATTATTCAAAATTAAATTTCGTAACAATAACATTAGAAACAAATGTGCCGCCAATTTAAGCATTCCATGTCCAGTTTAATATTGTATATTATTAGCCGACCGTACAACAAACTTATAAAAAAATAAACAAGCATATAAAAATAAGTCAAGATTGATTTTAGTCAAGCATTGTACGTATTCAGCATACGATTTTTTAAAATTAGAAATAGAAATTTTCTGTTTCTTAGACAGTCGAACTATTTTAGATCTACGCGGAAAGGTAAAAAAAAATGTTGATATCATTAACTGTTATATACGTTAAAGGACAAACTATTTTCGCTTGATCCGTTGTCGTGTTGATAAAGCGTTAGCTTTTAGTTTAGTTGTATTCTATCTTTCAGAGTTCACTAGAAAATAGTTTTTTTTTGTTATAGTGTTCCATTTATTTCCTAGCCGATATCGATCATAATCATAAACCTGAAAGGACATTTTTTAAAAGTATTTATTGCGATTTCAAGTAAAAAACAATTAATGTGGACTGACGTGCAGAAAAGAAAGGTTCGAGAAACCCGGCGTTGACGGGTACTTCATATAGTAATATATAGAGGAAGATGAAAAATGAAGAAGCGCACACCATAGACGATATCCAAGGGGAAAAGAAATAGAGGATCATAGTAGTAATATTATGGTAATTAAAATGTATGCAAGAAAACGAAAATGGAGCAGATCTTTCTCATTACTATCTCTCAATTGAAGGATACCTGCTTCTATTTCTTTTTCTAGCATACATCTGAATTACCACAGCATTTTTCCTAATATCATTACCTTCGTGTTGATGTGGCTAATACCATTAATTAAAGCTCAAATTAGGCTGGGAATAAAAAATAAAACTACAAAGAAAAATGAGACTCGTACAGGGTTTTAAATTATGGCTCAGAAAAGGAACCAACTGTCGCGGGTGTCTCCTTAACCACTCGGTTAATGAGCGCAACTGTCAGTTAAAGCTTAATTTGTACAATTAACTCCTCTCCCCAGCTTTACAAACATTTCTGTTAATGTTTTTACTACTATTGTAAACCACAATTTCCTCGAATTTACATCATTACACAAACACGCGTGTCAACAACAAAAGCAGTAAGATGCATAATATATAGTCGAAAATTAATTCAAATGTTTCTTATTCACCGTATTCGTTGCTTGACGAAAATTCGAGCAGATTACAGTTTTCAATGGTAGTAAACACAAGGATTTATCGTAGAGACTCAGGGGCGAGTTACTTGTACACATCAACATACTATAATAGTTGAACTCGTTAGTCAAGTGGTTACGACGACACTGGCGACAGGTGACCCGTCTGTCTAATACAAATATTCGAATTCTGTACGAGTCATTTTTAGTCTTGTTATATTATTTATTGCCAGCTTGAAT
This sequence comes from Sepiola atlantica, assembly GCA_963556195.1. Classification (NCBI taxonomy): domain Eukaryota; kingdom Metazoa; phylum Mollusca; class Cephalopoda; order Sepiida; family Sepiolidae; genus Sepiola; species Sepiola atlantica. The sequence goes on from OY744531.1 coordinate 59,583,589, forward strand.
TAACCCTTTATTTACTGATGTTATACACACAAGCACGACTGTCAACCACAACAACAAAGCGTTGAAGTACATAATGCAGTATCGAAAATTAATTTCAATGTTTACTCGATACATGTTTTCATCTTTATTTTCCTCGATGTAGCTACAATACATTAAGTGGCTTATAGAAATCTAATCATTTTTTATATTCTTTTAGAAGTTCATTGTTTTTCAACAAGGAAATCTAACTTTTGTGTATAAGCGTCAGGAAATAGGGCATACATATCGACTACATCATCATCAGGGTTACTTTTATCACTCCTGCAGGAGGAACCCCTCCCTGGTTTCTTTCCACCTTGTTTTATGCCTGGCTAGGCATGGCCAATTAGGGCCTAGTTGGCTGTCGAGGTCGTCTCTCTACCGAGGTTTGGCTTTCCTCTAGGTCTTTTCTATTGTCTCGGGAGTTATTCGGTCGTACCTGTTGTCTAAATATCTCGAAAGGTGACATGGCAATCTATGTTTTGCCGTTCGTATGGTGGTGATGAATATCAATTACTCCAGTTCGCGTTCTCATCCAGGTGTTTCTTTTTCTATCCCGTGAACTGATGCCGAACATAATAGGTTTCATTTTGCATTGTGTTACTGTTAGCTTTTCTATCGCTTCATTATTAAGTGTTCATGTTTCGCTGCCATATGTCTACATTGCCTACCTAAAGAGAAGAAATGAAGAGAACACTTAACTGCAACCTTTATGGTACTTGTGAAATATACGAGCTATGTCTGAAAAATACCGTGATTGGGTGTATTTTGTAAGTTATGGACAGAAAGTGGGATGCGTGGATTGTGTTATAATTTAACACGCAAACTGGATGTATATAATTGTACTTTTAACTTTCTCAAACCATTGTAATTTCGCCGCCTCTTAAGATTATGAGCACTGCGGGACAATCGATAAACAACGATGTTCACCTGATTTTGTTTCATGTGACTTTGTGTCTTTGCTCTAGGTTGTAAGGTTATCATAAAGGAGACCCGGTTTGAATTCGTGGTGGCCATTAAAACGACCGTAACGGAAAATCTGAGCGTTATCACAGAACAGTGTTTCGCTTTTTTCTCATTTTGTTTCAGTCTAAGTTCTCAGACATCTAAAGGACAGAAATCATAGGAGGGTGCTTTCCTGGGGCTAACACGTGATCTATATGAGATAAATAGATATCCGAGGGTTCAATTTAAATTATCCTTTACCTCTCAAACGTTGAGTTAGTAAAGAAGTGAAGAACATTAATGTTCCTCTCTCCAATTGACCAGTTAACTATGTTATAGTATATATTTCTTGTGGGCTCTTGATCTGATCGGATTAATCTAGTCTGATAGAGTATATATCTAAGTGCTGTTACTTAAGCAAACATCACAAGGAGATTTCGATCGAGTTTGCTTGTCGTTATGTTTGCGTGATCAATCGTCACCAACCCTTATCAGTAATTACATTTTGAAATATCTAGGTGAAAATCACGAAAAGAAATGTGGAAGTCACATATCGGACAATAACTTCGGTTCTGTTCAGTGTAGAGACTCGCTACTTGGTCCATATTGTAGCCAATGAAATCACGAATCCTGTACGACTTTGCAATTTTACCTTGAAAAGTTTGGACAAGGTTAAAGATTTGATGGTATTTCAACCTTTTCGATTTTTTTCAAATCTGATGCGAAATGCTGCCAGATCAGATAAATAGTTTTTTTTGTAATCAACTGTTCCATGGAATGACTTCCGGAATACGCCATACAATGTGAAGAAGTAAGTACCATATAAGACTACGCCCCATCCTTACGTTGTCCGGCAGATGTGTGCAACCTCACGACTGACTTATGTTCTTATTTTTAACATAGTAATATCCTACATTACGAGTCTAATCTACTTTCGAGTTTTGATTTACGACGATTCTTGCTTACAATGCGAATGATTATACTTGAATAAATAATTTAGTTTTCGCTTTTTGATGTCTGCATCGAAAATTCGAATTTTGAGCGTTGTTTATATGCCGTTCGTGCCGGACATCCATAAGCATCAAAAACTACGTATTACATTTAGATTGTGTTCCTTGGCCTTTTTGATACAATGCTTAATCTGTTTTATCCTCGGTCAGTAAATTAGGAAATCCTTCTAAACTGAGGCAATTGTTATTTTTGTCCCAATCCAGAGTGCTCGTTTTGAGGGAGCTGGATTATTTCCACATTAAAACCAGACCCTGTGCCTAATTCTGCCCTCGTGAGGGGGTAATAAATAGGAACTATGTTTTACTTGTTTGATTTATAACTAGAAAACTGAAAATGATGTAAATTGAAAAATGAAAATAGAGTTAGGAGCAGAAGCATCCCGAGTTCCTCATCTATTCCTGGGCAACGCCATTTAACCTGCTGATAGTTAAATAAAAGCTACGACATGACCATTTTAAATCACGTCGGTTCGGGTCAACAGCTGTTGATGTAAGCTCGACTATTTCTTCTTTATTTTGATATTTTCGGCATGGTGGGAAGTCAAAGATAAACTAAATCAGGCGAAAAAAAAACGACAATGAACTAAAAACAAAAGACCAATTTCTTCAATCGGAAATAAAAACGATTCTTTGACATATTAATTATTCCAAGACTTAAGTTAGAGAACATTAGCCAGGAATCCGTGAAGTGCAGATTTCTTCAAACGCGAGAAAATGTGAATTCAATTTAGCATTTGATTATTTACATTTATTGATTCTTTTTTCTTCTTTGAAATATATATATATATATATATATATATATATATATATATATATATATATGAGACAAAACAAAAAAAAACGAGGAAGTGAAATGGGATTTGGAAAACTTTCTTATTAAGTATATTATTGGGGGATGGTACGTGTTTACAATTTGACCGATCAATCTTAGTATCAAATTACATAACCAATAATGTTTGTATAAATACAAATTTATACTATATATATATATATATATATATATATATACATATATATATATATATATATATATATATATATATATATATATATATATATATATATGTATATATATATATGTGTGTGTGTGTGTGAAAAAAGACAAACGGAAAATAGGTTAAAATGCAGGAGAAAAACAAAAACAAGAGATTTGACCGGTTTCGTTTGTATTAACGAACGTCTTCAGAAAAAGTGAAGATTTGGAATCAATTTTATTTCAAAGGCACACACATGGGAGAAGAAAAAGACGATCCGATTGGACCATATGAGAATATTTTTAGCGACATTGGAATATGATTTGACAAGTAGGTGACATATTCTTCTTTATTTCTTTTTTCTTATTTTTATTTATTTTTATTTATTTCCGTTTTCGTTTTCCTTTTCGAACCTACCTAGCTAGCATAGGGGAGGTGGTAGGCGGAGGGGGTGAAGACGATAAGAGGGAAGAAGACAGAGAAACTAGCCAGGATAAGAACACATAAAGTGGAAAGTGGGAGCATGCATACAATTATGTATGTAAATATATATAAGTATAAATAAACACAACCTAACTTATCACACATAGGAGTGGGTTTGAAATTGATACACTGAACGCAAGCCTCACAAAATAAACCGGAAAATATCAAAAATACGTCCGCTTATTCGTCTCATTGTAAGTTTTATAAAGCAATACAAATCTTAGATTGACAGTCTAAAAATCTACTTTACAGTCAAACCAATATAAATACTATCTTAGTATATATATATATATATATATATATATATATATATATATATATATATATACGCAAGACTCCGACTCTACCATTGAATCTTATCGAATGTCTTGATATTTATACTCGCCGCTTTCAGTATAAATACAGCTTAATTTCTCACGTGACAATCTCCCGTGGCCTATGGGTCTAAAGCGAACGTTTACAGATTCAAGGTGTCTCTGTGAACCGGGTTTGCGCCCTGTCACCATCCGAGGTTGTTATTTCCCTGCGCTGGTGAGAGCCGTCAGCTTGAAACAACGTCGCATGGAAAAAATGAAAAATATAATTTAATATTAAGGGTTAATCCCGTACATACAAATATATGAACGTATACACTATTATACATACTAAACTTCTCTCTCTCTCTCTCTCTCTATATATATATATATATATATATATATATATATATATATATATATATAGAGAGAGAGAGAGAGAGAGAGAGAGAGAGAGAAATAGATGAATGAAGAAAGAGAGATAAAGATGTGCGTATGACAAATATATTTCATCTTCGATTGTTCAATACAAGGTGTACTCGATAAAAACATGTTTATTTTTCTTTCCTTAAGCCAGGCTTTTCAAAGATTAAAATCTTATCATCTGCGGAATTACATAGATGGATAAGGAAATAGCCAAATGCGAACGATGGGTATCTGAGATAATACGGAGACTGATTCGATGAATTAGGTCGCATTTCAAGAGAAGAGGTTTGGTTGTTTTATTATCAACGCTTCTCAGGTTATTTAATGCCGAATCCGGAATTTGTTGTGAAAGTTTTTATGCGTCAAGTATTTATTCACGGTGTTTGGCGGAGTGAAAGAGGGGGGGGAGAGCAGGGAAAAGAAGTGGGGGAGGGAAATTGTTTTTTTGTTTTGAGTTTTACAAAACATAATTGAGTTTTGCAAAGAGAAAAAAAAACAATAAAACATCAATGATAGTGCCTTTTCGGTCAGAAAGCCGATATCTTCAGACAGCCTGATCTGGTAGCACTATTGATATATTTAGACTGTACAGTTGGTGTCAGGATGGAATGGTGCACGAAGCAATCGGATATAATAATATGATATTCGTAAACTATCGAATCGTAATTAAGGCGAAAAGGTAACAATATAGTTAAATGATAAATAATATACTTAACTGATAGGGTGGGGGACAACAGAACAGAGGGAAGGACATAACGCGGAACGATAAAGCACAATATCATTTGACGAACGAGATTATGCTAAAGTCAAGTAGTAAAACAAATACGATCTGAAGCTCAATGTAATTGTCTTGAGTTATACATCAATAAAGTAGAAAAATCCCTTTTTTAAGATAACATACATGTATGGTGTCTTGTTTATGCTACTAACCACAGGTTACGAATCTATCAAGAAAGCTACCAACCATCGGGCATTGTAACGACGCTTATTAGCACGGGCCACGTTACACACATCTTTATTAGTACCTCGCCCGCTACATGAATGAAATAAGATAAAGAAAAACGTCCTCTTTGCTGTTTATGGATGTCCGACGCGAATTCATATCCGAGAATATTATTACAAAAGTTCCCAAATAGAAAATTAATATCACCATTTAATTCTTTACAAACGTTCACTTGGGCGAAGTTGTGCTTAATCTTTGTATAGGGCTTAGTTTTCAATTGAATCACTGACAACAGGGGTATTGATTTATATTTGCATCCATTTCTGTATTTTCCTATCTTTCTTTTTTTTTCTTGCAGCGAGTTCATTTTGTCTCGCTCACCAATCCCCGATTAATTATTTACACATCTTTTCACGCATAAGACCTATTCCGCACTATAGCGTGTTGCTATCGATCTTTCAAGTACTTGGTGAATTTCCACATGTACATTTGGTTTCTCTTTTTTAACAGTTTCCCTATTGAGCATATACTTAGGAATTTGCTTCCAAATCAAAAACGAAGAAACTATCATCAACAACAACAACAACAACAAGACACACCCGTAAAGTCCGACCCTTCCTCACCGTGGTAGGGGTGGTGGCAACGTGGTACGTCGTTGAAGACGAAACTTATTAACTACGAACGAATCAACATTTGTTTACAAAGAGAAAAACAACAAAAACAAAACAGACTAAAACGAAAAAAAGTAGAAAAGAAAGAAATAACAGAAAAAAAAACAGAAAAAAAACTGAAAACAAGAAAAAAGACAGAAAAAATGGAAAAACAAGAAACGAACATGGACAAGCAAGGGTAATAACGAAGGAAAAAAAACAAGGGGAATAACGAAGGAAAAAACACGGGTAATAACGAAAGAAAAAACCAGGGTTATAACAAAGGAAAAAACTAGGGTTATAAGGAAGGAAAAATCAAGGGCAATAACGAAGGAAAAAACGAGGAAAACAAGTAAAAAAGTAAAACAGTGTGCGAAATGAGCGGAAATAATTTAAATAATGACAAAAACAAAAACAAAACATACTAAAGAAAAAACAAAATATGAATACGCGTGAACAGTGTCAGAATGTGATCGACATTTGAGAAGGATGCCTCAATCCCGGTAATTCTCCTTGTTTGGAACGATTGATTTATTTTTTCTTTCTTTTTTTTACATTTGTAATTGTTTTCTCGCGAGATCAATGCGCGTGGAAAAACGAGAGTTGTGTGATGGGCCGAGAGAAGATATTGCTAGCTTCGTACGAAACAGGAGAAGCGGATTGAGATTGGATAGAAAATACAAGACAAATATTTGTTTTATTGAATATTACACACAACTGGTGGGTGGTTGTGCACGCGCGCCTGGGGCACCAGGGAGACAGAGGGAAAAAGATTCGTACAATTAGGATGGAAGGCAGACCGTATAAAGGACGGATTATTGGTTTTAGCTTTGTGAAAGTAGAGTGAATTATATTTTTTATTACGTTTAACTCCCACGTTGCCATAAGATTGCTTCCTTGTGAGTTACAACATGGTAGTTTTCAAATGCACTGTCAATAAACCCTTGCCATAAACCATTCTCATAATTTATCAAATTTTCTTCCTCCCCTTCATTATTTTTAATCTATATAATAATACGCTAATGCATCGCATGTTCGTACGTACGTTATCATCTTTCACACACATTAAAACAAATGAGATCTTCTGATCAGATTGCGGATTCGAGATTAATCCGGTGTCGCTTAAGTAAAAAATTCCGACTTTACCCATTTTAATTTTATTTTGGAACAATTTATTTTATGTGGTCTCGTTGACTAAAATTCTAGAATAAATACATTTCAAAAAGTGACATTCGTTTTATTGATTTGAATAATATTTCACTGACAAATATCTTTATAGTAAGAAAACAGAGAATATTGTTTCAAAAAATCACATTGCTACAATTTAAAATAAATTTATAAATAAAGAAAAGACATATTCGTTTGAATTATTTAAATAATATTTAGCTTACAATGACAAATAACTTTACGGAAGAAGTCATTTTTTTCTAAACAGCATTGAACTCGACAGATACTTATAATTTCAAAAACAATATTTTTAGGATCAAATTATACAGATTAAAGTATAAGGCACCGTTGAATTTCCACGAGGTTCCGACAGTCTAAATAATATTCTTCATCATTCAATTGACAATCTATCTCATTAACCCTTATATTCAAGTGGCTGCTAGCCATGATAAGTGGTGACTCATTAGTAATTCTTTTAATATACAGATAAAATGAATGCTCTTTGTAAATATAAGTTTTCAAAATTGAATGAAATCCGACCAAGTCAACCAGTTTTTGTATAGTTTTACAAAATTCTGATCCGCAAACTACTTTGAATCTGAAAAAAAAGTCAAAAAAAGTCAATTTTTAAAATTCGTTTTACAACAAAACAGATGAAGTATTTTATAACAATTTTTTTCTTAAAGCGCAAAAATGGTCACTCTAACTGCACCCCTACATTAGTGTATAAATAAGGTGGAGGGAGGAAAGTCAGGATTTCAGACTCTGACTAACATTTTTCCAAATCAAAGTACATATACCTTTATATTAGCTTCTCTTCTTGGCGTAGCTCCTTTCTTTTTATAGGATTTGAAAGTAAAATTGAAATGCTTCAAAATTCCATTTCAGGTTTTCAGGGGACACGAAATAATTCACTATATTAATCAACTATTAAGCAAAGATTAAAATCTATGACTTGTATCCTAAGTAACCGAAATGCATTCTGGTGAATTTAATTGGTTAATAGTAATAAATTATGTCACACAAACGTTTCTCTATGTATATTTATTAAAATGGCAGAGTTGTTTTTAAATAAACCGAAATAGGCTATTACATTTAGGATGTAGAAAATAATCTTAGTTGACGCTATTGCGTGTTTTATTTCAATAAGTATTCTATTTTTAATTTCTCTCTTTCTGTATTCGTCGTATTACACATTCACACACACTATGTGTTAAGAAATATTCGTATTTTATTGAAACCTCCTTCCTCTCTTTTCAATGGTTATATTGTTGTATGCGCATACGCATCGCACATCATCACTTCGGTTTATTTTTGATTATTCAATCGGAGTGAAATTATAGATTTGTGTAGGTATGAAGTGTTTTCGTTTGAACACATGAATAAGCAACAATGTTGCATTACGTTTAACATGTTATTCGTACATTAATTAAACTAAGCAAGTAAACTTCCATGCACAAGCTGAAAAGTGGGTACCGTTAGTTCTGTGGAAGACCAACAGTGCAATTAACATGTTTAAATATTATCCGTTCGATGACAGATCGATTTAAACTAAGAGCTGTTTAATCAAAAAATATTCTATATGTTTGTTCCGTTGCTGGAACCATAGTTAATTCACGGTGCATGAATACAATATTTACTCCACTTCCCACATAAATTATGTCTTTTTTCTTTTGTTCACTGTAACCATCAAATATAATAACGTATGTGTAATATTTGCAAAATACGTATTTAATATATGCATAATATATTCATCTAAATGTAAGAATATGATGCGAAATGATCCGATGTAGTAATGCCCCTCCATCTCAAACAAAGTGTCTACCAGTAGGAAGTTTGCATTCTTAGAATCGAGCTGGCTCCATAAGGCACTTTCTAGAATTGCTTTGCTTACAGACTTGAGAGAACCAATGGAATCAAGTATTGAGGTTATATAGCTACACAATTCATATTCAAAGCGGTCCTGTATATTAAAGTTTTCTTTTGTTGCAACTAATGTTAGGCGTTGAAACAGTGCTTGTGGATGAATATGCACTACTTTTTTGTCTATAATCACATCTGTTTCTAATTCAAGGGTACGTGCCTGTTTTCTCTTCACTTGAATGACTTGTTAGATACCTAATTGTCTTCATGGATTGAAGAATCTCATAGCCAACATTTTCTGTTTGATCTAAATTTACTGAATTCTATACAACAATACCTGAGATAATGTTCTGCAGTGACATCAGATTTACTGAAAAAATGTCTGGCTTTCAAAAAGCTGATATGCTTTTTTTGTATCCGTGCAGTCTCTCTTTCGTCGGGTGTCAGTTACTTCTGTGTGCTGTTTACTAATTGTTTGCAAATATATTTTAGTTGACATTATTCAACTTTCTGCTAAACTAGTACCTCTCACTTGAATTATATTTGATAACTCTGTTCATGTGTGAGTCTTTTCTTCACTTTTAGTTCATTGTCGGGTATAGAAGTGTGTGGCACAGTTAATTTCAATGTGCCTGAGAGAGGTAATATATTAAGTGCGCCATATATTAAGAAATTACCTCTTCATACTTTAACAAAGGCATTTCCACTAAGCATATTATACACTGAGTTGTTGACATATATCTCTTCCAGAACTTTTCGCAATCCTGTTTTTTTTCATTAGAGTGCTTATACATCCAATACAACTCATCTCCATATATCTCTTCCAGAACTTCTGACAATCCTGCTTTTTCCATTAGATTGCCTATACACCCAGAAAAACTCATCTCCATATGAAATCATTTAATTCTCAGCACTACAGATTTCAGACGACTACTATAATAGTTTGAGCCCTTAATACAGTGGAATGCCAAATGTGATAACGGAGTTGTGTTATAATTTTACTTGTTCAACCAGGAATATCAATGTAGAATAGATACATGACATATTTGATGGATCTAAGTCAATGAAATACAAAATCACAACAGTTGCCCTTTTTCTGGATGATTTCCTTTGTATAACATTTGCATGAATTCTTACAATATTAGCATGGCCATTGCATAAATAGGGGAGTTGTCCACAGAATATTAAGTAAATATGAGCATTTAGGAAAATGATCACAAAGCTTAAGATGGGTAATTTCACCAAAATGATATCGATTATCTATGTGATAATGGTCATAATGGATTGCCACTTGTCGAGGCCTAAGGATCTCATTAGTCGTTACTTCAGGTTGGGAAATAACATGCGTGACAAATTTACATGGTGTTAATATGGCAACCATACCTATCCGATGAAAGGTGTCATATCCATAAAAGCTTTGTATATTGTGGGCAATAGTGTCTGCTGCATACAGCATAAATTGACCTTATGTAACAGTGACATAGCAGTTACAGAAGCATTTCGCTCAAATGTTTGGACTTCGTCATATGAGCTACAAACCCAATGTTGCTGTAATTAATCTATCAACAACCAAGAACCAAAATGGTGATGCATTTTTATGACTGGTCATAATTGTAAATGAGCAATCACCATAATTGGTCAAATAGCTTAAATGATAGCATGTCCCAGGGATGCCTGCTTCTTCTCTGTATTTTCCTGTTGCAAAAATCTGCATAAAGTAAGCAACACTATCAGGGATAAATACCAAGGTTTTCTAAAGTAAGTTCATCTGTGTATGGATAATTTGAGTTTGGAGTCATATATTTATTTCATTGTTTGCCTGTCCTAAAGTTGGTACTGCACCGTTTGCGATAGACTGCATCTTTGGCATGTAAATCATTTGCAGAGAATATATTTTCTAATACTGTATCATTCCACTCATCATTCCGGGATTTACATATTTTGTCTATAGTGTTATCATATATTAATGTTTTCACAAGATGATACCGTTACATCTTTGCCTTTCTTACTATTTGATTGATGTGCCACGAAAAAAGCAGTAATTTTTTACATCAAAAGTAATTTTTCGAGATTGTAACCTACAATTATATATCGACCCATTTCATGTTTTTCATCTGCTTTTATAATGTTTTCTACAGTTCTCATGAACACATTGACCTGCACATATACGAAAACTACTTGCATATTCCCCACATGCTGTGTTGATCCTATCACTACCTTTTTGAGCAATTTTAACTGTATCGCTAAGATTTTTACCGATAATACCTTCTTTACAAATTATGCACATGTCTCTCGTACTTGCATTATACATTATTCAATTTGTAACAAAAAAGACATTGATAGTAAAAACCTACAGTGTATGATAGACTACACATTAATTTCAGTAAGTTATTCTTAACTTCCGACCTATTATTATATATAAGGAATTCTGTAAACATCGATCTATATGTTTTAGTTTTAACACCTTCATATTGTTTTAAACAAGTTGTTTTTTGTGTAAAAAATGTTCAAATTTCATTTTGTATCAAAAACATTTTTTTATGTAATAAAACTTTTACGTCGTAAAAATATTTTGGTGCATGGAAAAACAATATGGCCGCCAGCGATTAAAACATTGAATTAAAGTTCGATTCTCAAAACTTTACAAAGTAAATTAGAACTTTATTTCACGACAAGAAATACATTTTAGACCAGCAATGAATGTTATCGAAAATTCTACAAAAAAAGGCAAAATGAAAACGAGGTTGTTTACATTTCTTTGTCATAACCACATACGATTGTAAAATGTTCATATTTTGCATCGGTAGATTTTGCTATACATTTAATATGTTCATATTGACACTTCTATAGAAATGTATTGTGCAAAAACAAACTTTGTGTTGCAATTAGTTTGACCTTTTCACTGATTTGACTGGGCTAAATATATCTTTCTATTTGTATGTATATTTTAAAAACATTTTATTTACCAGTCTTCACTTTTTTTATCTAATCTGCATGAAATATTATAAAAGGTCGTTTTATTAAATAACTGTGTTTTTTATTCGTTTTAAAATTTATTTCGTTATTTGACTCTGTATACGCAATAGCTTTGCGTATATAAGAAAGTAGGTGCACTATTGTTTACTTTAAGATAAATAAACATTAATACACATTTCAGGGAAACATTTTTTGACTGATTCGTTTTTTAATTCTTTGTAATACTATACTGCCGATAGTACTACATTTTCATATTAAATATTTTCCGCGTTACTAAAACGTAATAGCAATTGTTATTAAACAATTCATTGGCCATATTTATTTTAAAATTACATGTGGAAAGACAGGAGTTTAACCTGACCTCCATACTTCTATTTAAAAACAATGAGATGAAATGGCAAAAAGGATGTCCTATTTACGTTAATTAACCTTAAAAATAGACATCCCCTCTAAAAATTAAAGTGAATGTTTTGCAAAAGTTGGTTTTAATCATCTGCCATTTAGTGTCTACTCGATATTAATCACCAAATTAAAAATAAATTTGCTTATCTCATTCACTCATTAAGTTAAATTAGTAGTTCTTTTATTCTCTCACTTTATGTTTTATATCTAATTTGCATGAAATATTTTAAAGGCCCTATTTATAAAATAACTGCACTGTTATTTCGTTTTAATTGTTTGCATCATTTGGCTCTGTTACGTAAGAGCTTTGTGTATATAAGAAAATAAGTGCAATGCTTTGCTGAATTATTTTTTTTGTTTACTTTAATATGCATTAATCAGTAATATAGATTTTAAAGGGCGACTGTAAACATTTTCTTACTAATACTTTTGTCCTTTTTTTATAAAACTTTAGATTCATTACCACATGTTTATATATTATAAAAACATTTTGGAAAACATAAATTAGTGTTTAGATAGGAGATCAGTTTTCCACCTAAAGTTAACATAAATGACAATTTTTATTACATATAGGGTAATATTTATTTTTAATGTGGAAAAACAAGGATTAAAACTGACTCCCTATTTATATTTAAGAGCAACGTCATCAAAATCGCTAAAAAAGTATAATATTTCCGTTTAATACCTTTTGAAAATTGACCCTCTTCTAAAGTTTAAAACATGAGTTTTTCAACAGATCTTTTTTATATATACTCTGAAACTTTGGTGCCGACTGAATTAAACAATATATCTTCCTATCTTGTTCATCCATGAATTTGACTTCACAGTTTATTTACCCTTCAATAATAATGTTGAATATGGTTAAACTCCTTCCTCTTACCATTACGTTTTAATGTATGTTTTTTTAGATGTTTCCCAAACCTGCAACGCCTTTGATGTAAATAACTAATAAAAGTTTTTCTAAAAAGGTTTTTTCGAACACAGAATTTTTTTTTTTAATTACATTGATTACACTTTCTTCACAGCTGTTTTCCGCTTCTTGCTCGTCCTCGATTATATTTGACACTGATAGCAATTCCACGATAGAACTATGTACTTTTCTGTAATATAGTAGAGCATTTAACGATAAAATTGGATACATTCGGAAATAATGCTCAAAACAAGGAATTAAGAGGACATTTTTTAGAACTATCAGAATTTGATCTGGATTTCAATATCTATTACGAATCGATACTTGGTATCTGCGTGTCTGAAGACCAAACTAAACTACTACTTTTAGGTACTGGTACAGCATTTAAACCAGACAAAACCGACTTTATGCCGACGTAGAATTATGTACACAGCCGAAAATAGCCGAATGAAAACGAACCGGCGTCAAAATCAAGATAAGGAGCATTTCAACAGCAAGAAAACACTCATCGTACGTTACATTTAATGAAAAATTATTCATTTTTCGACACAAAAAATTAATGAAACCACTTTTTTAATTTTCTTTTTCACGAGAAAGTTAATTTTTAAAAAATGTTGGTATTGGTCCAGCTTTTGAACCAGACAAAAACCGAACCGTTTTTTAAGCCTAACCCGACACTAATCCTAACCCTAAGTCTAACCATAACCCGACACTAACTCGAACCTACTTTTATTGTTTTTGGTAACAGTTACTTGTTGACTGTTTTTGTTTTCACTTCTTTTTTCTTTTTTGGACATTTTTGACAATCGCCAATTTACGATTGAATGAATTTACAAGTAAACTTGTCGTCTTCTTTTCTCGCATTTTGATTGGATAAGTGCTTCAGCATCTTCCAGCTGTTTACATAAACAGTCAGAAAAAAGCCGAACAAAAAGTCGGGTTTTATCTGGATCAAAAGCTGTACCACCACTTCTATTGATGTACGATTTTTCAATTCTCAATTCAGGAGGGAAGGGTAGTGTAGTATCTGTTCTGTTTTTATGAGATCATCCTACTAGGCATTACATCCTACAGTTTAGTATATTTTCGTTATGATACTATCCTTCAAAAAATGGCCTCCTTTTTGTGAGAGGGAGTAGTATAGTATATGTTCATTCTCTGTGATACCATTCTACCATGGATTAATATTTTCCTCCTTTTTTTTTGGGGGGGGGGCTAGTATCTGTTTTGTTGTCATGAAATTATCCTCCCAGGCATTATCACTTTGAGGTAAGATAGTGTACGTCAACAATAAATGGTCACAATCGTCTGTTCATTAGCAAACGCAACACTTACATTATATATACTAGCAAAAATATGCGCCTCGAGGGAACATGATTGCTAGTTGTATTAGTGTAAATGTTCTGTGTAATTATATTTTTTCTTAAAGAATTTAACTGAAACGAAGGGTAAGAGGGGAGTTCCCCAAAGAGGCATGAAAAGCAAACAATAATCATCTAACCTGATTTTAAAATGTATCAAAAATAGATGTGCATGTATCAAAATAGTGTTGAGAACAGAATTTTCCACATAAAGCGAGAATGAAAAGAAATCGGAGAATTCCATCATAGATTAAGTTACAAAGTATAATATGTGTTCAGGACGTTGCGTCAAAGATAGGAAGTTGCCAGAGACACGTAGCAGATAAGCTGATAAAATCTTTATCTGTTTACTTAATCACTAAGGAAAGAGAGAGAGGGTTAACATTTGGGAAAGTTACTACCTCAACCTATGAGGATCAGTTAGGTTTATTATACATTTATATTGTATCAGAAAAACAGAAAGCATTTTTAATCCGGAAATGATATTGTTGTCATAATTAGTAACTTGTGTAATCGTTGTTATTACAAAGAAAAAGAAGAGGAAAGAGAGCGAAAAACTGCTACGTGTAATCACGCAGCAAGACTTCAAGTGCTCCTGTCTAAATAATCGTTGGTACACCCCCGTTTATTTTGGTAGTTTAATCTAAAATTGTACATAGGTTTCTTAATCTTTTAAGTCGACATTTAACGGCAAATGACCCTTTACATAAATATTTACTAAATATAATGTTCAACATAGCTATAGCTGTACACATAACTTAGAATAATCAATAGACAATAATAATAATAGAATTAATAACGCACAACATAATAATAACGACAATAATGAATATAACTATAGAGATAAAAATGAATGTCCGCTAAAAGTAAAAATGTTTTACTAAAAGTATAGTTTATTAAAGAACTGTGTTCCCAGAAAATAATCCTAGTCTAGAAAATATTTACAAAGGGGGGTACAGGTACTGATTCTATGGTTTGATGCAGAAACCATAAACTATTTTTTAATAACCTGAATATGAAAAAGTACACCTTATTGCCTAAACACATATGGTCCCTAAGGGATAATAATAAAGTGCCGTATTGAAATGGAGCGTCTGGAAGAAATCTTCAACCCCTACTCTACACAACCCCTTTGGTTTTCTTTGTCTAAGTGAATAACTGACTATTATTACGTTCCTGATAAAGATAAATTACTGAATGAAAGGGATGAAATGTGTATTAGGTGTAGACACTTCAAACATTTTACCTTAGATAAATATAGTAATAATCTAAAGAATTCTCAATAATATTCCATAAGGAAATTATAATAAACTTACTTTCTGGTATGATATAACAATTAAAACATTCCCGGTTAAGTATATAACTAATATTACTTTAAATCTTTTAATAATTGTAATCAAATTAAGATAACTAATTATTAGGTAATTTAAATTGATAAACTGAAGTGAAACCTTATGCGGACTGTAAAATTTAGTAAGTCAATCGAACTAGACTATAGTTAGTAATTAAGGTAATAATTACATTACTATTAATAATATATTTAATAATATCTGCCCTATATCAACTATTTTAATACCCCAGTAGGGACGAATTAATATTTGTTATCACATTGTGCGGCTTGTTTGATTTTAGTGCTAATTTACATTCTTCTCTAAGCGTGATATGATTTGTGAATATAGTCGTTGATCCATGTAAGTGATATATATATTACTTTTACAGAATGTTGATTTAGTATGACTATATTACATTTTCTTGAAATAAGAGTTTTGAAAAATATATATTTATTTATTCTTTTTAATATGAAATTAATTGATTTACTTCACACCAATTAAATAAGCTAATTCACGGGACTGAGTATGAGTGTATGTATTAAACCCCAGTTAAATATGAAAAAGATTCTAATGGTTTTAAGTGACTGTGTAATTTGAGATAGATTTTCGATAAACGTATTTATAATTTTATTGAATCAGAATATATTTAAATGTATAATCTGTATGTAAACATTACATATATTGTAAGATGTATGTGTAGGTGTTTTTTTCTATTCCAGCAGAAGAGTGTATGTGTATCTAGGTTTAGCTTGCCTTCTATTGATTCAAGTATGCATACTGTCTGGGCGTGCTGTGGCAGAAACGTTTCATGTATGTGTGTATTTTATGCATATGTATGCGTAATACCTAGTGTAAGACCTGCAGGGGTGATGTTTATTGGTCGAGATAATGACACGTTTAGAAGTGTCTTACACCTACCACCCTATAAGTGTAAAACCTGCAGAGGTGATGTTTATTGGTCGAGATAATGACACGTTTAGAAGTGTCTTACACCTACCACCTTATAAGTGTAAGACCTGCAGAGGTGATGTTTATTGGTCGAGATAATGACACGTTTAGAAGTGTCTTACACCTACCACCCTATAAGTGCAAGACCTGCAGAGGTGATGTTTATTGGTCGAAATAATGACACGTTTAGAAGTGTCTTACACCTACCACCCTATAAGTGTAAGACCTGCAGAAGTGATGTTTATTGGTCGAGATAATGACACGTTTAGAAGTGTCTTATACCTACCACCCTATAGGTGTAAAACCTGCAGAGGTGATGTTTATTGGTCGAGATAATGACACGTTTAGAAGTGTCTTACACCTACCACCCTATAAGTGTAAGACCTGCAGAGGTGATGATTATTGGTCGAGATAATGACACGTTTAGAGGTGTCTTACACCTACCACCCTATAAGTGTAAGACCTGCAGAGGTGATGTTTATTGGCCAAGATTATGACACGTTTAGAAGTGTCTTACACCTACCACCCTATAAGTGTATACCTGCAGAAGTGATGTTTATTGGTCGAGATAATGACACGTTTAGAAGTGTCTTACACTTACCACCCTATAGGTGTAAAACCTGCAGAGGTGATGTTTATTGGTCGAGATAATGACACGTTTAGAAGTGTCTTACACCTACCACCCTATAAGTGTAAGACCTGCAGAGGTGATGTTTATTGGTCGAGATAATGACACGTTGAGAAGTGGCTTACAACATCCACCCTATAAGTGTAAAACCTGCAGAGGGGATGTTTATTGGTCGAGATAATGACACGTTTAGAAGTGTCTTAAACCTACCACCCTATAAGTGTAAGACCTGCAGAGGTGATGTTTATTGGTCGAGATAATGACACGTTTAGAAGTGTCTTACACCTACCACCCTATAAGTGTAAGACCTGCAGAGGTGATGTTTATTGGTCGAGATAATGACACGTTTAGAAGTGTCTTACACTTACCACCCTATAAGTGTATAACCTGCAGAGTTGATGTTTATTGTTCGAGATAATGACACGTTTAGAAGTGTCTTACACCTACCACCCTATAAGTGTAAAACCTGCAGAGGTGATGTTTATTGGTCGAGATAATGACACGTTTAGAAGTGTCTTACACCTACCACGCTATAAGTGTAAGACCTGCAGAGGGGATGTTTATTGGTCGAGATAATGACACGTCTAGAAGTGTCTTACACCTACCACCCTATAAGTGTAAGACCTGCAGAGGTGATGTTTATCTGTCAAGATAATGACACGTTTAGAAGTGTCTTACACCTACCATCCTATAAGTGTAAGACCTGCAGAAGTGATGTTTATTGGTCGAAGTAATGACATGTTTAGAAGTGTCTTACACCTACCACCCTATAAGTATAAGACCTGCAGAGGTGATGTTTATTGGTCGAGATAATGACACGTTTAGAAGTGTCTTACACCTACCACCCTATAGTGTAAGACCTGCAGAAGTGATCTTTATTGTTCGAGATAATGACACGTTTAGAAGTGTCTTACACTTACCACCCTATAGGTGTAAAACCTGCAGAGGTGATGTTTATTGGTCGAGATAATGACACGTTTAGAAGTGTCTTACACTTACCACCCTATAAGTGTAAGAACTGCAGCGGTGATGTTTATTGGTCGAGATAATGACACGTTTAGAAGTGTCTTACACCTACCACCCTATAAGTGTAAGACCTGCAGAGATGATGTTTATTGGTCAAGATAATGACACGTTTAGAAGTGTCTTACACCTACCATCCTATAAGTGTAAGACCTGCAGAGGTGATGTTTATTGGTCGAGATAATGACACGTTTAGAAGTGTCTTACACCTACCACCTTATAAGTGTAAGACCTGCAGAGGTGATGTTTATTGGTCGAGATAATGACACGTTTAGTAGTGTCTTACACCTACCACCCTATAAGTGTAAGACCTGCAGAGATGATGTTTATTGGTCGAGATAATGACACGTTTAGAAGTGTCTTACACCTACCACCCTATAAGTGTAAGACCTGCAGAGGTGATGTTTATTGGTCGAGATAATGACACGTTTAGAAGTGTCTTACAGCTACCACCCTATAAGTGTAAGACCTGCAGAGGTGATGTTTATTGGTCAAGATTATGACACGTTTAGAAGTGTCTTACACCTACCACCTTATAAGTGTAAGACCTGCAGAGGTGATGTTTATTGGTCGAGATAATGACACGTTTAGAAGTGGCTTACAACAACCACCCTATAAGTGTAAGATTTTCAGAGGTGATGTTTATTGGTCGAGATAATGACACGTTTAGAAGTGTCTTACACCTACCACCTTATAAGTGTAAGACCTGCAGAGGTGATGTTTATTGGTCGAGATAATGACACGTTTAGAAGTGTCTTATACCTACCACCCTATAAGTGTAAGACCTGCAGAGGGTATGTTTATTGGTCGAGATAATGACACGTTTAGAAGTGTCTTACACCTACTACCCTATAAGTGTAAGACCTGCAGAGGTGATGTTTATTGGTCGAGATAATGACACGTTTAGAAGTGTCTTACACCTACCACCCTATAAGTGTAAGACCTGCAGAGGTAGTGTTTATTAGTCGAGATAATGACACGTTTAGAAGTGTATTACACCTACCACCCTATAAGTGTAAAACCTGCAGAGGTGATGTTTATTGGTCGAGATAATGACACGTTTAGAAGTGTCTTACAACACCCTATAAGTGTAAGACCTGCAGAGGTGATGTTTATTGGTCGAGATAATGACACGTTTAGAAGTGTTTTACACCTACCACCCTATAAGTGTAAGACCTGCAGAGGTGATGTTTATTGGTCAAGATAATGACACGTTTAGAGGTGTCTCACACCTACCACCCTATAAGTTTAAGACCTGCAGAGGTGATGTTTATTGGCCAAGATTATGACACGTTTAGAAGTGTCTTACACCTACACCCCTATAGTGTAAGACCTGCAGAAGTGATGTTTATTGGTCGAGATAATGACACGTTTAGAAGTGTCTTACAGCTACCACCCTATAAGTGTAAGACCTGCAGAGGTGATGTTTATTGGTCAAGATCATGACACGTTTAGAAGTGTCTTACATTTACCACCTTATAAGTGTAAGACCTGCAGAGGTGAAGTTTATTGGTCTCGATAATGACACGTTTAGAAGTGGCTTACAACTACCACCCTATAAGTTTAAGACCTGCAGAGGTGATGTTTATTGGTCGAGATAATGACACGTTTAGAAGTGTCTTACACCTACCACCCTATAAGTGTAAGACCTGCAGAGATGATGTTTATTGGTCGAGATAATGACACGTTTAGAAGTGTCTTACACCTACCACCCTATAAGTGTAAGAACTGCAGAGGTGATGTTTATTAGTCGAGATAATGACACGTTTAGAAGTGTCTTACAGCTACCACCCTATAAGTGTAAGACCTGCAGAGGTGATGTTTATTGGTCGAGATAATGACACGTTTAGAAGTGTCTTACACCTACTACCCTATAAGTGTAAGACCTGCAGAGGTGATGTTTATTGGTCGAGATAATGACACGTTTAGAAGTGGCTTACACCTACTACCCTATAAGTGTAAGACCTGCAGAGGTGATGTTTATTGGTCGAGATAATGACACGTTTAGAAGTTCTTACACCTACCACCCTATAAGTGTAAGACCTGCAGAAGTGATGTTTATTGGTCGAGATAATGACACGTTTAGAAGTGTCTTACACCTACCACCCTATAAGTGTAAGACCTGCAGAGGGGATGTTTATTGGTCGAGATAATGACACGTTTAGAAGTGTCTTACACCTACCACCTTACAAGTGTAAGACCTGCAGAGGTGATGTTTATTGGTCGAGATAATGACACGTTTAGAAGTGTTTTACACCTACCACCCTATAAGTGTAAGACCTGCAGAGGTGATGTTTATTGGTCAAGATAATGACACGTTTAGAGGTGTCTCACACCTACCACCCTATAAGTGTAAGACCTGCAGAGGTGATGTTTATTGGCCAAGATTATGACACGTTTAGAAGTGTCTTACACCTACACCCCTATAGTGTAAGACCTGCAGAAGTGATGTTTATTGGTCGAGATAATGACACGTTTAGAAGTGTTTTACACCTACCACCCTATAAGTGTAAGACCTGCAGAGGTGATGTTTATTGGTCGATATAATGACACGTTTAGAAGTGTCTTACAGCTACCACCCTATAAGTGTAAGACCTGCAGAGGTGATGTTTATTGTTCAAGATCATGACACGTTTAGAAGTGTCTTACACTTACCACCTTATAAGTGTAAGACTTGCAGAGGTGAAGTTTATTGGTCTCGATAATGACACGTTTAGAAGTGGCTTACAACAACCACCCTATAAGTTTAAGACCTGCAGAGGTGATGTTTATTGGTCGAGATAATGACACGTTTAGAAGTGTCTTACACCTACCACCCTATAAGTGTAAGACCTGCAGAGATGATGTTTATTGGTCGAGATAATGACACGTTTAGAAGTGTCTTACACCTACCACCCTATAAGTGTAAGAACTGCAGAGGTGATGTTTATTAGTCGAGATAATGACACGTTTAGAAGTGTCTTACAGCTACCACCCTATAAGTGTAAGACCTGCAGAGGTGATGTTTATTGGTCGAGATAATGACACGTTTAGAAGTGTCTTACACCTACTACCCTATAAGTGTAAGACCTGCAGAGCTGATGTTTATTGGTCTCGATAATGACACGTTTAGAAGTTCTTACACCTACCACCTTATAAGTGTAAGACCTGCAGAGGTGATGTTTATTGGTCGAGATAATGACACGTTTAGAAGTGGCTTACACCTACTACCTTATAAGTGTAAGACCTGCAGAGGTGATGTTTATTGGTCGAGATAATGACACGTTTAGAAGTTCTTACACCTACCACCCTATAAGTGTAAGACCTGCAGAGGTGATGTTTATTGGTCGAGATAATGACACGTTTAGAAGTGTCTTACACCTACCACCCTATAAGTGTAAGACCTGCAGAGGGGATGTTTATTGGTCGAGATAATGACACGTTTAGAAGTGTCTTACACCTACCACCTTACAAGTGTAAGACCTGCAGAGGTGATGTTTATTGGTCAAGATAATGACACGTTTAGAAGTGTCTTACACCTACCACCCTATAAGTGTAAGACCTGCAGAGGTGATGTTTATTGGTCAAGATAATGACACGTTTAGAAGTGTCTTACACCTACCATCCTATAAGTGTAAGACCTGCAGAGGTGATGTTTATTGGTCGAGATAATGACACGTTTAGAAGTGTCTTACACCTACCACTTTATAAGTGTAAGACCTGCAGAGGTGATGTTTATTGGTCGAGATAATGACACGTTTAGAAGTGTCTTACACCTACCACCCTATAAGTGTAAGACCTGCAGAAGTGATGTTTATTGTTCGAGATAATGACACGTTTAGAAGTGTCTTACACCTACCACGCTATAAGTGTAAGACCTGCAGAGGGGATGTTTATTGGTCGAGATAATGACACGTTTAGAAGTGTCTTACACCTACCACCCTATAAGTGTAAGACCTGCAGAGGTGATGTTTATCAATCAAGATAATGACACGTTTAGAAGTGTCTTACACCTACCATCCTATAAGTGTAAGACCTGCAGAGGTGATGTTTATTGTTCGAGATAATGACACGTTTAGAAGTGGCTTACACCTACCACCCTATAAGTGTAAGACCTGCAGAGATGATGTTTATTGGTCGAGATAATGACACGTTTAGAAGTGTCTTATACCTACCACCCTATAAGTGTAAGACTTGCAGAGGTGATGTTTATTGGTCGAGATAATGACACGTTTAGAAGTGTCTTACAGCTACCACCCTATAAGTGTAAGACCTGCAGAGGTGATGTTTATTGGTCAAGATTATGACACGTTTAGAAGTGTCTTACACCTACCACCTTATAAGTGTAAGACCTGCAGAGGTGATGTTTATTGGTCTCGATAATGACACGTTTAGAAGTGGCTTACAACAACCACCCTATAAGTGTAAGTCCTGCAGAGGTGATGTTTATTGGTCAAGATAATGACACGTTTAGAAGTGTCTTACACCTACCAACTTATAAGTGTAAGACCTGCAGAGGTGATGTTTATTGGTCTCGATAATGACACGTTTAGAAGTGTCTTATACCTACCACCCTATAAGTGTAAGACCTGCAGAGGGTATGTTTATTAGTCGAGATAATGACACGTTTAGAAGTGTCTTACACCTACCACCCTATAAGTGTAATACCTGCAGAGGTGATGTTTATTGGTCGAGATAATGACACGTTTAAGAGTGTCTTACACCTACCATCTTATAAGTGTAAGACCTGCAGAGGTGATGTTTATTGGTCGAGATAATGACACGTTTAGAAGTGTCTTACACCTACCACCCTATAAGTGTAAGACCTGCAGAGGTGATGTTTATTGGTCGAGATAATGACACGTTTAGAAGTGTTTTACACCTACCACCCTATAAGTGTAAGACCTGCAGAGGGGATGTTTATTGGTCGAGATAATGACACGTTTAGAAGTGTCTTACAGCTACCACCCTATAAGTGTAAGACCTGCAGATGTGATGTTTATTGGTCAAGATTATGACACGTTTAGAAGTGTCTTACACCTACCACCTTATAAGTGTAAGACCTGCAGAGGTGATGTTTATTGGTCGAGATAATGACACGTTTAGAAGTGGCTTACAACTACCACCCTATAAGTGTAAGACCTGCAGAGGTGATGTTTATTGGTCAAGATAATGACACGTTTAGAAGTGTCTTACACCTACCATCCTATAAGTGTAAGACCTGCAGAGGTGATGTTTATTGGTCTCGATAATGACACGTTTAGAAGTTCTTACACCTACCACCTTATAAGTGTAAGACCTGCAGAGGTGATGTTTATTGGTCGAGATAATGACACGTTTAGAAGTGGCTTACACCTACTACCCTATAAGTGTAAGACCTGCAGAGGTGATGTTTATTGGTCGAGATAATGACACGTTTAGAAGTTCTTACACCTACCACCCTATAAGTGTAAGACCTGCAGAGGTGATGTTTATTGGTCGAGATAATGACACGTTTAGAAGTGTCTTACACCTACCACCCTATAAGTGTAAGACCTGCAGAGGGGATGTTTATTGGTCGAGATAATGACACGTTTAGAAGTGTCTTACACCTACCACCTTACAAGTGTAAGACCTGCAGAGGTGATGTTTATTGGTCAAGATAATGACACGTTTAGAAGTGTCTTACACCTACCACCCTATAAGTGTAAGACCTGCAGAGGTGATGTTTATTGGTCAAGATAATGACACGTTTAGAAGTGTCTTACACCTACCATCCTATAAGTGTAAGACCTGCAGAGGTGATGTTTATTGGTCGAGATAATGACACGTTTAGAAGTGTCTTACACCTACCACTTTATAAGTGTAAGACCTGCAGAGGTGATGTTTATTGGTCGAGATAATGACACGTTTAGAAGTGTCTTACACCTACCACCCTATAAGTGTAAGACCTGCAGAGGTGATGTTTATTGTTCGAGATAATGACACGTTTAGAAGTGTCTTACACCTACCACGCTATAAGTGTAAGACCTGCAGAGGGGATGTTTATTGGTCGAGATAATGACACGTTTAGAAGTGTCTTACACCTACCACCCTATAAGTGTAAGACCTGCAGAGGTGATGTTTATCAATCAAGATAATGACACGTTTAGAAGTGTCTTACACCTACCATCCTATAAGTGTAAGACCTGCAGAGGTGATGTTTATTGTTCGAGATAATGACACGTTTAGAAGTGTCTTACACCTACCACCCTATAAGTGTAAGACCTGCAGAGGTGATGTTTATTGGTCGAGATAATGACACGTTTAGAAGTGTCTTACACCTACCACCCTATAAGTGTAAGACCTGCAGAGATGATGTTTATTGGTCGAGATAATGACACGTTTAGAAGTGTCTTATACCTACCACCCTATAAGTGTAAGACTTGCAGAGGTGATGTTTATTGGTCGAGATAATGACACGTTTAGAAGTGTCTTATACCTACCACCCTATAAGTGTAAGACCTGCAGAGGGTATGTTTATTAGTCGAGATAATGACACGTTTAGAAGTGTCTTACACCTACCACCCTATAAGTGTAATACCTGCAGAGGTGATGTTTATTGGTCGAGATAATGACACGTTTAAGAGTGTCTTACACCTACCATCTTATAAGTGTAAGACCTGCAGAGGTGATGTTTATTGGTCGAGATAATGACACGTTTAGAAGTGTCTTACACCTACCACCCTATAAGTGTAAGACCTGCAGAGGTGATGTTTATTGATCGAGATAATGACACGTTTAGAAGTGTTTTACACCTACCACCCTATAAGTGTAAGACCTGCAGAGGGGATGTTTATTGGTCGAGATAATGACACGTTTAGAAGTGTCTTACAGCTACCACCCTATAAGTGTAAGACCTGCAGATGTGATGTTTATTGGTCAAGATTATGACACGTTTAGAAGTGTCTTACACCTACCACCTTATAAGTGTAAGACCTGCAGAGGTGATGTTTATTGGTCGAGATAATGACACGTTTAGAAGTGGCTTACAACTACCACCCTATAAGTGTAAGACCTGCAGAGGTGATGTTTATTGGTCGAGATAATGACACGTTTAGAAGTGTCTTACACCTACCACCCTATAAGTGTAAGACCTGCAGAGATGATGTTTATTGGTCGAGATAATGACACGTTTAGAAGTGTCTTACACCTACTACCCTATAAGTGTAAGACCTGCAGAGGTGATGTTTATTGGTCGAGATAATGACATGTTTAGAAGTGTCTTACAGCTACCACCCTATAAGAGTAAGACCTGCAGAGGTGATGTTTATTGGTCAAGATTATGACGCGTTTGAGTGTATCTTACACCTACAACCTTATAAGTGTAAGACCTGAAGAGGTGATGTTTATTGGTCTCGATAATGACACGTTTAGAAGTGGCTTACAACAACCACCCTATAAGTGTAAGACCTGCAGAGGTGATGTTTATTGGTCGAGATAATGACACGTTTAGGAGTGTCTTACACCTACCACCTTATAAGTGTAAGACCTGCAGAGGTGATGTTTATTGGTCGAGATAATGACACGTTTAGAAGTGTCTTATACCTACCACCGTATAAGTGTAAGACCTGCAGAGGGTATGTTTATTGGTCGAGATAATGACACGTTTAGAAGTTCTTACACCTACCACCCTATAAGTGTAAGACCTGCAGAGGTGATGTTTATTGGTCGAGATAATGACACGTTTAGAAGTGTCTTACACCTACCACCCTATAAGTATACGAACTGCAGAGGTGATGTTTATTGGTCGAGATAATGACACGTTTAGAAGTGTCTTACACCTAGAATCCTATAAGTGTAAGACTTGCAGAGGTGATGTTTATTGGTCGAGATAATGACACGTTTAGAAGTGTTTTACACCTACCACCCTATAAGTGTAAGACCTGCAGAGGTGATGTTTATTGGTCGAGATAATGACACGTTTAGAAGTGTCTTACACCTACCACCCTATAAGTGTAAGACCTGCAGAGGGGATGTTTATTGGTCGAGATAATGACACGTTTAGAGGTGTCTTTCACCTACCACCCTATAAGTGTAAGACTTGCAGAGGTGATGTTTATTGGCCAAGATTATGACACGTTTAGAAGTGTCTTACACCTACCACCCTATAGTGTAAGACCTGCAGAGGTGATGTTTATTGGTCGAGATAATGACACGTTTAGAAGTGTTTTACACCTACCACCCTATAAGTGTAAGACCTGCAGAGGTGATGTTTATTGGTCGAGATAATGACACGTTTAGAAGTGTCTTACAGCTACCACCCTATAAGTGTAAGACCTGCAGATGTGATGTTTATTGGTCAAGATTATGACACGTTTAGAAGTGTCTTACACCTACCACCTTATAAGTGTAAGACCTGCAGAGGTGATGTTTATTGGTCGAGATAATGACACGTTTAGAAGTGGCTTACAACTACCACCCTATAAGTGTAAGACCTGCAGAGGTGATGTTTATTGGTCGAGATAATGACACGTTTAGAAGTGTCTTACACCTACCACCCTATAAGTGTAAGACCTGCAGAGGTGATGTTTATTGGTCGAGATAATGACATGTTTAGAAGTGTCTTACAGCTACCACCCTATAAGTGTAAGACCTGCAGAGGTGATGTTTATTGGTCAAGATTATGACGCGTTTGAGAGTGTCTTACACCTACAACCTTATAAGTGTAAGACCTGAAGAGGTGATGTTTATTGGTCTCGATAATGACACGTTTAGAAGTGGCTTACAACAACCACCCTATAAGTGTAAGACCTGCAGAGGTGATGTTTATTGGTCGAGATAATGACACGTTTAGAAGTGTCTTACACCTACCACCTTATAAGTGAAAGACCTGCAGAGGTGATGTTTATTGGTCGAGATAATGACACGTTTAGAAGTGTCTTATACCTACCACCGTATAAGTGTAAGACCTGCAGAGGGTATGTTTATTGGTCGAGATAATGACACGTTTAGAAGTTCTTACACCTACCACCCTATAAGTGTAAGACCTGCAGAGGTGATGTTTATTGGTCGAGATAATGACACGTTTAGAAGTGTCTTACACCTACCACCCTATAAGTATACGAACTGCAGAGGTGATGTTTATTGGTCAAGATAATGACACGTTTAGAAGTGTCTTACACCTACCACCCTATAAGTGTAAGACCTGCAGAGGGGATGTTTATTGGTCGAGATAATGACACGTTTAGAAGTGTCTTACACCTACCACCCTATAAGTGCAAGACCTGCAGAGGTGATGTTTATTGGTCAAGATTATGACACGTTTAGAAGTGTCTTACACCTACCACCTTATAAGTGTAAGACCTGCAGAGGTGATGTTTATTGGTCGAGATAATGACACGTTTAGAAGTGGCTTACAACAACCACCCTATAAGTGTAAGATTTTCAGATGTGATGTTTATTGGTCGAGATAATGACACGTTTAGAAGTGTCTTACACCTACCACCTTATAAGTGTAAGACCTGCAGAGGTGATGTTTATTGGTCGAGATAATGACACGTTTAGAAGTGTCTTATACCTACCACCCTATAAGTGTAAGACCTGCAGAGGGTATGTTTATTGGTCGAGATAATGACACGTTTAGAAGTGTCTTACACCTACTACCCTATAAGTGTAAGACCTGCAGAGGTGATGTTTATTGGTCGAGATAATGACACGTTTAGAAGTGTCTTACACCTACCACCCTATAAGTGTAAGACCTGCAGAGGTAGTGTTTATTAGTCGAGGTAATGACACGTTTAGAAGTGTATTACACCTACCACCCTATAAGTGTAAAACCTGCAGAGGTGATGTTTATTGGTCGAGATAATGACACGTTTAGAAGTGTCTTACAACACCCTATAAGTGTAAGACCTGCAGAGGTGATGTTTATTGGTCGAGATAATGACACGTTTAGAAGTGTTTTACACCTACCACCCTATAAGTGTAAGACCTGCAGAGGTGATGTTTATTGGTCAAGATAATGACACGTTTAGAGGTGTCTCACACCTACCACCCTATAAGTGTAAGACCTGCAGAGGTGATGTTTATTGGCCAAGATTATGACACGTTTAGAAGTGTCTTACACCTACACCCCTATAGTGTAAGACCTGCAGAAGTGATGTTTATTGGTCGAGATAATGACACGTTTAGAAGTGTCTTACAGCTACCACCCTATAAGTGTAAGACCTGCAGAGGTGATGTTTATTGGTCAAGATCATGACACGTTTAGAAGTGTCTTACACTTACCACCTTATAAGTGTAAGACCTGCAGAGGTGAAGTTTATTGGTCTCGATAATGACACGTTTAGAAGTGGCTTACAACTACCACCCTATAAGTTTAAGACCTGCAGAGGTGATGTTTATTGGTCGAGATAATGACACGTTTAGAAGTGTCTTACACCTACCACCCTATAAGTGTAAGACCTGCAGAGATGATGTTTATTGGTCGAGATAATGACACGTTTAGAAGTGTCTTACACCTACCACCCTATAAGTGTAAGAACTGCAGAGGTGATGTTTATTAGTCGAGATAATGACACGTTTAGAAGTGTCTTACAGCTACCACCCTATAAGTGTAAGACCTGCAGAGGTGATGTTTATTGGTCGAGATAATGACACGTTTAGAAGTGTCTTACACCTACTACCCTATAAGTGTAAGACCTGCAGAGGTGATGTTTATTGGTCGAGATAATGACACGTTTAGAAGTGGCTTACACCTACTACCCTATAAGTGTAAGACCTGCAGAGGTGATGTTTATTGGTCGAGATAATGACACGTTTAGAAGTTCTTACACCTACCACCCTATAAGTGTAAGACCTGCAGAAGTGATGTTTATTGGTCGAGATAATGACACGTTTAGAAGTGTCTTACACCTACCACCCTATAAGTGTAAGACCTGCAGAGGGGATGTTTATTGGTCGAGATAATGACACGTTTAGAAGTGTCTTACACCTACCACCTTACAAGTGTAAGACCTGCAGAGGTGATGTTTATTGGTCGAGATAATGACACGTTTAGAAGTGTTTTACACCTACCACCCTATAAGTGTAAGACCTGCAGAGGTGATGTTTATTGGTCAAGATAATGACACGTTTAGAGGTGTCTCACACCTACCACCCTATAAGTGTAAGACCTGCAGAGGTGATGTTTATTGGCCAAGATTATGACACGTTTAGAAGTGTCTTACACCTACACCCCTATAGTGTAAGACCTGCAGAAGTGATGTTTATTGGTCGAGATAATGACACGTTTAGAAGTGTTTTACACCTACCACCCTATAAGTGTAAGACCTGCAGAGGTGATGTTTATTGGTCGATATAATGACACGTTTAGAAGTGTCTTACAGCTACCACCCTATAAGTGTAAGACCTGCAGAGGTGATGTTTATTGGTCAAGATCATGACACGTTTAGAAGTGTCTTACACTTACCACCTTATAAGTGTAAGACTTGCAGAGGTGAAGTTTATTGGTCTCGATAATGACACGTTTAGAAGTGGCTTACAACTACCACCCTATAAGTTTAAGACCTGCAGAGGTGATGTTTATTGGTCGAGATAATGACACGTTTAGAAGTGTCTTACACCTACCACCCTATAAGTGTAAGACCTGCAGAGATGATGTTTATTGGTCGAGATAATGACACGTTTAGAAGTGTCTTACACCTACCACCCTATAAGTGTAAGAACTGCAGAGGTGATGTTTATTAGTCGAGATAATGACACGTTTAGAAGTCTCTTACAGCTACCACCCTATAAGTGTAAGACCTGCAGAGGTGATGTTTATTGGTCGAGATAATGACACGTTTAGAAGTGTCTTACACCTACTACCCTATAAGTGTAAGACCTGCAGAGCTGATGTTTATTGGTCTCGATAATGACACGTTTAGAAGTTCTTACACCTACCACCTTATAAGTGTAAGACCTGCAGAGGTGATGTTTATTGGTCGAGATAATGACACGTTTAGAAGTGGCTTACACCTACTACCTTATAAGTGTAAGACCTGCAGAGGTGATGTTTATTGGTCGAGATAATGACACGTTTAGAAGTTCTTACACCTACCACCCTATAAGTGTAAGACCTGCAGAGGTGATGTTTATTGGTCGAGATAATGACACGTTTAGAAGTGTCTTACACCTACCACCCTATAAGTGTAAGACCTGCAGAGGGGATGTTTATTGGTCGAGATAATGACACGTTTAGAAGTGTCTTACACCTACCACCTTACAAGTGTAAGACCTGCAGAGGTGATGTTTATTGGTCAAGATAATGACACGTTTAGAAGTGTCTTACACCTACCACCCTATAAGTGTAAGACCTGCAGAGGTGATGTTTATTGGTCAAGATAATGACACGTTTAGAAGTGTCTTACACCTACCATCCTATAAGTGTAAGACCTGCAGAGGTGATGTTTATTGGTCGAGATAATGACACGTTTAGAAGTGTCTTACACCTACCACTTTATAAGTGTAAGACCTGCAGAGGTGATGTTTATTGGTCGAGATAATGACACGTTTAGAAGTGTCTTACACCTACCACCCTATAAGTGTAAGACCTGCAGAAGTGATGTTTATTGTTCGAGATAATGACACGTTTAGAAGTGTCTTACACCTACCACGCTATAAGTGTAAGACCTGCAGAGGGGATGTTTATTGGTCGAGATAATGACACGTTTAGAAGTGTCTTACACCTACCACCCTATAAGTGTAAGACCTGCAGAGGTGATGTTTATCAATCAAGATAATGACACGTTTAGAAGTGTCTTACACCTACCATCCTATAAGTGTAAGACCTGCAGAGGTGATGTTTATTGTTCGAGATAATGACACGTTTAGAAGTGTCTTACACCTACCACCCTATAAGTGTAAGACCTGCAGAGATGATGTTTATTGGTCGAGATAATGACACGTTTAGAAGTGTCTTATACCTACCACCCTATAAGTGTAAGACTTGCAGAGGTGATGTTTATTGGTCGAGATAATGACACGTTTAGAAGTGTCTTACAGCTACCACCCTATAAGTGTAAGACCTGCAGAGGTGATGTTTATTGGTCAAGATTATGACACGTTTAGAAGTGTCTTACACCTACCACCTTATAAGTGTAAGACCTGCAGAGGTGATGTTTATTGGTCTCGATAATGACACGTTTAGAAGTGGCTTACAACAACCACCCTATAAGTGTAAGTCCTGCAGAGGTGATGTTTATTGGTCAAGATAATGACACGTTTAGAAGTGTCTTACACCTACCACCTTATAAGTGTAAGACCTGCAGAGGTGATGTTTATTGGTCTCGATAATGACACGTTTAGAAGTGTCTTATACCTACCACCCTATAAGTGTAAGACCTGCAGAGGGTATGTTTATTAGTCGAGATAATGACACGTTTAGAAGTGTCTTACACCTACCACCCTATAAGTGTAATACCTGCAGAGGTGATGTTTATTGGTCGAGATAATGACACGTTTAAGAGTGTCTTACACCTACCATCTTATAAGTGTAAGACCTGCAGAGGTGATGTTTATTGGTCGAGATAATGACACGTTTAGAAGTGTCTTACACCTACCACCCTATAAGTGTAAGACCTGCAGAGGTGATGTTTATTGGTCGAGATAATGACACGTTTAGAAGTGTTTTACACCTACCACCCTATAAGTGTAAGACCTGCAGAGGGGATGTTTATTGGTCGAGATAATGACACGTTTAGAAGTGTCTTACAGCTACCACCCTATAAGTGTAAGACCTGCAGATGTGATGTTTATTGGTCAAGATTATGACACGTTTAGAAGTGTCTTACACCTACCACCTTATAAGTGTAAGACCTGCAGAGGTGATGTTTATTGGTCGAGATAATGACACGTTTAGAAGTGGCTTACAACTACCACCCTATAAGTGTAAGACCTGCAGAGGTGATGTTTATTGGTCAAGATAATGACACGTTTAGAAGTGTCTTACACCTACCATCCTATAAGTGTAAGACCTGCAGAGGTGATGTTTATTGGTCTCGATAATGACACGTTTAGAAGTTCTTACACCTACCACCTTATAAGTGTAAGACCTGCAGAGGTGATGTTTATTGGTCGAGATAATGACACGTTTAGAAGTGGCTTACACCTACTACCCTATAAGTGTAAGACCTGCAGAGGTGATGTTTATTGGTCGAGATAATGACACGTTTAGAAGTTCTTACACCTACCACCCTATAAGTGTAAGACCTGCAGAGGTGATGTTTATTGGTCGAGATAATGACACGTTTAGAAGTGTCTTACACCTACCACCCTATAAGTGTAAGACCTGCAGAGGGGATGTTTATTGGTCGAGATAATGACACGTTTAGAAGTGTCTTACACCTACCACCTTACAAGTGTAAGACCTGCAGAGGTGATGTTTATTGGTCAAGATAATGACACGTTTAGAAGTGTCTTACACCTACCACCCTATAAGTGTAAGACCTGCAGAGGTGATGTTTATTGGTCAAGATAATGACACGTTTAGAAGTGTCTTACACCTACCATCCTATAAGTGTAAGACCTGCAGAGGTGATGTTTATTGGTCGAGATAATGACACGTTTAGAAGTGTCTTACACCTACCACTTTATAAGTGTAAGACCTGCAGAGGTGATGTTTATTGGTCGAGATAATGACACGTTTAGAAGTGTCTTACACCTACCACCCTATAAGTGTAAGACCTGCAGAGGTGATGTTTATTGTTCGAGATAATGACACGTTTAGAAGTGTCTTACACCTACCACGCTATAAGTGTAAGACCTGCAGAGGGGATGTTTATTGGTCGAGATAATGACACGTTTAGAAGTGTCTTACACCTACCACCCTATAAGTGTAAGACCTGCAGAGGTGATGTTTATCAATCAAGATAATGACACGTTTAGAAGTGTCTTACACCTACCATCCTATAAGTGTAAGACCTGCAGAGGTGATGTTTATTGTTCGAGATAATGACACGTTTAGAAGTGTCTTACACCTACCACCCTATAAGTGTAAGACCTGCAGAGGTGATGTTTATTGGTCGAGATAATGACACGTTTAGAAGTGTCTTACACCTACCACCCTATAAGTGTAAGACCTGCAGAGATGATGTTTATTGGTCGAGATAATGACACGTTTAGAAGTGTCTTATACCTACCACCCTATAAGTGTAAGACTTGCAGAGGTGATGTTTATTGGTCGAGATAATGACACGTTTAGAAGTGTCTTATACCTACCACCCTATAAGTGTAAGACCTGCAGAGGGTATGTTTATTAGTCGAGATAATGACACGTTTAGAAGTGTCTTACACCTACCACCCTATAAGTGTAATACCTGCAGAGGTGATGTTTATTGGTCGAGATAATGACACGTTTAAGAGTGTCTTACACCTACCATCTTATAAGTGTAAGACCTGCAGAGGTGATGTTTATTGGTCGAGATAATGACACGTTTAGAAGTGTCTTACACCTACCACCCTATAAGTGTAAGACCTGCAGAGGTGATGTTTATTGGTCGAGATAATGACACGTTTAGAAGTGTTTTACACCTACCACCCTATAAGTGTAAGACCTGCAGAGGGGATGTTTATTGGTCGAGATAATGACACGTTTAGAAGTGTCTTACAGCTACCACCCTATAAGTGTAAGACCTGCAGATGTGATGTTTATTGGTCAAGATTATGACACGTTTAGAAGTGTCTTACACCTACCACCTTATAAGTGTAAGACCTGCAGAGGTGATGTTTATTGGTCGAGATAATGACACGTTTAGAAGTGGCTTACAACTACCACCCTATAAGTGTAAGACCTGCAGAGGTGATGTTTATTGGTCGAGATAATGACACGTTTAGAAGTGTCTTACACCTACCACCCTATAAGTGTAAGACCTGCAGAGATGATGTTTATTGGTCGAGATAATGACACGTTTAGAAGTGTCTTACACCTACTACCCTATAAGTGTAAGACCTGCAGAGGTGATGTTTATTGGTCGAGATAATGACATGTTTAGAAGTGTCTTACAGCTACCACCCTATAAGAGTAAGACCTGCAGAGGTGATGTTTATTGGTCAAGATTATGACGCGTTTGAGTGTATCTTACACCTACAACCTTATAAGTGTAAGACCTGAAGAGGTGATGTTTATTGGTCTCGATAATGACACGTTTAGAAGTGGCTTACAACAACCACCCTATAAGTGTAAGACCTGCAGAGGTGATGTTTATTGGTCGAGATAATGACACGTTTAGGAGTGTCTTACACCTACCACCTTATAAGTGTAAGACCTGCAGAGGTGATGTTTATTGGTCGAGATAATGACACGTTTAGAAGTGTCTTATACCTACCACCGTATAAGTGTAAGACATGCAGAGGGTATGTTTATTGGTCGAGATAATGACACGTTTAGAAGTTCTTACACCTACCACCCTATAAGTGTAAGACCTGCAGAGGTGATGTTTATTGGTCGAGATAATGACACGTTTAGAAGTGTCTTACACCTACCACCCTATAAGTATACGAACTGCAGAGGTGATGTTTATTGGTCGAGATAATGACACGTTTAGAAGTGTCTTACACCTAGAATCCTATAAGTGTAAGACTTGCAGAGGTGATGTTTATTGGTCGAGATAATGACACGTTTAGAAGTGTTTTACACCTACCACCCTATAAGTGTAAGACCTGCAGAGGTGATGTTTATTGGTCGAGATAATGACACGTTTAGAAGTGTCTTACACCTACCACCCTATAAGTGTAAGACCTGCAGAGGGGATGTTTATTGGTCGAGATAATGACACGTTTAGAGGTGTCTTTCACCTACCACCCTATAAGTGTAAGACCTGCAGAGGTGATGTTTATTGGCCAAGATTATGACACGTTTAGAAGTGTCTTACACCTACCACCCTATAGTGTAAGACCTGCAGAGGTGATGTTTATTGGTCGAGATAATGACACGTTTAGAAGTGTTTTACACCTACCACCCTATAAGTGTAAGACCTGCAGAGGTGATGTTTATTGGTCGAGATAATGACACGTTTAGAAGTGTCTTACAGCTACCACCCTATAAGTGTAAGACCTGCAGATGTGATGTTTATTGGTCAAGATTATGACACGTTTAGAAGTGTCTTACACCTACCACCTTATAAGTGTAAGACCTGCAGAGGTGATGTTTATTGGTCGAGATAATGACACGTTTAGAAGTGGCTTACAACTACCACCCTATAAGTGTAAGACCTGCAGAGGTGATGTTTATTGGTCGAGATAATGACACGTTTAGAAGTGTCTTACACCTACCACCCTATAAGTGTAAGACCTGCAGAGGTGATGTTTATTGGTCGAGATAATGACATGTTTAGAAGTGTCTTACAGCTACCACCCTATAAGTGTAAGACCTGCAGAGGTGATGTTTATTGGTCAAGATTATGACGCGTTTGAGAGTGTCTTACACCTACAACCTTATAAGTGTAAGACCTGAAGAGGTGATGTTTATTGGTCTCGATAATGACACGTTTAGAAGTGGCTTACAACAACCACCCTATAAGTGTAAGACCTGCAGAGGTGATGTTTATTGGTCGAGATAATGACACGTTTAGAAGTGTCTTACACCTACCACCTTATAAGTGTAAGACCTGCAGAGGTGATGTTTATTGGTCGAGATAATGACACGTTTAGAAGTGTCTTATACCTACCACCGTATAAGTGTAAGACCTGCAGAGGGTATGTTTATTGGTCGAGATAATGACACGTTTAGAAGTTCTTACACCTACCACCCTATAAGTGTAAGACCTGCAGAGGTGATGTTTATTGGTCGAGATAATGACACGTTTAGAAGTGTCTTACACCTACCACCCTATAAGTATACGAACTGCAGAGGTGATGTTTATTGGTCAAGATAATGACACGTTTAGAAGTGTCTTACACCTACCACCCTATAAGTGTAAGACCTGCAGAGGGGATGTTTATTGGTCGAGATAATGACACGTTTAGAAGTGTCTTACACCTACCACCCTATAAGTGCAAGACCTGCAGAGGTGATGTTTATTGGTCAAGATAATGACACGTTTAGAAGTGTCTTACACCTACCATCCTATAAGTGTAAGACCTGCAGAGGTGATGTTTATTGGTCAAGATAATGACACGTTTAGAAGTGTCTTATACCTACCACCCTATAAGTGTAAGACCTGCAGAGGTGATGTTTATTGGTCGAGATAATGACACGTTTAGAAGTGTCTTACACCTACCACCCTATAAGTGTAAGACCTGCAGAGGTGATCTTTATTGTTCGAGATAATGACACGTTTAGAAGTGTCTTACACCTACCCCCCTATAAGTGTAAAACCTGCAGAGGTGATGTTTATTGGTCGAGATAATGACACGTTTAGAAGTGTCTTACACCTACCACCCTATAAGTGTAAAACCTGCAGAGGTGATGTTTATTGGTCGAGATAATGACACGTTTAGAAGTGTCTTACACCTACCACCCTATAAGTGTAAAACCTGCAGAGGTGATGTTTATTGGTCGAGATAATGACACGTTTAGAAGTGTCTTACACCTACCACCCTATAAGTGTAAGACCTGCAGAGGTGATGTTTATTGGTCGAGATAATGACACGTTTAGAAGTGTTTTACACCTACCACCCTATAAGTGTAAGACCTGCAGAGGTGATGTTTATTGGTCGAGATAATGACACGTTTAGAGGTGTCTTACACCTACCACCCTATAAGTGTAAGACCTGAAGAGGTGATGTTCATTGGCCAAGATTATGACACGTTTAGAAGTGTCTTACACCTACCACCCTATAGTGTAAGACCTGCAGAAGTGATGTTTATTGGTCGAGATAATGACACGTTTAGAAGTGTTTTACACCTACCACCCTATAAGTGTAAGACCTGCAGAGGTGATGTTTATTCGTCGAGATAATGACACGTTTAGAAGTGTCTTACAGCTACCACCCTATAAGTGTAAGACCTGCAGAGGTGATGTTTATTGGTCAAGATTATGACACGTTTAGAAGTGTCTTACACCTACCACCTTATAAGTTTAAGACCTGCAGAGGTGATGTTTATTGGTCTCGATAATGACACGTTTAGAAGTGGCTTACACCTACCACCCTATAAGTGTAAGACCTGCAGAGGTGATGTTTATTGGTCGAGATAATGACACGTTTAGAAGTGTCTTACACCTACCACCTTATAAGTGTAAGACCTGCAGAGGTGATGTTTATTGGTCGAGATAATGACACGTTTAGAAGTGTCTTACACCTACTACCCTATAAGTGTAAGACCTGCAGAGGCGATGTTTATTGGTCGAGATAATGACACGTTTAGAAGTGTCTTATACCTACCATCCTATAAGTGTAAGACCTGCAGAGGTGATGTTTATTGGTCAAGATAATGACACATTTAGAAGGGTCTTACACCTACCATCCTATAAGTGTAAGACCTGCAGAGGTGATGTTTATTGGTCGAGATAATGACACGTTTAGAAGTGTCTTACACCTACTACCCTATAAGTATAAGACCTGCAGAGGTGATGTTTATTGGTCGAGATAATGACACGTTTAGAAGTGTCTTATACCTACCATCCTATAAGTGTAAGACCTGCAGAGGTGATGTTTATTGGTCAAGATAATGACACGTTTAGAAGTGTCTTACACCTACCATCCTATAAGTGTAAGACCTGCAGAGGTGATGTTTATTGGTCGAGATAATGACACGTTTAGAAGTGTCTTACACCTACCACTTTATAAGTGTAAGACCTGCAGCTACCACCCTATAAGTACGACCTTGTTAAAAGTTATTTCGGGGGCAATTTTATTCTGTCTAAGTCCGGAAATCTACTACCATCGAAACGCTGGTTAACCCAGATAGGCTGTTCTAATGTTTATATAAGTTTATTATATATATATATATATATATATATATATATATATATATATATGTATATATATATTAATATAGATATATTTATATAGATATCTTTATATATATAGATATATTAATATATATATATATATATATATATATATGTATATATATATTAATATAGATATATTTATATAGATATCTTTATATATATAGATATATTAATATACATATATATATATATATATATTAATATAGATATATTTATATAGATATATATATAGATATATTTATATAGATATATATATATATAGAGATATATATTTTTATATATATATGTATATATATTTAATATAGATATATTTATATAGATATCTTTATATATATAGATATATTAATATAGATTTTTATATATATATATTTATATATATATATTTATATATATATTTATATATATATATTTATATATATTTTTATATATATATATTTATATATATATATTTATATATATATATTTATCTATATATTTATATATATATATATTTATATATATATATTTATATATATATTTATATATTTATATATTTATATATATATTTATATATATTTATATATATATATATATTTATATATATATATATTTATATATATATATATTTATATATATATTTATATATATTTATATATATATATTTATATATATATATATTTATATATATATATATTTATATATATATATTATTTTTCAATCGAACCCTAGCCCATAACACCTATATTAATTCAACTGTTACTAGCATTTCTGTCCTATCTCCTTAATAGCCTCCATACCTCCCTTGAGAAATGTTTTTTTAACTAATTGATTGATTTAGGCTAGTTGTATAACTACTTATTTTGGCCTATTTTGAATAATCCTAATCCCTCTAACTACTCGCGAACCATTTTCTATCGGTCTATTCTCCTTTTGCTCACCTTATCTTATCTTTGACCAATTTCACCCCTATCCCTTCAAATCATATTTTCGTACTACTTGGAACCCCCTTGCAAGCTTCCCTTATATATCTAATTTAATTTTAAACTGTAATTGTTAAGTGTTACCCTGTTACGACTCACTCACCATTTAAACTATAGATTATAACACTGACACTGCACTCAAGTTTTGATTGAACCAACCCAATTCCACCCCTATTACTTGTAATCGAAACAAATTGTTTCAAACAATCTAACTTAATCCCTTACACTGTTCCCCTCTCCTAAATTTCAATAAAACCGAGTAGGACAGACTAGATCTTTAATTTCACTAACTCTTTTCCCATTAATTTATTTCCCCCTCTTGTCTCCTTGGTCATTTAATGTCCCTCCTAATTATTCATCAAACCCTTAATTTGGTTTTAAAATAATTTTTTTTAAATTAACTATTCCCTAGCTCCTTTTAAATTTTAATTTTTAATTTTTAATTTTAATCATTCACTCTCTCACATTGCTCTATTTATTTTACCATGCTTTTAACTAATTCTACTTTAATCCTTTTTAAACCCCCAGAAACCATAACTGGTAACTACAATTTAATTTGCTCTTAGCTGCCTGAAATGTTAGAAGCTCACTCATTTAAATTCTATTTATAGAATCAGCAATCTCTATACCCACATCCCGCTTCAGATTAATCTTACCCTCCAAAACCTACATCCTACCGCCCGCCCACACCCTCAACCTTCCTGTCACTTTAACTGCATCCCCATACCAACCCTTCCTCCTTTTCCTTTTCCCTTTTTTTAATTTCCCCCAACTCACAAAGCGGCTATTTAAACAATCCCGTACCTCATAAACCCTCCCCCCTAACCTCAAATCTTTAACCATTTGCCTTTTTTGTTTCATTTGGAGTTAAACCTTGAATGACATATCATCTGCCTTATTTGGTCCTGGAAGTATATAAAAAATGGCCAGTTTCTCTCTTTTCAATCCCCTTTAAGTGTGTCTGGACTTACCTATATTTTGAGCACTTTCTCCACACTGCTCCCACGCAAAGAGTTTATCTTCACATTCTACAATTGATCGGACTTTTTTTCAACGGAAATTTACCACCCGGACAATTTGCATATCTTTTTCACGGAACTTTTCTTTTCATTCACTACGTTTTTTTTAACAAAAATTCTTTTAATAATAATTTTCATATTTTTCAAATATTTGAACTTTGGTTTTTTCGAAAGCCAACTTATCCATCTGTATTTCTCCTCTGATGATAAGATTTCGATCTTTGAAAAGCCTTGGCTTAAGGAAAGAATAATAAACACTAGTTTATTACTGAATACACCTTGCATTGAACAATTGAAATTTGAAATAAATTTGGACAATCGTCGCATATTTATCACTCTTTTTTCTTCTATCTCTACAATTGCTCTATCTCGTATATTGAGCTAATCCTCTTCACAATAGGTTCCATCTACTAAAAGTTTTCACTTTGGTTTATATTTGATCCTATATATATATATATATATATATATATATATATATATATATATATATATATATATAGATTTAGATTTTTCACTTATAAAATAGATCATTCAGTGAAGACCGGGGTTGTTCCAATAAAAAACAAGCTCGATGATACTCGATTACAGAGTACAGAGCATTTATATGTGATTTTATGAAGGCTTACCAAAGCATTCCTTTCAAGACACCAATGATCACCATCGGCAGTTGAAACCAGTATTCCAGACATTTAATTTCCCTGATGATCTGCCAAGCAAGTAACTGCTTGGTAGTGAAACACGTGTAGGAAAAAACATTTAATTTGAATAAATAGTATTTGTAAGAAAAAATATCTTTAATGGTGATCATTGGTGTCTTGAAAGGAATGCTTTGGTAAGCCTTCATAAAATCACATATATATATATATATATATATATATATATATATGAATTGATATTTGTGGGGAAAAAATATTTGCAGAATAATCCGCAAAAGTCAGACAACAAATTAATATTTGCAAAATGATATTTTTTTTAGTAATAGGCAAAAATAGACAAATTTATATTTGCACAATTGATACATTTTCGCTGCCATAGCTATGAAAAACGGACAAAAGTAGTCGATAAAATTTGGCAGTCATTTTGGGAGCTAACCGTTTCAATATACCTCAATATTAGTTTTGTCAAAACCTTACGGGGATTAATCATTATATATATATATATATATATATATATATATATATATATATATATATATATATATATATATGAGAGAGAGAGAGAGAGATTTGTTATTTTTTAACGATAATGACAACTTACGAAAGCTATTTTACGGTATTTACTTCCTAAGTGTGCTTGAGAGAGAGGGAGAAAGAGAGAGAGAGGTTACTCCCTGACATCTTTTTTTCCCCCTCTCTATATTTTAGGAACGTAGTATTTATTTATAGATAAAATGGTTATGCACATACACGTGTTTCACGTATTTCAGACAGGAAACATTATTACTTTTATCAAAAATGAAAGTGGGCGGATGAAAAAAATAGTAAATTGCCAAAAATATATCTTCTTGTTGTTTTGTTTTACGGCCTTTTCGGGTTATTTAATGCCGTAGTGTTTTTTATGCTTAAAGTTCTATATATCTTCAAATATTTATTCATGGTGTTTCGTTTAGGTGTTTCGTTTTACGGTATATCAACCCTTTTCGAGTTTTTTAATGCCGTATCCGATCATTTTGGTAAAAGTTTTTATGCTTCAAGTTCTTTATATCTTCAATTTATTGATGGTGTTTCGTTAGGTTGGTTTATAGAGGAAAAATGTTGGTTTTGTTTTTAGCTTTGCAGGACATGATTGAGTTTTGCAAAGGGAAAGAAAAAAACAATAACAATGTTTGGTGCATTTTAAATCAATAAGCCGGTATCTTCAGACAGCCTGATCTCGTAGCACCAGTTTTTAACGTCTAACCATCTAAGAAGAAACATAAGAATTATAAATTACAAGCTAAGAAAATCGGATGAGAAATGCGAGGACAACATGATTATCTGTTGGAGAAATCAGTTGAGAGAAAAATAGAGGGAATCTTA
>OY744531.1:59630809-59645809 GCA_963556195.1 Sepiola atlantica
GAAGTAGGGGAATTATTTCGTTTACACCCCTATTTAAGCACATGGTTAACATTAAACTTGGCAAAAAATTCCTAGAGTTAATTGACTTACATTTCCCTGCTAAAAACATACTACATAAAATATGTAATAAAAATAATCTTTAATTAAGCTACAGTAGTGGCGAAAACCTAGAAAAAATAATTGAAAACATAACAATACATTTTTAAATTGTAATAAAAATACTAAATTAATAGATAGAAAAATTAAGACTTATAACTGCTTGAATAGAACAGAATGTCCCCTGCAACAAAATTGTCAAATAACCCAAATAGTCTACCAAGACACAATTTCAACCAACCCAACATAGAAAAAATACTACATAGGCATGGGGGGGGGGTAACACTTTCAAAGAAAGATATACCGGCCATAAATGCTTATTCAATAATTCTGAATACACAAATAGAAGTTCACTCTCTATATATAACTGGGGACGAGCCGATAATAATCAATCACCAACAGTGATATGGAACACTGTTAGAAGAAACAGTACCTGCAGTTCCCTAAATTCACCATGTTACTTATGCCCAAGATTGTAAAACTGGAGATAATTACATTTAGTGGGGGGGGAGGGTAAACTTCTAAAAAAACAAGAAACCTCAAATAACTGTAGGTACAACAGATCACACCTTCCTAGTAATTTATATATAATCTCTTGAACCAATGTTACCATTGGTAAATAGAGTAAACACTAAAATTAAAAAAATTAAAATAAATAAAAATTAAAAAATCTGTTAACTCTAACTAAACCCATGATTCTGTAGTGTCTACTAAGTACCCTAGAATTAATAACCCCCACTATGCAATGCAAAACCACGGCAACACTAGGGCCCATATTATAGAACTTATCTATCAAAAACCAGACAAACATTTATGTATCATATATTATACCACACTCGGTATGATTATCATAATTATATCAAAATGTGTTTGTCCATTACTATTATTAAAATTAGAACTACAATAAATTACCATTACTAATAATTCTATCAACTGCGAATAAGTATTATTATTATAACTATAATTATTACTACACTATTATGATTATTACTACAGTCTACACCGGGACCAAATACACAACGGATACTTTCACACAATTTACACCTTATTATTTACGTTAAATATGCCTTCACCTCACCACACGGAAGCATACGTTGCACAGAAAATATAACAGACGCTCCCTTCAATACATCTGACTACGTCACTTCCGCCAAAAAAGAATTAAGGCTTCTACTCTAAGCCTCAAACAGCAACTACAGATCACGAAACGCGTGCCAGATTCACTACCCTTAAACAATTATACCGATTCCCCTTACCGATCAAACTTTCCTTCAGGTAATATACCGTCCTGTTCTGCTATTTCCGTTATACATTCATCTACTTCACTTCTTAAAATTGCTGCTACAATACTAACGTACTATGTTCAGAAAAAAAAAACATTACAGATTAAGCGATTGCCATTCCATTATTCTTCGTACGTAGCATTTTCACGTTAGCGAATAACAGATTACATTAAACTAAACATAATGACAATCGCAAACACGACGATTTATTCACCTAATATTACAAATAACTTTTATGTTTCTGCCGGGGGTGGGGAGCCAAAGTTTACACGTATTTTTCACTTTCTTTCCTTATTTAACTTACCGAACACCGATTACATAATACAAAAATTAAAAAATTTCAACTCTAAAATATAAGATAAAAATATTTAAGTTTTCCTTATGTTACGAAATATACAACTTAAGAATCAATATATACCAATAATTATACCTATCACTTACTTTAAAAACAAACATGTTACTTCTACACTATTTGAACCAAATTTATTTTGCACAAAGAATACACATCAAACATATTATATTACATACTAAACAATATTCCAAATAACTTTTATGTTTCTGCCGGGGGGGGGGGAAGCCTCAGTTTACACGTACTTTTCACTTTCTTTCGTTATTTCACGTACCGAACACCGATTACATAAAACAAAAATTAAAAATTTCAACTCTAAAATATAAGATAAAAACATTTAAGTTTTCATTATGTTACGATATATACAACTCAAGAAGCAATATATACCAATAATTATACCTATCACTTACTTTAAAAACAAACATGTGATTTCTACACTATTTGAACCGAACTGTTTTTTTTTTCAAACCGTCAATAAAATAACCATATACTTTTTACAAATGGGATTTCAGTTACCGACTATGAGAAGAAAAACAATTCAAAAGAACAGATCCTTGACTTTTAAATAGGATACTTCTGTATTTCAAACATCACTTGGAAGACTTCCATTCATTCCACCGAGTGCCAGACTGAACGTTAAATTTTAAATTCTAAATTTTCGTTTTCAACGATCACTATTGACTCTTCTAATAGAATTTTAATTCATACTATAAAAATTTCACTGTTGACTATTTTGAGAAACTTTTCAACTATACAATAAATAATTCAATGACTATTCATGAAAATTATACATTTTCGTTTTAAAAATCACTGTTACCTACTTTGCGAAAGTCTTACTTCATACAATAACAAAAAACATTTACATTGTTTTTATAAGTTACTAAATAAAACAGAAACATTGTCGAAATCGATTAACTTCTTCGGGAAGAATTCCCTCACCGTTAAA
Organism: Sepiola atlantica; assembly: GCA_963556195.1. Classification (NCBI taxonomy): domain Eukaryota; kingdom Metazoa; phylum Mollusca; class Cephalopoda; order Sepiida; family Sepiolidae; genus Sepiola; species Sepiola atlantica. The sequence continues at coordinate 59,633,484 of OY744531.1, forward strand.
TACTTTGAGACAAGTAACAAAACAAACAAACCGATTAGATACATTTTTTAAGAAAGCTAACAAACCACCGAGCTTACAGATTAGACGAATATCATTCCGTTATTCTTCTTTCGTAACAATTCACAGTAATCGAATAACGGATTACATTAATCTGACCACCTTCACAATCGAAAACATGCTACGATACGAAAAAATAATTGAATAATTCTGATATTTCATATTATAATAATTTCAAACAAAAATTCAACTCTAACAATTTATAAAAACATTTACGTTTTCCTTATTTACATAAAGTTAAAACAACTTCATTCCAACGAGTCAACCTGAAATGCCAGACTGCATTTTTCATTTTACACTATAAATTTTCGTTTTATACGATCACTATTGACTATTCTGATAGAATTTTAAATCCCCCGTGCTACCGTGTTGACTAATGTTTAACATTAAAAAAAAAATTCGTTTTAGTAGAATGGGATCGAACGCCAAAAACTGTAACGTCGTAACCACTAACCCACCGATGGGAAATATAATATTAATATGAAAATTAATAAAGTTAAACGAAGCCTGTTCGATATATACTGAAAGCAATTTACTTTGATTTCACCAGAATTTTTATTTTTATTTCTTTATAAACACCGGCTCTGTCTGTGATAAGGGACTTCTTGGCCTTTTGGCTAAGATCAAAGTGTAGTATCTGTTCCGATGGATACTGCACGCCTGTCCTGTGCAGTTCTAGGAGGTCCACCCTCCCAGGCTTTGCCTCCCCTCTTTGGGGAGGAGTAAGTTTATTGCTTACTGTATGAGGCGCCCCTACCGGGGAATGCCGACGGGGCTACCCAGGCAATTTTTAAATAGCCAGAGTGCTCACCTCTCGAGCGCTGGCTTTTCAAACATCACTTTCTCGACCCGATCTTGGGTCACATCTTACTTGTGGGAGTAAGATAAAACTGGCCTTGTGCCTAACTCCTGGGGAGGAGTAAATAAAATCCCACCCCAATTACCTTTGCATATAAATTCCACTTTCTTTGGCTGAAAAGAAACATGGAAAATGAGCACCACTGAAACACACAAATATAATTAATGTAGGCTGCAGAGCATAACAAATTGTATTCGGATGGGGGGGGGGGGCACTAAAATTACGATTATATGCTTATTTTTAATAATGAAGACTATTCTCTAATTTTTTTTTCATGACTGCATTTGAGTCACGTGAGCCAAATGCCGATGGCGACCGGGAAAAGTGCTGCCCGTTTTATGTTACGATTCACCTTCTGGCGAGCAAATGTACAGTCCACCATGTGTAAGGGGGGGGGGCATAACAATAAGTAAAAAAAACATTTTTGTTATAACATTGCATGCAGACAATCCTCTTTACTTTTAATTGCTTGCTATTGTTTAATTTCAGTCGGGTAAACCAAATCCTTGATTTTGCTTGGTGGCAGTAAGTGGCGGCCTTAAATGTCATAGCATACATGTACAATGTTGAGTGGCAGAAAAGAGGATAAAAATTGAAATGCTCTGACATAGATTCAGTTATCAGTGCGGAAATTCAAGATCCAGTGGCAGATCCGGTTTTACACGATTTCATTAGGCACCATATGATTCATGGACCATGTGGAAACATAAACAGATGTTCACTCTGTCTCAAAGATGGACACTGCAGTAAGTGAAACTCAATCGGATACAAATGGCTACCCACAATATCGACGACTATCTCCTTTAGCTGGTGGTTTTGAGACGACAGTTACCCTACCTGGCAACATAACAGTTCCTGTAGATAACCGATGGGTTGTACCACATAATAAACTGCTTTGTGAGATTTTTGATGCACATATCAATGTTGAATATTGCTACAGCATGAAATCACTAAAATACATTTGTAAATATGAAAATAAGGGTAGTGATCAAGCTATCTTCACAATTGAAAGTAATGCTCATGATGAAGTTAAGAGATACGATACGGGACGTTACATATCAACCAATGAAGCCATTTGGAGAATACTTAACTTTCACATACATATACATCATCCCCCAGTTATTCACCTATCAGTTCATCTAGAAAATGGACAGCGTAGATACTTTACTGAAAGTACTGCAGCAGATAGAGTTGCAAATCCACCTTCAACCACTCTAACAACTTTCTTCAAATTGTGTCAAACAGATTTTTTTGCACGTACACTTTTGTACTGAGAAGTTCCACTTTATTAGACCTGGGACACTAAAACTAAGGTCTTCAAGCGACGGTTACAGGGTAAGCCAGTTCCAGGCTATCTGTGCGTTAAAAGAACAGAAGTTTTGGGGCAGGGTATACACCGTGCATCCAAATTAATTTGACTGCTTCTGTTTGAGACTGCTTCTACACAATGTTAGAGGTTCACAGAGCTTTAATGACCTAAAAACGATCAATGGTCAAGTTATGACTACATTCAGGGATGCATGTAGTGCACATGGACTACTTGAGGATGATAACCACTGGGATGCTACATTACAGGAAGCATCTATATCTGAATCTGCAGACAATTTAAGACATTTGTTTGCCATCATGTTGACATCATGTGCAGTGTCTCATCCAAAACGACTTCGGGATGCACACAAATAAGCTTTCAGTGAAGATTTCCTTCTTAGGAAACACAATCAACAGCCTGAAGTTGATATAACATTTTTAGACGACATCTTCAATATGGCTTTTGTTCATATCGAAGATATGACTTATAAGATCAATGGTAAACAACTGACAAAATTGGGTCTTACCTCACCTAATCGATCTAATACACATCCGGTCATTACTGCATGGACGCGTGAAATTAGTTATCAACCTCATGAGCAAGCATCAATTGTTCGAGATGGTATCGCACAACTAAATAATGAGCAAATTCATATTTTTCGTACTGTAGTTAATACTGAAGAAGATCAACAAGGTGGCCTTATATTCCTTGATGCACCCGGAAGTACCCCTGGTGCTAGGACAGCTCACTCCACATTTAAGTTGCCATTATCTAACAAAAGATGCTGATCCAATTTGTCAAATAGAAAGAGGGTCAGATTCAGCCAAAGTCTTACAGAATTGTTGTTTGATCGTATGGGATGAATGTACAATGGCACATAAACAAGCGTTCGAGGCTCTAGATAAAACATTGCGTGATCTCAAGAGACGTGATGCTGTTATGGGTGGCATAACACTATTATTATCAGGTGACTTCCGACAAACGCTTCCTATTGTTCCACGTGCAAGTCCCTCTGATGAGCTTAATGCTTGCATTAAATTGTCATATTTGTGGAAGTACATTAAAACTGTAACGTTATTTACAAACATACGTGTACATCTCAATAGTGACCCAATGGCTCGTGAGTTTGCCTCCCTCCTCCTAAAAATAGGTGATGGCAAGCTTGCAACAACCAACAATGCCAAGATTGTTATTACTCCAGGTATTGGCTCAATTGTTTCATCACTCACCTAAATGGCTAACTGAGAGGGTAATTCTAGCTCCTAAAAATGACATGGTGCATGTCATCAATCAACAACTGCTTGATGAAATCCCAGGTGATGAACAAACTTTCACTTTTGTGGATTCTATTCTCGATGGCGTCCAGGCTGTACAATACCTACAGAATTTTTAAATTCATTAGAATTGCCTGGTATGCCAACACACAGCTGAAAGCTAAATGCCCAATTATGTTACTCCGGAATTTTGATGCTCCAAGGCTATGTAATGGAACGAGACTGTTAAATGCATGCAACCTCATGTGATAGAAGCTGTAATACTAACTGGTGTGGCAAGGGGCAAACTGACATTCCTTCCCAGAATACCCATTATTCCGTCGGATTCTGCAATAAAATTTAAAAGGCTTCAGTTCCCAGTTAAATTGTGTTTTGCCATGACAATTAACAAGTCCCAAGGACAATCATTGGCAGTGGTGGGTCTAAACTTGACTTCACCTTGCTTTAGACATGAGCAGTTTTATGAAGGATGTTCAAGAGCTTTGTACGAATAACTTTTACCACTATAAAGGAGACATCTGTTGGAACAAACACAAGAACGCTAGGGCACAGCTCCGTGGTAAATCCAATTTTAATTACCTAAATTACTTCCAGTGAAATGATTTATTTTCTGAATCTATTTATTTAACTTAAAAATTAAAATCAGGCTGTTATATTTCCCCGGGCAACGCCGGGACACGGGTCCCGCTAGTAGTTAATAAAATTAAAAGTAAAACGAACCTTAATTTACTGGGAAAACACTATGTCAGTCCTAAATTGGTTCAATAATATAAAAGACAAACACAGATGCAAATTCACACAGTTAGATATAGTAGATTTTTATCCTTCCATTACAAAAGAAACACTAGATAAGGCCCTCACATTCGCGCTTTCATTTACAAAAATAAACCAATTAGAAAGAGATACTATTCTGCAAGCTAGAAAAACACTACTTTTCTTCGAGGGAAAAACCTGGGTTGAGAAATCAAACCCAGAAGACCCATTCGACGTTGCAATGGGGCCTCACGACAGTGCTGACATATGTGACCTAGTCGGACTATTTATATTGAGCACTTTACAAAATAAATTCCCCGACCACTTCTTTGGCTTATATAGAAACGACAGCCTCTGTCTGTCCCGCAATCAAGACGGGCACACACTCGATAAACTAAGAAAAGACCTGATACACATGTTTCATAATCTAGGCTTTAAAATAACTATTAAAACTAATTAAACCAATTAAACTTTCTGGACACCACACTGAACCTTATAAATAAAACACATCAACCTTTCAACACACCAAATGAAATACTGCAATACATCCACAAAGACTCCAGCCGTTTTTAAATATCTTATTAAGAATATCAGCCAAAGGATCTCCAACCTTTCCTCCAGCCACGAAATCTTCAATAGAACAGCGCCGTATGACAACAAAGCGTTACACGACAGCGGGTTCACGGAAAAATGTCATATTCACAGAACCAAAACCAATCACAAAACAGCCGAAACAGATCGAGATCCGTGATCTGGTTCTCACCGCCCTTCTCCAACAACATCAAGACAAGGGTTGGTCACCTCTTCCTTAAATTAATAGACAAACATTTCCTCACCTTTCATAGCTTACACAAAATATTCAACAGAAACACTATAAAGACAAGTTATTCAACCATGTTTTCCATAAGACAAATAATTTCCAGAGATCCGATTCAAAAACCAGTGAAGGGCTGTTCATGCCAAAACAAAAGCAACTGACCCCTCGAAGTGAATTGTAAGATCGACTCCGTTGTTTACGAGGCGACCGTCATCAGTCGACCCAACGGGGAAGTCGAAAAATACATTGGCATGACAAATAGCTTATTACAGAAAAGACTGTATACACGACAATATACATTTAAATATAAAGATAAAGCCAACACCGCCCTAGCCAACCGGGTCTGGGAATTAAACGAAAAAGGGACACCTTTCAACATCGAGTGGAAACTTATTAAGAAACGATCGTCTTTCTTCCCCGCACTAAAAAGGTGTCCTTTATGCGATTCTGAGAAATTTTACATCTTAAAAACCATAAATGATCCAAATACGAATTGCTTAAACGCCCGCGATGAACTATTTAAAGGTTGAATTCACCGAAAAGGCGTTTTACTTATAAACTTAACAGAACTATTAAGACAAAAATTAACTTAACTTTTCAGCAACTAAAGGTTGAGAATCTTATAAAACGATTTCGCCAAATAACCCCCTTAGTACAAGTTTTTAGTTTTTAATATTTGTATAAATTCCATAAACTTTTATATATATGTAAGTTGTTAATCTTTCGATATAAATTTCAAATCTTAAATTTATTTTAATTTTCCCCTATACCATCCTTAAATATATTCATACATATTTTCATTTTAAAAAAGTCCCTTTTGTAAGTATTAAACCCAGTAAATCACTAACTTTTTAATTTACTCAATTATTTATTATCAAGGTCCTAAATTATATGTTTGCCCTGTCAGCGGGGCCGCGAATTCGCCGACTGTAACCCCATGCAGAGGGGTACCCCCCCCCCCCGAAAACGAAGTCACCTGTTGGCAGTGGGTGGCGCCCCGTGACGTCTTAAGACGGGATCCTGGTGGCTGAGCGGTCCGTGATCTGGTTGCATAAATGGTCAATGATTTGCAACACTATACTTCGGCCCTTACTTCGGCTAGACAGGAGGTTGGAGAGGCCCGAGCCGATCAATCGGCTAGTTACGTCTTGCCCTAGCACTTATTCTATCAGTTTCCCCGATCGGTTACAATATTAAAATTGATCAACTGCATAGTTATCAATAGCCACTCCAGTTTATAAGTGCTAGAAAGCGGTGGCAATGGTCAATCAACTTGAAAGAAATATGACCGCAACATGTCTGTGTGCCCGGACGTTTCGCTATAAGTGGGTAGAGAAATCGATGGAACACGGGTGCTTGTAATCACGATCAGGTTGAGTATACCATTCCTGTAGCCTTGTCTTGTCAAGGCGATTGGGTTTCTCCCTTGGCAATTCCCATAGTGGACTCTGTGGTGGGTAGGGAGCAGGAATGCCGGTGAATGGGGTACCACAGGGAAGTATCCTATCAGTGACACTCTTTAATGTCAAGATAAATAATATTGTTAAAAACCTTGACACTGCAGTCAAAGGCTCACTGTATGTGGATGACTTTTTGATTTGCTGCCGAGCAAAACATATGCATCTGGCAGAACGTAAGTTGCAACTCACTTTAAATAAAACCAGCAAATGGACTGAAGAAAACGGTTTCAGATTCTCTGAATCGAAGACAAGGTGTGTCCATTTTTGCAATTTACACAAAATGCATGATGACCCATGCCTTAAACTGGATGGCAAGGAGATACAAATGGCAGACGAATATAAATTCCTTTTATCTCTCATTTAAGGTATCTCCGACAAAACTGCAACAATGCCATTGATCTACTGAGAGTGATAGCTCACACTGACTGGGGAGCGGATAAGAAATCATTATTCAAGCTGTACCTAACAATTGTGAGATCGAAACTCGATTATGGAAGTTCAATTTACGGTGCAGCAAGACCATCATACCTGAAGCAATTGGAAACTATCCATCACCAAGGACTGAGACTCGCATTGGCGGAATTTCGCACGTCTCCAGTGGAAAGGTTCTATGTTGAAGCGAATGAAGGTCTTTTACATCTAAGGCGAAACAAATTGGCACTTCAATATGTGACAAAATTATCATCATGTCCATTAAATCCTGCCTACGACTGCACATTTAATCCTCAATATAAGACTCTGTTTGAGAAAAAAATCAGTGCCATCAGACCTTTTAGTTAATGTATCAAGGAACTAAAAAATAAACTGGTATTGGACTCAAGTCTCACCAATCGATAATTTCCAAAATTCCACCATGGGAATTAGAACAACCAGCTTATATCCTTGATTTAGCAACAGCCTCAAAGAGCAAAACCAACCCAATTGTATTTCAGGATGAATTTTAACACATAACACACCAATAACACACCATCATTCCAACTATAAATACATCTATACAGATAAATCTACAGAATCGGATAGAGTTGGGTGTGCGGCATTCTTAAATAAGACAGAAATGCAATATAGGATACCGTCAATTTTCAGTGCAGAAGCTGCCGCTATATACTTGGCTTTAAAAATAATAGAAGGTAGTAGCACTGATAGATTTATCATCTTCTCAGACTCCCTATCAGTGCTCACAGCACTGAAGAACAAAAACCTGGATAAAGCATTAGTCGTGAAAATCTTATATAAGATCACCACTATTTATAAAAAGAAAAAATGCAAAATCAAATTATGCTGGATACCTAGTCATGTTGGCATTCGTGGCAATGAAAAAGCGGATAAAGCCGCAAAAGAATCATTAAAAACGACACCAACCAATACTAGGATCCCACACACTGATCTTCGATCTTCAATTAACGGGATAATCAAAGAAAAATGGCAAGAATATTGGGATGAGTGCCAAAATAACAAGTTATACAAGATTTGGCCAACTATAGATGAGTGGCCCCTGAACTATAGAAAAGCAAGAAGAGAAGAAGTTATAATAACCAGACTCCCTATAGGACACACATATATTACTCACAAGCACTTATTAGAAGGAGAGGAGACGCCAATGTGCATAGCATGTCAACAATCTTACACAGTCAAACATATATTAATAGACTGTCAAGATCTGCAACAAACTCGAAGCAAATATTACGACTCCAAAAATTAAAAAGATTTATTTAAAAACCTAAATGTGACGAAAATCTTAGATTTCATCAAGGAAGTTGGACTGTTCCACAAAATTTAATAACAAATTCTTCATTTCACTTTTCATTGTCTTGAAAGACAATGTGAAATAATTAGAATTGCATTTGACAACTTTATTCGGCATTACATAAGCCATAGTTGGTTGCTATGCCGTAAAATAAACCAAACCAAACCTAAATTATATGTGAAAATATAACTTAATTTTTTTTTTTTAATAATTAATTAATAGCACACACGCGCATCCAATCAAAAGAATATCACGTAGTTTTAATTTTGATATTATAACGTTTGAATTATCCAACCATTTCGACGGCTGCCGATGAGTACCTGAGAGCCAATCCCTCAGTGTACGAAACCGCCGGTTCAACCTTCGTGGTAGTTTCCGGTTTAATACATATATATATATATATATATATATATATATATATATATATATATAAAATAAAATATAATAACACGAAATCACATAATTGTCGATGCAATAATTTATTTCAACCGTTCGGTTTTTTCAAGCATCACTCAGACAATTACATTTTTGAGACTGATAGAAAATTGAATTTCCCTACCACAGTTCCAATACAATCATAGATGGTAGTAGTAGCAACCAATTTGATACATCTTTTATAGAGAGGGGGAAAATTTAAAACTTATATTTAACTATGGCGGGCGAAGGGGAGGGATCTTTAAGTTAATCAACTAAAAACTGCCATGTCAAAATTATGACACATACGACTTGGCGATATCAACCATATAGGCAATTTTACTCACGCGCATACACCAAACTAAATACGCACACATCATATGCGCACTCACATACATAATCTCACTCGCACATTATCATAACTAAGCATAATCACATACGCAACTTTTATTCATCTCCAGCCAGAATGCGTCCGGCGAAACTCGTGTTCTCAAATTCGGTTAGAGAAAAGAAAGAAAGAAACAATTAACAGGCACAGAGAATATATAGACAGACCGCGTGTCATAAATTCTCAGTCCGTCTGGGTTGAAATAAGATTACACGCACATACATATATGTATACATACAAATCCATACGCACATACACACACATATATACACATACACACCCACACATATACATATCTATACACACATACATATACACACATATATACATATATATATATATATATATATATATACATACATATACATACATGAATACACCCATATATATCTCTGAATCTATTTGAAATATTGACCAAATGCATACGCATGTAGTTGTTCACACATGTAAACATACATACACATACATACACACACACATATATACATATACGCACATATACACACATATACGTACGCACACATACATATATATCCACACACCTACACACAATATTTACATAACACTCTATATTCTTACTGATGTAATATGAGTTCTAAAAATTAGTCTTACCTTATTTATATTTTAGATTAATTTGATAATCTATTATTATAAATATCATGCGGGGGGGGGGTTATCGTACCTAATGTTATTCAATTTGGTATCTTCACCGTTGTAATTCTAGAGGCCCATCGGATTACTAATTCAAGTCTAATAATGTCTATTGGTAATATTTGACATTTATACTTATATTAATTCAAAAACTAGTGTATTACCTGCAGAAAAAATTTTCATACCACTATCTTATTTTAAGTAAATAATAAATATCCGCGTATCCACAAATACTATATATCACCAAGTCAGTAAATCTGTGTCTATTACAGATATTATTATAAACATTATGGGGGGGGGGGTTTACCGTAAGTAATGTTATTCAATTTGGTATCTTCACCGTTATAAGTCTAGAGGTCCATCGGATTACCAATTCAAGTCTATTCAATTGTATTCGCTGAAAAATATACCTTATCCCAGCTTGCATAGCTTCACTTTGGATCTTATGGACAGAATAACGGACTTTACCAACAGACTGAGATGGAAAGCGTATTTTTATTTGAAGGACGAGGAATCTGATCACAAAGAAACCTTTAACTTCAGATCACAGAATACCTGCAAACCCATTGAGGCGTTAAGGCCGTTCGAGAATGATTTGTTTGACCTAGTCAAAAGAATTAAGTTCCGAAGGTATTCAAACAAATTTCAGTCCACTCTGAAGAATGACATCGCTGAGATAAAGAAGTCGAACAAAGTTTGGGTGAAGGCTGATAAGTCAGCGAATATTTACAAGATGTGCCCATCCGAATATAGGAAAACTATTCTGGAAAAAATCTGTAATAATTACAGAAAGGATACCCACGACACTGAAAAAATAATCAATGAGGATACCAAGGAATTTGCATCCAAACTGAATATCGAGGATAGAGTGGGAAAAATTGATAAGAGAAACGCATACATACTCATCAAGGACCATAAGAAAAATTTCCACATTAAGAAACAAGCGAGAATAATCAACTCTACGAAATCGGAACTCGGCCATGTATCTAGGGAGATTCTACGAAATATTATTAATGTAACTCTAGAAGCTACCAAATTTAATCTTTGGAAGGACTCGGCGGATACTATCGAATGGTTTAAATCAATTGAAAATAAGAGGAATGCCTGCTTTATACAATTCGATATTATGGATTTTTACCCCTCGATTGCCAAGGAATTACTTACGAACAGCATTAACTATGCTGGGAATTTCGTGGATATATCCGATGAGCAGGTAAGATTAATTATGGCCTGTCGCAAATCCATCCTTATAAACAATCGAGAAACATGGATTAAATTGAACAACAACAAATTTGATGTCCCGATGGGTGCTTTTGACTCAGCCCAGATTGCCGATCTGGTGGGCATTTTTATAATGTACACTATTAGCAGAATTGTAGAGCCTAATTTAGTGGGGTTATATAGGGATGATGGACTAATTGTTATCCCCAATAGTGACGGCCCCCTGGTATCCAAAATACATAAAAAATTAATAAGAGCATTCAAATACCTTGGATTTAAAATAGATATAACCCCAAATTGTAAAGAAGTAAACTATCTAGATATTACCTTAGACTTAGGAAAGGGGACATACAAACCCTTCAATAAAGATAATCACACACCATCTTATATCAACACTAGATCTAACCACCCGAACTGCATAATTAAACAAATACCTAAAACAATTAATACTAGAATAAATAAGCTTTCGGCTAACAGAGACATTTTTGAAGCAAATAAGCATTTATACAATGGAGCGCTAGAGAAAAGCGGATATAATCAAAAACTCAAATATACCAAGAAAGAAAATAAAAATAAATCCAGGAATAGAGGCCGAAAAATAATATGGTTCAACCCTCCCTACTGCCAACTATCTAACATCAACATCGGGAGAGTATTCTTGAACCTGGTAGATAAACATTTTAGCATAAATAATCCACTTAGGAAGATATTTAATAGAAAAACCATTAAAATCAGCTACTCTTGCACCAAGAACATGGACAGAATTATCAGCACCCATAATCGTAAATTACTTAACAATCCTAGTAAGAATAAGGTCACAGTAAATAAATGTAATTGTCAAGTGAAAAATAACTGCCCACTGGACGGTAACTGTAAAGTTGAGTGTGTGGTTTATAAGGCCACTATTCATCCGGAAGATAACAACAGGGATAAAAAGGTTTACATCGGCATCTCCGCGGGAAACTGGAAACAACGTTTTTATGACCACAAACACTCTTTCAATAACCCAGAACTCAAGAGCAAAACGGAGTTAGCTAAACAATGGTGGCATCTGAAAAATGAGAACAGGTCCCCGGTGATTTCGTGGTCAATCTTATGTTTTTCGAATATTCCAGATGGATTTAGACAAAGATGCAACTTATGTCTAGAAGAAAAAATAAGAATCCTAAAATATGATCGAAATAACCTCTTGAATAAACGAGATGAACTTATGGCTAAGTGCAGACATAAATATAAATTTAAAATAATCAACGACTAGTAATCCGATGGACCTCTAGACTTATAACGGTGAAGATACCAAATTAAATAACATTATTTAAGGTAACCCCCCCCACCACCAACATAATAGTTATAATAATATCTGCTATAGACACAGAATT
>OY744531.1:59650809-59653309 GCA_963556195.1 Sepiola atlantica
TTTGCCGAGGTGAAATATTTTATATAGGAGGTGGGTTTGATTAAAAAGATATGACGAAATTTGAAGAAAATGAGTGGTTCTCCTGGCGTTTAAAGAGTTCAAGGGCTAGAATTATTATTTTTAAGTTATCTTGAAAAATTTATTAAGAATCATTTTAGGGAAAGAATTATTCAAAAATAATCTTTTCTCTAAGAAATTTATTCTGTAAAAAGTTTATTTAAAGAAATTTTCATTCACAAAGATAGATAGTATTTTGGGTCTGTAAATTCTGGTTAATAGTTTAAGCAGGTTTACCAAATGTATCTTCTGCGGAGCAACAAAGTCAGGTCATGGTCGCACTAACCGTGAATTCAAGTATCAAAGAGGCAAAAGATAGTTAAATGTTCCTTAAGCGACTGATAAGTGAACATCGATATACACATCACACACACATGCACGTGAATACATACATATAGGAATGTCATGTAGGACAATCTCTGACAGAGGCAGGTACGCATACATACACGTCCGCAAATATACACAGATACACACATACACAAAATATATTCACCCCTGTACACATAATTACATAGATACATACATACATACACACAAACACACATTTAGATGTACATATATACATGCATATACATATACATATATATATATATACACATACATGTACACACATACACAGACACATACATATTCATATACACCCGCATACAAATACACATACATACTCCCACTCACATACACAGACAGAAATACTGGAGAAAGTCTACGCATGTACACATATATGTGTACAAATATGCTCCTGTCATCGGGTGTATATTTATGTAAAACTTTGGAGGTGATAGACATGCATACGCAGATGGACTATCAGAGTTAGTATCAATAAGTGGGTGGGTTACGGAATTATGTAATAATTTAAGGTAGGGTAAGAGTAATTTGGAATAGAGAATTCAGCAAATCTCGTTTTTTATGATTATATGGGGCATAAGTTATATATACACATACATACATACACATACATATACATAAATATATATATACACATATACAAATATATATATATACACATACATACATACATACATACATACATACATACAGAGATACATATCCTACATCTCTCATGGAAATACAACACATATGCACACATACATACACATGTATACACATATATACATACATATACATATGTACACATCCATAAGAGATACAAGACACACACATATATAATGGGTCGACATTATGGGCTCTGTGATGGGGGTGTCTATTTGGGGTTATAAATTGGGCGTATTTAAATTTTATTTTTATGGCGGCAGTGTGAAATTATCTCATTTCTTGAGTTAACGATATTCTTCTCTCTTGCAATGGTAAGTATCATTAGTGCTTTAGACGGTCAAAGATAGCAACGTTTTGCGCCTGGGTGTAAGATCTTGATTTATTTTAGGATCGACCATTTTAGAGAGAATGGGATATTAGTTGATTTAAAATATTTGACTATGTTTGTTAAGGAGATTTTGTTATTCGTGTTGTTGATGGGATGAGATGCGACTCTTTATTGATTGGGACGTAGAGCCTATGTATGAATATAGCAGGTTTAGTTTATCTATTAGTAATCAAGTTATCTCTGTCGTTGGGTGTTGTGTTGTTATGGGGAGTGTGTGGGTGCGTGTTTCTGGTGTTAGACGATTGCAATTGTTACAAATGATCTAGATCAGTGGTATTGTTGGGATTAGACGTTCGCTATGATAATTTGGTTACAGTGCATGCATAAGCCACATCGTTATGTATACAGTTATTATTGAGTGGGTATAGTGCTGGGTTATGGCAATTACAATTGTTAGTAGGTGTGGAAAAAGGTATTGATTGATTGGGCTTGTTTATGTTTCTCATTGTAATTATAGTCTGGGCTAAGTTTAGCATTGTCGAGTACGAGATCTTAATGGTGTTTTATTTAGGATAGAACTATATCTGTGTAAGTATTTTAATGAGTTTTCAATTATATTAAACAATTCCTTAGAGATATTACTTTTAACATTATTGTTGTATAGGAGATTAAACCAAATGATTTTCTTTCACCTTAAATGTTTACGTTGATTTTTAATATATATGTATATATATATATATATGTATATATTTTATGTATATATATTTATGTATATATATGTATGTATGTATATGTGTGTATATACATGCATGTACTAATATATGTATGTATATACATATGTGTATATAGATATATATATGTATATATATATGTGTATATAGATATATATATGTATATATATATGTGTATATAGATATATATGTATATATATGTATATATAGATATGGAAGTATATATATATGTATGTATATATATATGTGTGTGTGTATCTATATGTATGTATATATATGTATGTGTATATATATGTATGTATATATATGTATGTATATATATATGTATGTGTATATATATGTATGTATATATATGTATATATATGTATATATAGATGCATGTATATATATA
>OY744531.1:59655809-59683309 GCA_963556195.1 Sepiola atlantica
TCTTCATCAGTATAATCAGGATTTATCAACTACAATCACTGATAATATTATATGGACTTAACAGATATCTTCAAAGAACAAGATTAATAATATGTGTTTTTTTAATTTTTAAAGGACGTATAGAAATTAATGTCAGCCAGGATAACTCTTATATAATTTTTATTCAATAATATATTTTTCCCAATATATATATATATATATATATATATATATATATATATATATATATATATATATATATATATATATATATGTGTGTGTGTGGGGGGTGTATGTGTGTGTATCTTGATTTTGAAAATATGTAGTTTTAGGTTCAATCTGGATGGAAAAATTAAGTCTAATTATATAGAGCTATAAAAAAATATGAGACATAATATTTCCGACATTCGAGCTCAATGTATTTAGCGTACCGCGCAAGTATTTTTCTAACACATTTCGGTCAACAATTCGTTCAACCTAATGGTTTCTTCAAAATTAAAATATGTAGCACAGTATATATGAATATACTTGAATAGATGCATATACAAATATAGGCATATGTGTATTAAAATATAGTTTATTTATAGGTATACTTACTGACGAGTCCTGATGGCCACCTCAGTCGCATGGCGCCCCGAGTTCCACTACGGAATTCGGCCCATTGGACCACATTGCCGCAGTGCATGAACACGCACGATTTGTACATGTTCCTTATGGCCCTTCCGCTCATCACGCTGTCCCAGATGTTGAAGTGACTCAGATCCCCTACAAAGGCAGACTTTGTATCAAAGTAGGCGTTTGGGCGGGAAGATTGTCCAAGGACTAGCTCCCCTCCCGACGGCACGGCGCGATTTTCAGTGGCACCGCTTCCAACCTGTTTCTTAGTTCCGTTAACATAAAGACTCCAGGAACCTTCTGAAAATAGAAAAAAATCAAACGCATTTACCTGAAAATACTGTTCTGTACCCTTACTATGTGGTAATGTATGTTTGCAATCAAAGTTTAATCAAATGTAGTGAGTCTTTATAAATAAGGGACCCTGACGAGTTGAAATCAGCAAAGATTACGTTTAAAAACATGTAAATGAAGGTCTGTTTTTATATTCGGTACATAAAAAAAGAAAATGTTAAGAGTATACATTAAAACATTTCCTGGCACGCTTAAAATAGCTGATATTTTATTTTTTATTCTTTGTGTGCGAGAATAGATGAGCTGAAAATAGCATGCTTATAAAATAAACCGTTGTTGAGATAAGATCATTTTCCCAAGTAGCGTAGCAGACTAATATGGCCGCGCGCGTGTTGTGTAACAAAAATAGTAAGTATCAATAAGTATATGATGATGTGACGTCTGGGTGTTGATTGTAGCCACAGAGAGTATAAAGTTGCGTATCGTCTTTCTCATAGTATAAGCTCTGTATAGAAGTCGTCTTTTTTAAACATAGTTAACCCTAAACAAGGCAGGACGCCACTGTAGACGTAAAGGGGCTACTGAGAAAAAGGTTGAATATTTGTTTTTTTGTTTTTTTGGGGGGGGGTCAACTTAAATTGGAAGTTGTGCAGCGAGATGTCTGTTTACATTAGTTTTTAATTTCTGCATGTCAGTACCATCAAGAAAACAGGGAGCAGGGAGGGAGTTCCAGAGTTCAGCAACACGAGAAAAGAAGCTTTTAGAGTAGAAACCTCTTCGGCATCTGGGGACCTCCACAATGAATATATGGGATCTGGCAGATTGTCGGGTTGGTCTAGTGTATTTATGTCGTGGGGGCACCAGAGCAGCAAGTTCATCAGAGCACAATCCATTGAAGTACTTGTAAAACCGGTACAAGGAAGCAACATTGCGGCGATGGGACAGGGGCTGTAGCTTGGTGGATAGTGAGGGACCTATTAAGTTGGCGACTTTTTTAAACCTTGTCTAAAAGGGAGAGACTAATGGATGAGGCACCAGCCAAGATGTGGCGACAATACTCCATGCATCAGCGGATGGTGTTATTGTGGAGATATACGATAATGTCAGGTGTGAGAAGTTTACTAGCGCGGTAGAGGGATCCCACCTTCTTTGCAGTAGCCCTAGCAATGCTTCAATGTATTTATTCCAGTGTATGATATATGCGGTCAGAGATGACCGTTAGGATATCGGCGATAGATCGTGCTTGTCTAAATCCGTACTGATAGTCAGAAAGAAGTTTAGCATGTACTAGGTGCCGCGCTATCGCTATATTGATTAATGATTAATATATATATATATATGTATACGATATAGAAAACGATTATAGCAAGCAACATAGAATTATGGGTGTTTTATGCGGTAAGAGTTCATCATGCAAAGATGAACATTCTTTGTACCTCTTATATTTGCTAACAAATATATGCTCTCTCCAGTCGCATATTTTTGCTAGCTGTTTTATTTAATTACTCTCTCTCTCTCTCTCTCTCTCTTTGTCCCCCACTATCTCTCTCTTTCTTGAAATAGAAATTTCTGTGCGTTCTAATAATCATAGGGTGAGAAACCAAATGATGGAATGGCCGCCGGCACTTCCATCATATTCCATTACAATTGAATTTAATTGCGTAAATCAATTATACAGATTAAAAACAATATATTTAATTTATTCTATTTATAATGTTTATTAAAATTATTATCGAGGAAAGTATTTTAAATACATATGGAAATCTGAAAAAAACAATCACAAGTGTATGTTTGCGAATATTAATTTATTAAAAGCTTTAAAACAAATTAATTATGTAAATTTGAAAGACGCGTGATGTTTGGGAAAGTTTTGGAATGGGGATATAGAAGCTGATAAGTAGATATAAAAAGAGAGCGATCAAAACTAATACTATAATTTCGGCTTCAGACAGACAGACAGACAAACAGATGCGTAATCTCCATTATTATAGGGATTTATTAGAAGCTGTAAAACAAATTAATTATGTAAATTTGAAAGACGCGTGATGTTTGGGGAAGTTTGGAATTAGTATATAATGCAGCTGATAAGTAGATATCCTAAGTGTATATTTGCGAATATTAATTTATTAGAAGCTTTAAAACATATGTAAATTTGAAAGAAGCATGCTGTTTAGGAAAGTTTTGGAATGGGTATATAAAACTGATAAGTAGACATAAAAAGTGAGCGATCAAAACTAATCCTATAATTTCGGATTCAGACAGAAAGACATTATTACACGGAGTTATAGGAATATGTAAACGCCTTCTGCTACATATTGACGTTATTGCTCTTTTATTAATATCCTCCCTATCCCCCATCTCAGCCCTTTAACATTGTCTGTAATTTTTTAAGACACACCTTTTTTCGAGTAGGTTTATGTAGTAGATTATTTTATATAAGTGGCTAACTAGAGTAAATTGTGTTCTATGTTTACAGTTTATAGCTATTTCTATTTCTTTGGTTTAACAATCGTTTTAGCTTTAAAATTTCTAGTTTTTCGATCAGACATAATCTACATTGGTTATCTAAAATCTACAGACCCTGGCTAATTTAAAGAATTTCCACTAAACAACTGAAAGGTGTTTATTATCTTTTCGTGTCCCTGAATAACTTGATAGCGATATGTTATATCTATATTTGTGTTATTGAATTAAGTTTATTAGTAAAGTTCTTTTTTATCTTTCTATTAAGTCGGGTAAGAATTGTTTTACTAATTATTTCTCTTTAAGATCTTGTCGAGTTAATCAACTTTGTTGCCGATTTTTTTATCGAAATTCATCCCATGGTCTTTTAGTATGTAAGCTTCTTTTTTAGTTAACCTTTTTCCTTTCATTTTTAATTACCTTTCCAAACCAATGCAGTTTTTATTTTATTAATTATGAATTTTATATTTGATTAAGTGAATTTGTGAAAATTTTTACAAAATTATAAATAGTTTGCTTGTTTTATGGGTTATACATTTATTGTTATCTTAAATATTCTCAGTATATAAGTTACACAGACTTATGTATATAGAATTAAAGAAAAAAATAAAGTAAAAATCTAAGTTTATTTGTAATTGTGCCAATAGCTATTTCATTAACATGTTTCGCATTAGTTTTGTAAAGTAGAATTTTACTTCCAAATAAAATCATTTGCATTCATTAGAAAATAATGTTATCTTTTTATCGGTATCCGTTTCAATTTGGGCTTTTGAACACAATACCTAAATATAAAGATAGACTCCATTATCTTTCATTCTACACACACTCTTAAAAACGCCTTGAAAGAATTAAATTTGTAAACTTTATAGATGTCAATGTGAGTCAGAAATTCCATCTCGGTGAATTTTTTAAGAAAGTGGTAAAACCGCGTTGTATTTTTTTTATTTTGAAAATCAAATCTCGTTCACAAAGTTTTTATTTTCATCTGCAATTCGATATTCGTCTATTTTTTTTATTTTGAAAATCAAATCTCGTTCGCAAAGTTTTTATTTTCATCTGCAATTCGATATTCGTCTATTTTTTTATTTTGAAAATCAAATCTCGTTCACAAAGTTTTTATTTTCATCTGCAATTCGATATTCGTCTATTTTTTTATTTTGAAAATCAAATCTCGTTCGCAAAGTTTTTATTTTCATCTGCAATTCGATATTCGTCTATTTTTTTATTTTGAAAATCAAATCTCGTTCGCAAAGTTTTTATTTTCATCTGCAATTCGATATTCGTCTATTTTTTTATTTTGAAAATCAAATCTCGTTCACAAAGTTTTTATTTTCATCTGCAATTCGATATTCGTCTATTTTTTTATTTTGAAAATCAAATCTCGTTCACAAAGTTTTTATTTTCATCTGCAATTCGATATTCGTCTATTTTTTTATTTTGAAAATCAAATCTCGTTCACAAAGTTTTTATTTTCATCTGCAATTCGATATTCGTCTATTTTTTATTTTGAAAATCAAATCTCGTTCACAAAGTTTTTATTTTCATCTGCAATTCGATATTCGTCTATTTTTTTTGCTATGGCTAAAATCATGTTGTCGCACCGGTTCTCGTAAGATCCGGAAAAATAATCGATAAGCTTAGCCAGTACTTTATATAAGAAAAATCTCTTCGAATTAATCTACAAGATAAATCATATACAAAATATGTACGGTTTCGGAATAAAATAGGCGATGGTTGACATGTCGTGAAAAGCAAGATTAGATAAACCCGATTCAATGTGATTTAGGCTTTATGAACCCAACTTCGGAAACTCTCTTATATTCCAAAATCATAATTCTTTAAGATTCCTGAAATATTCAATCTTAAACAACTCGATTTTGTTCAAGAATCTGTTACCCTCTTTTTTGCTCACTCGGATAATCCGAGTCGGCAGTCCTGATACTCAAAGCGACTTTTTTAAACAGAAAGAAAACGTTTGCAACATCAATTCAACTACGACAGATACTACCCATTTACTTACAGCAGAAGTATTCATTTTCAAATAATCTTAAAAGGCACTTAGAATTCAATGAACAATTGATAATCTAAATACCGTTTAAATAGATGTGGACAAAAGAGCTCTTATCTATTTAAGATTTTAATAATACTGTATCAACTATTCTTCTGTTTTTTTTTAAAAAATATTTTTTGAAGAATTTTGAATTTAATTAGCATAATTTCATTTTTTAAATATCATTAAATAAGATACAAAATTAGCCATAATCACGTTGGCAAACCGATTCTAGTATAATAACCGAAGTTAAGCGACGTTGAGCCTGGCCAGTACATAAGTGGATGACTATTTGAATTACTACTTGCTACATGTAAAACCCGGTCCGAGTGGCTTTGCAAGACGAGGGCCGCCTTCTAATCTGCAACTAAAATTAACAGTCTTAGACGTTTTGTTGTGATCTAAATCGAGCAGACACTAACCATCGATAACAGATCGATTCAAAAAAAGAGGCTTGTCTTCTCCTTAGTCAAGGAGCTCCTTTTCTACTAATCATAAATTTTTATATAAATTAAGGTATGTGTATATGTTTCTATGTTTCTATGTATAAGATTCACTCCTAAACTGATTAACCGATAATTATGAATTTTGATACACTGCTGCTACGCGTAGAGGATCGTAATGTGGGCTATACTTAGTTTAATTTAGTTTTTCACAAAACTAGGCAAAAAGTGGGTGTCATGAAAATTAAGATACCTCCGATTTTTGTGAAATGTTAACCATAAGTATTAGACCACTAATTAAAAAATATACCCCAAATATATAGTTTCTTTGCAGTATTTTAAAGAGATTTTATGGGGCATAATATAGGCACAATCTCCTATTTAGAAAATTCAAATATTTCAGATTCGCATTGAATTTAATCCATAGCCATTAGGCACCAATTAAGCAAGGTTCCCCGAATTCTAATTTCTTCTTGAGACCCCTTAAGCTAAAGCCTTAAATTTTAGACATTTTCCTAAATCAAACACATATAATGGATTTTGATCAAAATTGCTATAAGGATTCTGTTCGAGGAATTAGTTTTACAGATATTGGGAGTGATATTCTTTTAGTAGATAAAATAAATGTAAATACATGAAGTGAATTAAATCTATTTCTATTAATAAAATATTGTAGAGTTTTTCTCTCGGTCGCTTATTCAGTCCCAAACTTAATATTCTTTCATGACAAATCCATTTTCTAAGCATTTTTCTCTGAATAACTTCAATCTGTTTTTACCCCGCTTTAAGGTTCCCAGAATTAGGACGCCAATTCCAATCCTCTACCGATCTTTTATTCGCCCACCCCATCCCTAACCAAAGAATTATCTTCTCTCTACGATTCTGTTGTCCAATCAGATTTCTTTCCCAAACCTTTTGTTTTAATTTCATTTGTTTAAAGCCTTTCTGCTACCAGCCACGTCACAGTTGTTCTTAGTGGCTTTTTTTTGGTGGAAAAAATGTGACGTAACTCTGAAACATTTTAATTGCGTCCATACGTCTTTATCAAAAAATCTCTCCGTCGGTTCATCGGTTTAAAACATTATTTCCCATTTTTATGATTCCAATCATTCGCATATTTGTTATTTTCACAACGTTTTGGACGATGTATCCTCCAACCTTTTTGAGGTACATATTTTCGAACCAAGGGAATATTTATGTCGAACAGGAATGTGTTGTGTAAGGGATAAAGTACAAACAGCTCTAAGTGAAAGTCTGCTTACATTTGGGCTGGGATCAAATAGTAGTATCTGTTCTATCCTGTGTTTGAGGAGGAGAAATCATTTCTGACTAGTGTAAGTTTTATTTGTGTCACATCCAAAGTGTTCCTTTTTAGGGAACTGGATATGCCTCACATAAAAACTGTACCTGTGTTTTACTTTTCCCTCGTGGGGAGGCAAGTATATACGGGCAGATTGAAATAGCAATCCTTAAGACAATCAGTAATAATTAAAGATAAAAATAATTAACCAACGCTTCCACCCGGTCATGTCTGAGGGAACGAGAATAGTCTACCATCGTGCATTCGAAAGTCAATTCCTAAATTTGAAAAGGTGCCCCCCCAAGAAGGTCGGAGATTACATCGGTTGAAAGGTTATAAAAATAACAACAAAGATGAGAATAGCAGGCCAATACTTATTAGCAATCCTCAATTATCAAAATTTCTAGACATAATAGTTCTATCGTTTACCACGCAAAGAGAACGAACGCATCTTATTTTTGATCTGTCGAGGCATTACCATAAAAGTCGATTTGTCTGTAACTCTTTAATTTGAAACAGCATTTTTGTTGGTCTGTCCCTCTTAAATTTGAAATAGCATTTTTGTTGGTCTGCTCCGCTTAAATTTGGAATGGCATTTTTGTCCGTCTGTTCTGCTTAAATTTGAAATAGCATTTTTGTTGGTCTGTCAATCTTAAATTTGAAATAGCATTTTTGTTGGTCTGTTTCGCTAAAATTTGAAATAGCATTTTTGTTGGTCTGTTCCGCTAAAATTTGAAATAGCATTTTTGTTGGTCTGTTCCGCTTAAATTTGAAATAGCATTTTTGTTGGTCTGTTCCGCTAAAATTTGAAATAGCATTTTTGTTGGTCTGTTCCGCTAAAATTTGAAATAGCATTTTTGTTGGTCTGTTCTGCTAAAATTTGAAATAGCATTTTTGTTGGTCTGTTCCGCTAAAATTTAAAATAGCATTTTTGTTGGTCTGTACCGGTAAAATTTGAAATAGCATTTTTTTTGGTCTGTTCCGCAGAAATTTGATATAGCATTTTTGTTGGTCCGTTCCGCTCAAATTTGAAATAGCATTTTTGTTGGTCTCTTCCGCTTAAATTTGAAATAGCATTTTTGTTGGTCTGTTCCGGTAAAATTTGAAATAGCATTTTTGTTGGTCTGTTCCGCAGAAATTTAATATAGCATTTTTGTTGGTCTGTTCCGCTCAAATTTAAAATAGCATTTTTGTTGGTCTGCTCCGCTAAAATTTGAAATAGCTTTTTGTTGGTCTGTTCCGCTAAAATTTGAAATAGCATTTTTTTTAGTCTGTTCCGCAGAAATTTGATATAGCATTTTTGTTGGTCTGTTCCGCTCAAATTTGAAATAGCATTTTTGTTGGTCTGTTCCGCTAAAATTTGAAATAGCATTTTTTTTAGTCTGTTCCGCAGAAATTTGATATAGCATTTTTGTTGGTCTGTTCCGCTCAAATTTGAAATAGCATTTTTGTTGGTCTGTTCCGCTAAAATTTGAAATAGCATTTTTTTTAGTCTGTTCCGCAGAAATTTGATATAGCATTTTTGTTGGTCTGTTCCGCTCAAATTTGAAATCGCATTTTTGTTGGTCTGTTCCGCTAAAATTTGAAATAGCATTTTTTTTAGTCTGTTCCGCAGAAATTTGATATAGCATTTTCGTTGGTCTGTTCTGCTCAAATTTAAAATAGCATTTTTGTTGGTCTGTTCCGCTAAAATTTGAAATAGCATTTTTGTTGGTCTGGTCTGCTAAAATTTGAAAGAGCAATCTTGTTGGTCTGTTCAGCTAAAATTTGAAATAGCATTTTTGTTGGTCTGTTCCGCTAAAATTTGAAAGAGCAATTTTGTTGGTCTGTTCCGCTAAAATTTGAAATAGCATTTTTGTTGGTCTGTTCCGCTTAAATTTGAAATAGCATTTTTGTTGGTCTATTCCGCTAAAATTTGAAATAGCATTTTTGTTGGTCTGTTCCGCTTGAATTTGAAATAGCATTTTTGTTGGTCTGTGCCGCAGAAATTGAATATAGCATTTTTGTTGGTCTGTTCCGCTTAAATTTGAATTAGCATTTTTATTGGTCTGTTCCGCTAAAATTTTAAATAGAATTTTTGTTGGTCTGTTCCGCTTAAATTTTATGTAGCATTTTAGTTGGTCTGTTCCGCAGAAATTTGATATAGCATTTTTGTTGGTCTGGTCCGCTTAAATTTGAAATAGCATTTTTGTTGGTCTGTTCCGCTTAAATTTGATATAGCATTTTTGTTGGTCTGTTCCGCTAAAATTTGACATAGCATTTTTGTTGGTCTGGTCCGCTTAAATTTGAAATAGCATTTTTGTTGGTCTGTCACTCTTAAATTTGAAATAGCTTTTTTGTTGGTCTGGTCCGCTTAAATTTGAAATAGCATTTTTGTTGGTCTGTTCTGCTTAAATTTGAAATAGCATTTTTGTTGGTCTGTCACTCTTAAATTTGAAATAGCATTTTTGTTGGTCTGTTCCGCTTAAATTTGAAATAGCACTTTTGTTGGTCTGTTCCAATTAAATTTGAAATAGCATTTTTGTTGGTCTGTCACTCTTAAATTTGAAATAGCATTTTTGTTGGTCTGTCACTCTTAAATTTGAACAGTATTTTTGTTGGTCTGTCACTCTTAAATTTGAAATAGCATTTTTGTTGGTCTGTCACTCTTAAATTTGAAATAGCATTTTTGTTGGTCTGTCACTCTTAAATTTCAAATAGCATTTTTGTTAGTCTGTTCCGCTTAGATTTGAAATAGCATTTTTGTTGGTCTGTTCTGCTCAAATTTTAAATAGCATTTTTGTTTGGTCTGTTCTGCTTAAATTTGAAATAGCATTTTTGTTAGTCTGTCACTCTTAAATTTGAAATAGCATTTTTGTTGGTCTGTAAGTCTTAAACTTGAAATAGCATTTTGTTGGTCTGTTCTGCTTAAATTTGAAATAGCATTTTTGTTGGTCTGGTCCGCAAATATTTGAAAAAGCATTTTTGTTGGTCTGGTCTGTTTAAATCATAAATAGCATTTTTGTTGGTCTGTTCTGCTTAAATTTTAAAATAGCATTTTTGTTGGTCTGTTCTGCTTAAATTTGAAATAGCATTTTTTTTGGTCTGGTCTGCTAAAATTTGAAATAGCATTTTTGTTGGTCCGTCACTCTTAAATTTGAAATAGCATTTTTGTTGGTCTGTCACTCTTAAATTTGAAACGGCATTTTTGTTGGTCTGTCACTCTTAAATTTGAAATAGCATTTTTGTTGGTCTGTTCCGCTTAAATTTGAAATAGCATTTTTGTTGGTCTGTTCCAATTAACTTTCAAATAGTATTTTTGTTGGTCTGTCACACTTAAATTTCAAATAGCATTTGTGTTAGTCTGTCACTCTTAAATTTGAATAGTATTTTTTTGGTCTGTTCCGCATAAATTTGAAATATCATTTTTGTTTGTCTGTATATCTCAAATATTAAATAGCATTTTTTTTGTCTGTCAATGTGAAATTTGAAATAGCATTTTTTTAGTCTGTCACTCTTAAATTTGAAATAGCAGCTTTGTTGGTCTGTCACTCTTAAATTTGAAATAGCATTTTTTTGGTCTGTCACTCTTTAAATTAAAATAGCATTTTTGTTGTTCTGTATCTCTGAAATTTCAAATAACATTTTTGTTAGTCTGTTTCGCTTAAATTAGAAATAGCATTTTTGTTGGTCTGTTCCGCTTAAATTTTAAATAGCATTTTTGTTGGTCTGTTCCGCTTAAATTAGAAATAGCATTTTTGTTGGTCTGTTCCGCTTAAATTTTAAATAGCATTTTTGTTGGTCTGTTCCGCTTAAATTAGAAATAGCATTTTTGTTGGTCTGTTACTTTAAAACTTGAAATAGCATATTTGTTGGTCAGTTCTCATTAAATGTGAAATAGAATTTTTGTTGGTCTGTCACACTTAAATTTGAAATAGCATTTTTGTTGGTCTGTCAGTCTTACATTTTTAATAGCATTTTTGTTGGTCTGTCACTCTTTAATTTACAAATAGCATTTTTGTTGGTCTGTTATGCTTAAATTTGAAATAGAATTTTTGTTGGTCTGTTCTGCTAAAATTTTAAATAGCATTTTGTTGGTCTGTCACTCTTAAATTTGAACAGTATTTTTGTTGGTCTGTCACTCTTAAATTTGAAATAGCATTTTTGTTTGTCTGTCACTCTTAAATTTTAAATAGCATTTTTGTCGGTCTGTCACTCTGAAATTTGAAATAGCATTTTTGTGGGTCTGTCACTCTTAAACTTGAAATAGCATTGTTGTTGGTCTGTTCTGCTTTAATTTGAAATAGCATTTTCGTTGGTCTGTTCTGCTTAAATCTGAAATAGCATTTTTGTTGGTCTGTCCTTCTAAAATTTGAAATAGCATTTTTGTTGGTCTGTTACGCTAAAATTTGAAATAGCATTTTTGTTGGTCTGTCACTTTAAAATTTAAAATAGCATATTTGTTGGTCAGTTCTCATTAAATTTGAAATAGATTGTTTGTTGGTCTGTCACACTTAAATTTTAAATAGCATTTTTGTTGGTCTGTCACTCTTAAATTTTAAAAAGCATTTTTGTTGGTCTGTCCCTCTTAAATTTGAAATAGCATTTTTGTTAGTCTGTCACTCTTAAATTTTAAATAGCATTTTTGTTAGTCTGTCACTCTGAAATTTTAAATAGCATTTTTGTGGGTCTGTCACTCGTAAACTTGAAATAGCATTGTTGTTGGTCTGTTCTGCTTTAATTTGAAATAGCATTTTCGTTGGTCTTTTTGCTTAAATTTGAAATAGCATTTTTGTTGGTCTGGTCCGCTAAAATTTGAAATAGCATTTTTGTTGGTCGTGTCCGCTTAACTTATGAATAGAATTTTTGTTGGTCTGTTCCGCTTAAATTTTAAATACCATTTTTGTTGGTCTTGTTTGCTTAAATTTGACATAGCATTTTTGTTGGTCTGTTCTGCTTAAATTTGAAATAGACATTTTGTTTGTCTGTCACTCTTTAATTAGAAATAGTATTTTTGTTTGTTTGTTACTCTTCAATTTGAAATAGCATTTTTGTTGGTCTGTCACTATTAAATTTAAAATAGCATTTTTGTTGGTCTGTTCCGTTTAAATTTGAAATAGCATTTTTGTTGGTCTGTTCTGCTAAAATTAGAAATAGCATTTTTCTTGGTCTGTCACTCTTAAATTTGAAATAGCATTTTTGTTGGTCTGTCAGTCTTACATTTTAAATAGCATTTTTGTTGGTCTGTCACTCTTTAATTTACAAATAGCATTTTTGTTGGTCTGTTACGCTTAAATTTGAAATAGCATTTTTGTTGGTCTGTCACTTTAAAATTTAAAATAGCATATTTGTTGGTCAGTTCTCATTAAATTTGAAATAGAATTTTTGTTGGTCTGTCACTCTTAAATTTTAAATAGCATTTTGTTGGTCTGTCACTCTTAAATTTGAACAGTATTTTTGTTGGTCTGTCACTCTTAAATTTGAAATAGCATTTTTGTTTGTCTGTCACTCTTAAATTTTAAATAGCATTTTTGTTGGTCTGTCACTCTGAAATTCGAAATAGCATTTTTGTGGGTCTGTCACTCTTTAACTTGAAATAGCATTGTTGTTGGTCTGTTCTGCTTTAATTTGAAATAGGATTTTCGATGGTCTGTTCTGCTTAAATCTGAAATAGCATTTTTGTTGGTCTGTCCTTCTAAAATTTGAAATAGCATTTTTGTTGGTCTGTTCTGCTTAAATTTGAAATAGCATTTTTGTTGGTCTGTCACTTTAAAATTTAAAATAGCATATTTGTTGGTCAGTTCTCATTAAATTTGAAATAGATTGTTTGTTGGTCTGTCACACTTAAATTTTAAATAGCATTTTTGTTGGTCTGTCACTCTTAAATTTTAAAAAGCATTTTTGTTGGTCTGTCCCTCTTAAATTTGAGATAGCATTTTTGTTAGTCTGTCACTCTAAAATTTTAAATAGCATTTTTGTTAGTCTGTCACTCTGAAATTAAAAATAGCATTTTTGTGGGTCTGTCACTCGTAAACTTGAAATAGCATTGTTGTTGGTCTGTTCTGCTTTAATTTGAAATAGCATTTTCGTTGGTCTTTTTTGCTTAAATTTGAAATAGCATTTTTGTTGGTCTGGTCCGCTAAAATTTGAAATAGCATTTTTGTTGGTCGTGTCCGCTTAACTTATGAATAGAATTTTTGTTGGTCTGTTCCGCTTAAATTTTAAATACCATTTTTGTTGGTCTTGTTTGCTTAAATTTGACATAGCATTTTTGTTGGTCTGTTCTGCTTAAATTTGAAATAGACATTTTGTTTGTCTGTCACTCTTGAATTAGAAATAGTATTTTTGTTTGTTTGTTCCTCTTCAATTTGAAATAGCATTTTTGTTGGTCTGTCACTATTAAATTTCAAATAGCATTTTTGTTGGTCTGTTCCGTTTAAATTTGAAATAGCATTTTTGTTGGTCTGTTCTGCTAAAATTAGAAATAGCATTTTTGTTGGTCTGCGACTCTTCAATTTGAAATAGCATTTTTGTTAGTCTGGTCCGCTTTACTTTGAAATAGCATTTTTGTTGGTCTGTTCTGCTTAATTTTGAAATAGCATTTTTGTTGGTCTGTTCTGCTTAAATCTGAAATAGCATTTTTGTTTGTCTGTCCTTCTAAAATTTGAATTAGCATTTTCGTTGGTCTGTCATTCTGAAATCTAAAATAGTATTTTAGTTGGTCTGTTCTGCTTCAATTTGAAATAGCATTTTTGTTGGTCTGGCACTCTATTAAATTTTAAATAGGTTTTTGTAGGTCCGTCACTTTTAAATTTGAAATAGCATTTTTGTGGGTCTGTCACTTTTAAATTTGAAAAGCATTTTTTTTTTGGTCTATTCCGCTTAAATTTGAAATAGCATTTTTTTTCTTCTGTCACTCTTAAATTTGAACTAGCATTTTTGTTGGTCTATTCCGCTTTCATTTGAAATATCATTTTTGTTTGTCTGTCACTCTTAAATTTGAAATAGCATTTTTGTTGGTCTGTTCTGCTTAAATCTGAAATAGCATTTTTGTTGGTCTGTCCTACTAAAATTTGAAATAGCATTTTCGTTGTTCTGTAACTCTTAAATCTAAAATAGCATTTTTGTTGGTCTGTTCTGCTTAAATTTTAAATAGCATTTTTGCTGGTCCGTCACTCTTAAATTACAAATACAATTTTTGTAGGTCTATTCCGCTAAAATTTAAAATAGCATTTTTGTTGGTCTGTCACTATTTAGTTTGCAATAGCATTTTTTTCTGTCTGTACCACTTAAATTTGAAATAGCATTTTTGTTGGTCTGTTCTGCTTCAATTTGAAATAGCATTTTTGTTGGTCTGTCACTTATCAATTTTAAATAGGTTTTTGTTGGTCTGTCACTTGTAAATTTAAAATAGCATTTTTGTGGGTCTGTAACCTTTAAATTTGAAATAGCATTTTTTTTTTGGTCTATTCCGTTTAAATTTGAAATAGCATTTTTGTTGGTCTGTCACTCTTAAATTTGAAATAGCATTTTTGTTGGTCTGTTCCGCTTAAATTGTAAATAGCATTTTTGTTGGTCTGGTCTGCTAAAATTTGAAATAGCATTTTTTTTGCTCTAGTCAGCTTAACTTATAAATAGCATTTTTGTTGGTCTGTTCCGCTACAATTTTAAATACCATTTTTGTTGGTCTGGTCTGCTTAAATTTGACATAGCATTTTTGTTGGTCTGTTCTGCTTAAATTTGAAATAGCATTTTTGTTGGTCTGTTCTGCTTAAATTTGAAATAGCATTTTTGTTGGTCTGTTCTGCTTAAATTTTTAATAGCATTTTCGTTGGTCTGTCACTCTTAAATTTGAAATAGCATTTTTGTTGGTCTGTCACTCTTAAATTTGAAATAGCATTTTTGTTGGTCTATTCCGCTTTCATTGGAAATAACATTTTTGTTTGTCTGTTCTGCTTAAATTTGAAATAGCATTTTTGTTGCTCTGTTCTGCTTAAATCTGAAATAGCATTTGCGTTGGTCTGTCACTCTTAAATCTAAAATAGCATATTTGTTGGTTTGTTCTGCTTAAATTTTAAATAGCATTTTTGCTGGTCCGTCACTCTTAAATTAAGAAATACAATTTTTGTAGGTCTGTTCCGCTAAAATTTGAAATAGCATTTTTGTTTGTCTGTCACTCTTTAATTTGCAATAGCATTTTTGTCGGTCTGTACCGCTTAAATTGAAAATAGCATTTTTGTTGGTCTTGCACTCTATTAAATTTTAAATAGGTTTTTGTAGGTCTGTCACTTTTAAATTTGAAATAGCATTTTTGTGGGTCTGTCACTCTTAAATTTGAAATAGCATTTTTTTTTTGGTCTATTCTGCTTAAATTTGAAATAGCATTTTTGTTGGTCTGTTCCGCTTAAATTTGAAATAGCATTTTTGTTGGTCTGTCACTCTTTAATTTGAAATAGCATTTTTTTGGTCTGTCACTCTTTAATCTGAAATAGCATTTTTGTTGGTCTGTTCCTATAAAATTTGAAATAGCATTTTTTTTGGTCGGTCACTCTTAAATTTTAAATAGCATTTTTGTTGGTCTGTTCTGATAAAATCTGAAATAGCATTTTTGTAAGTCTGTTCCGATAAAATTTTAAATAGCATTTTTTTTGGTCTGTCACTCTTAAATTTTAAATATCATTTTTGTTGGTCTGTTCTGTTTAAATTTGAAATAGCATTTTTGTTGGTCTGTCACTCTTAAATTTTAAATAGCATTTTTGTTGGTCTTTTACGCTTAAATTTAAAATAGCATTTTTGTTGGTCAGTCACTCTTAAATTTTAAATAGCATTTTTGTTGGTCTGTCACTTTTAAATTTGAAAAAGTATTTTGGTTGTTCTGTCACTCTTCAATTTTTAATAGCATTTTTGTTTGTCTGTTCTGCTTACAGGCGAAATAGCATTTTTGTTGGTCCGTTACTCTTAAATTTGAAATAGCATTTTTGTTGTTCTGTTCTGCTTTAATTTTAAATGACATTTTTGTTGGTCTGTCACTCTTAAATTTGAAATAGCATTTTTTTGGTCTGTTACTCTTAAATCTTAAATAGCATTTGTGTTGGTCTGTTCCGATAAAATTTGAAATAGCATTTTTGTTGGTCGGTCACTGTTAATTTGAAATAGCCTTTTTGTTGGTCTGTCACTATTAAATCTGAAATAGCATTTTTGTTGGTCTTTTCCGATAAAATTTGAAATAGCATTTTTGTTGGTCTGTCACTCTTAAATCAGAAATAGCATTTGTGTTGGTCTGTTCCGATAAAATTTTAAATAGCATTTTAGTTGGTCTGTCAATCTCTCATTTTAAATAACATTTTTGTTGCTAAACGCGCAGATTTAATGGATGCATATTAACAATTCCCGTTTTAATTTCGTATTAAAGTTAGCTTTACTTTAAAATCTTTTTCAATCTTTACTTTACCGCCATTTTTTGTAGCATTTGTTCACACCTTTTTTTCTCCTTGTAATACTTCGGTGCAAATCCACTCCAACGACTTATTTTCTTTTTTCGAGTGTGTTGCAATATTTCACCCCGGGGTCTGCGATTCTCATATTTCACGTTAAGCGTTTTTTAATTATTTCTCCGGATTTTTTTCTATATATTACCATATTATGTAAGTATTTTTTCAGATTTTCTTCCATTAGAAATATTCTCATAGTTAGATTAACTCAGCACAGTATGACACAAGTTTACTGAGTTTGGAATTGAGAGTTTTGATGTCAGAGCAAATCAATCCTAGAGGTAATTTCGTGTCACACAACGTATTTATAAAACAGTAATTTTATAAGTTACTTAATTGTATCTTTAGTTTCTCTTATAGAAGCTGTAAGTAATTTTCTCAGGTTGTCCATTATTTTAGACATATACACACGTTTAAAGAGCATGGTGAGGTTTGGTACCCGATAGTATTTTTTGCCGGTAATTCCTATATTTTTACACTTGATTAGAACATGTTTGACCGAGTTGTTGATCGTAGAAAGTGCACCGAAGTGCAGCTTCTGCTTTGAGTAAGTATGTGTGCATTAGCTATGTATTTTCAATTCTGACTCTGCGTAATTCTATGTGTTGTTTTCAGTCAAGCAGCAGTTTCATGTTTTCTCTTCTAACTGTTCATATATATTAATATAATTAGTTTTTTGGGGAACATATCACATACATATTGTTTGCGATTTTATTTTTCGTGTATTGTGTATAATTGTCGTTTTGTAGTTTGTATATTGAAGTTTAAGAGTTGTTGTTGTCATAATAGTTGCTTCTTCTACAGGTTTGTCAGTTTAATGCATATATGACTAGAAAGCCAGGCCAAGGCTATTACCGCTGTTTCCAGACAGTGGCACCTTTTCAATATTTCATGTATGTATGGATAATTTGAGTTTGCTCGCTCAATAGCTGCCAGGATAGTCCATGATCAGAGAAAAATATATATTTTCTTTTCAAACCTGTGATCATTTCTCATACTATGTTATGGCTTGTTATTTAGCTGTGGGGTCAAATCATTATTTTCAAGTCTGATTTTTTAATGGGTATGTTGCTAAGAAAGTATACTTTCGTTCAAGTTTCACGTTCGACAACAGCCAATGAAATGTAAACACTTTTATTTACGTTGCGTCTTAGGCGATCGAGCGATCCCATCTTTAAAATGGTGTGGAGGGTGATAACGTACGAACGTGAAATTGCCTAAACGTATTATTATTATATACATTGATGTCTAATATCCATTGTTAAAATTTCACAATAATCGGAGATATTTGAATTGTAACGAAGGGCTTCCACACCCTTTTTACATTTTTGTATGAGACTAAACTAAACTAAATATAGTCCAAATTACCCACCCTTACACCTAGCCAATGCAATTCTAAAGTTCAAAATGATCGGTTTAATAGTTTAAGAATGAATCCTGCACATAGAAACATATACACATACCTAACTTTATATAAATAGATACATATATTGAAAGTAAAGCCGCAGTAATTATTTCTATAAAGCTCGATTAGAAACCATATTAAGTCCTTTGAGTGTGCAATGTCTGCTGACTTTATTCGGTTCAGTTTCGATTTTGAGAATTTTATTTTAATGTTATTATATATAAATGATAACATAAAAATGAGCTTCCTACAATCAGAACCGAACCGAACCGAACCGAATCAAGACAGCAAACATTGTACACACATACACAAAGCTTTACAACAATAACAATGGGGGCGTGTTCATGAGGTTTATACATAAAAAGTATACTAGTAGAGTACTTAGTGTGAGTTGTAAAATATTCTACTGTAGTAAATATGTTACCAGTGTCGGTAGCCATATTTGTAATGAGAAAAAAAACGGTGTGCACTTTAAGACTATTTTCTTTTGATTTACTGAATGTTAGCCAGATTGCTTCAACAGAACATGATCTTATTCTTCAATACTCATGAAATCTTCAAATCCATCAATTGTTACAATGTCCTTATATTTTCAACTCAGGTTCGATTCAGATCTCAAGTATTTTACACGAAGGCCGAAATTCATTTTATATATAAATTTATTAAACAGAAAGGAACAGTCACGGAAAAAAACAGTTTCATATTTTAAAGTGACGAGTTACTTGCTTGCGGACGCTATATATATACATACACACACACACACACACACACACATATATATATGTGTGTGTGTGTGTATGCACGCTTGAACTTGAGTTGATCACGATTCTGAATCAAAGGAAAAGTTCCCAAAATGTTATATCATATGGAGTTTCCACCAGCCAATCTTGATACAAGTATTACATAACATTGTAACATTGTGCAGATAGACAGATATATGTGGGTTTGTAATATATATATATATATATATATATATATATATATATATATATATATATATATATATATATGTGTGTGTGTGTGTGTGTGTATGTATACATTGTATTAAGGGTGAAACTATTTAATTTGTTCCACCATTATATGTCTTATTTGCTCCAACTTCTGTCTATCCGTCACACCTCTACATTGTATTGTCTTCTAAGTATCACATTTCTCTCTCTCTCTCTCTCTCTCTCTCTCTCTCTATATATATATATATATATATATATATATATATAAAGAAGTATGTGCCATATAGTCATTAGGTTATGTCGTGCCCCTCTCATCTGCCCTCAATGGGGCTTAAATAAGGAACGACTTTCATATCTTATCTACTTGAAGTATCGCCAAGAAGAGACCGAATTCTTCATCCCCCACATGATTTTGTTGCCTTCCGTTTACAAAAGTTAAAATTCTTACCTCCCATCTGTCAATCACTCCCCGTTTCAATTAAATGGCTTTCGATATGTAACACAATCATCTCCTTCGCGTAATTTTATCAAGTAATTAAACTCGTACTTTTATTATTTTCATCTTGAATTTTCATATTTCTTTCAATTTTAAAATACTTTTAAAAAGTCATAATTTTAATTCATTTCTAAGTTTATTTTCTATCAATTTATCAGCTATAGTATTTCATTAAACGTCGTTTACATGGTTGCACATTAGTTTTTGGTTAAGTTTATTTTCTTAACTTCGTTCTTTTATTCTTCCTATATTCAAAGACATTTCATATATCTTAACTGTAAAAAATGCACAAGAGATTTAATCTATAATTTTATCTAAACTTTGTTATTGCTCGCATGCTACCTGGAAATAAGTAACGTATTACATACCAAAAATCATTCATGTTCCCAAATTTAGATTTAAGTTTCTTTAACCAGAACTCTATTGATGACATATATATATATATATATATATATATATATATATATATATATATATAATGTATATATCTACAGAGTAAATCACACACATCACACACCTAGCTAAGAGCAAAATGTAGTATATTTTCTGTCCTCAGTC
This sequence comes from Sepiola atlantica, assembly GCA_963556195.1. Lineage (NCBI taxonomy): Eukaryota > Metazoa > Mollusca > Cephalopoda > Sepiida > Sepiolidae > Sepiola > Sepiola atlantica. Next base: position 59,675,833 of record OY744531.1, read on the forward strand.
AGTGAAGGAGAAACCTTCTTTGACAGATGCAATTTTTATTTTTGTGCTAATCCAGAGTGTTCCTTTAAGAAGGTCGCCTCTTTTCTTACGCCTAGCAGTCCTTTGAATAAATGTGGTAATCTGCATAATTACAAGCTGCACTGGTTGGTAGTAGAGGGTGGACAAGGCAGTGTTGCAGATGCTTAGGTCGGTTTTTTAACCCAATCTAGCTATAGCAACCTTTCATTGCCCCTTCCCGTTCTCAGGCGGTTGAATGTTTCCCCCTGGACCCAATGTGGTTCTAAGTCGGGGGGAGGGGCTTTACTAGCATTTTGGTTTATAGCTGTATTTTGGTCCTTTCCTGAGATGTTATCAGGAGCTCGACATGGCTGACGAAGCTTCTAGACTTCAGTCATTCGGCTGTTGGTTCACGTCCATGAAAAATATAATGTTTAATTGGGATCCTTCCTTTACAATCCGTCCGGCAGAGATGGGATCATTGCGGTCACCGTTTATTTTTTTGTCAGGCCTTTGTATTTGTTCTATTCAGTTCTAGGTCCCCCCCCTCCCGAGTCTTTCCTTATCGCTTTGAGGAGTAAGTTTATAGCTGCTCGATGCGCCAGCACCGATGAATGCTGACGGGGCGGTCAAGGCCATTTTGAAGGCGTCAGAATGCACTTGTACGCTGTATTATTCTCTCCATCTCCTGAGCTTGTGCTACATCTCTCTGCGATCGGAGAAAACCTTGATATCTGATATTCTCTAATAAATTAATACAAAATATAGTTAGATTGCTAGATATGAACAGACAATATGATTTTTATATTGTTTAAATACTTTTTAATAATTTGACTGCTAAAATATTAAAATTATTCTTCAGGATTTTTAGATGAGGATTGATAATTTCTATCATTTAGATTATTCGAAATACTATTTCATACCGGTTGCTATATTCACAGCATTTCAGCCGATGTAATCTTCGACTTTCTTCAAGTACATGAAAAAATACTATATGTTCTTGGTCAAAAAAGAAATCCTGAAAGACTGAGGTAATTTTTATATTTTTATTTTAGTTGCCAATAAAAAGTGCACCTTTGATAGAAGTGTCTAGATTTCCCCCAAATTAGAAACTATTCTTTTGTCTAACATATCTTTCATAATAAGGAAATTATGCAAGGACTGTTGACCAAGTGGGGTTATATATTATCGTTGCTACTGCAACATCCATCTTGAGCGTGTTAAAACCATGACCTTCCTAAAAAGGCGTGTGCACTGAGTCGAATGTATCTGCAGACTTTACAGTGGTTTGTTCTAGGCTAGCTCAAAAGACGCTTCAAAGAGTACGGTTACACGCTAAATTTGATTTGTTAGTGGACATATGACAGTGATCACTTCTGTCTGAAATGATTTCATCTTCAATCTAGTAATTTCTATTTTCCCATTTCTATTATCGTTTACAAGGGATGAAAACAAAAACTTATACTAAGATCAAACAACCTTTCACAACATAAATTTTACAAAGAATACAATGATGGTAATAATTTTGTATTAGGGTTCTTTGAGAATGTAAAGATGGCGTTTTATTTAAATTTTGAAATTATTAAAAAAAAGATATAAATCATAATATGGTTTTCAGGGTTGAGAGCAAAAGCACACGGGATTCTTCTTACTTCCTTATCAGCGCCGGGATTCAAGCTAGTATATATTATAGGTGTGTGCGTGTATGTGTGCGGGGGTAGCTTTAACAGAAGCGAAGACATGCCTTCTCCAAGTGCTCTCATCACGTTCTACGTGTGTTCCGACATTTTCTCTTCGACGCTATCTCCTCTTTCAAAACTTGTCCGCAAATAAAGAGAGCCGGTTTACGACCGCAGAGTCACCTTGCCGTCGGCCAGCAATTCTGATTTGCGTGATTAATGGGCCAGTATTATCTGTCAATTCTCCAAACTTTCCATTCATTTAGCAGCATTGCAATATCCCGTCCACGCCCCACCACGCTTCTATTTCTCGTGGCCAAATATTTTCTCATCGATTTTAATAGAATAAAAGCTCACATTGATTTGCAGGTTTTCAACATATTCCACTGATCTTTTAGAACGTTCCTTTTCATATCCTCATCTAGTCTATTTCTCTGCAATTTATCTCTCATTATTATGATCATATATCATATATTATTTAATGTATACACGAATAATATTATAACGTGATATCATATATTGTGTATAGATTTTTAGTATTTACTTCGACAATGCGCAATACGTGAGTAAGGCTTAGTAGTAAAGTATGAAAATATAATATATGCTATGAATATATTGTCATACTTAACTAACTAATATATATATATATATATATATATATATATATATATATATATATATGATAGTTTTATTTACACAGACATGTACAAAATCTGCGACACTGGCATGTCGATGTTATCGATCAACGGTTACTATAAACTGAGATCTCATCAGGCAGAGTTAGAATCCGATCTTAACCTCAGATCATATTTGGAGAGAATGAAGTGGAGGGATAGAGAAAGAGAAGAAGAAGGAAAGAAATTTAACATTTCAAAAATTAAGGCCGTTAAAAAATTAAAAATTAAAAATTAAAAAATCTAAGAAACAAAAACAGAAAACAAAAAATCTAAAATCTAGCATCTGAAACAAACAGGGCAAATAAATAAATAAATAGATAAATAAATAAATAAAAATATAAGGTGGAAAGAGGAACAAATAATGATGAGGTGATGGGAAGGTAGACACATAGAGGAAAAGAAGGAGAAAGAGAGGGCGTCTGTTGATTCAGATCGAGTGGTAGACATGCACGAATCAAGTGTAAAAAAAACAGTCGAATTTATCCAATATTATCATTTTTTCACGACCTCAACAGAATTTATGATTCCATGTTTTATTTATTAAAAAAAAGATGTGATTTTATTTTCTTTAATGTCAACAAAATAAACTAACACATTGTACTGGAAAACTATACAACTGATTGTAGAATCAAATTGTTTAATTAAAAAAAGGTCATTAAACAAACACACACACACACTGTGTTCACTGTATTTGATTTTTTGGTGCTTTTTCATTTTAGGACCCACGCTAACTTTGACCCCATCGTTACAGTTAGGGTTAGGTTTTTTTTTTTCCTTTTTAATTAAAAATATTTACATGTATAGGGGGGGATAAAAAAATTGGGGGAAGGCGGTCAAAAAAAATTTTTTTTTTTTTTCTTAACTAAAAAATATTTCTATGACTGGTAATATAAACAAATTGAGGGGTGTACAAAAATTCTTTTTTCTTTCTTTTTAAACTACAAATCTTTCTATTTATGGGCGAGGGTACAACAAAAATCGGGGTAGGATCGAATTTTTTTTCCTTTATTTTCAACTAAAAATAATCTTGGTTATAAACACAGAAAATCCATGTCTAACCACCACAGAAATATGACTGGGGCTCCATTGGCTTACGCGTGAGCCTTCATTTCTGATGCGGCAGCCTCGCAAAAATATGCGACCGGAGGGAGCATATATTTGCTAGTTACTATAATACACGTTCCAGGACAGATATATGCAATATATAAAGTCTAATTCTTTTATTTTCATGAACCGATCATTATGAATTTTGGAATATATATTCTTGGCAATTCTGTGTTTATTTTTGGTAAACTTCACCATTTGGGGGACGCACATACAAACTAGCACCCGCCCACCAAAAACTACTTATATATATATATATATATATATATATATATATATATATATATATATATATTTAGGCAAACATTATTAAATAACACGGAGTGGTTTTGTTTGATGTGACTTTTTTTTATTTTTTTATTTTTTCAATTTTCCGAATTGTCCATCTAATGTTTCGGTCAAATTCATGTAAATATGATCCATGGGTTTCTTGTTCCATTCTTTTTTCTTTTTTGCAAGTACTTTCGATTTGAATCGTCAAATCATCTTCAGGCGGTATTAGTTTTAGTGTCTTTACTGTTGTGCTCATTTTTTAATTATAACGGCAAGTAGTTTATATTTGAAAACGCGTCTGTAAAGTTGAAATGTACATGAGAGCGTGATGGCGTTCTACACATACGAGAGATTTAAAGTTTGACTGTTTAAACCGTTAAGAAATTGATGACGTTAAATAAAGTGCATACAATTCAAACGCATAACTACCTGATGGCTAAGAATTTGGTAATGTTAATTATTATGCTAGACACTTTAAAATGTTGCGACTAGTTTCATAATTGACATTATTAATTGTCGGATGTTTAGCTTTTATGTAGAGGGCTTCGAGTATTTTTAATTTTTTATATTGGTATCATCTATATATTAATACGATAGCGTGTGTGTTCGTGTGTCACGCTTCCGGCAAAACCTCTGCGCATGCGTACCGCACCGAGATTTTGACAAACATTTTTATACGCCTAATTTCAACTACAATTTCAAGTATTTCCCTTTAGCGTAACGGTTAGCGACGTAGTATTTTTTACTTCGGCCCGACTGGTTTATAGTTCGATCCCAACCAACCTCTAAGATTTTTTTCTACATTTCAGTTTTATTTTCAAGAAACATTGCAACTAACAAAAAAACGAACACGACACAGTGTAAGTAAAAGTAAAAAAATTATTTATTTATTTTTAGCAAACAATTCCGAACAAGTGGCAATGAATACAATTATATTATTTATTTTTTGCATTTATTTTTTTCATCACTTGGTTAAAAAGTACTTTTTCTGATGCTTTAAAACTTAAAACTATTTTTTGTTTTTTATTTTGGCGTTTTTAAGGGCATTGTCTATTAAATTACGTAAACTGCTTAAAAATTAGTGTATCATTGGTTTTTCTTAAAAAGTGAAAACCATTTATTTCCTTTCTTTTGGTTGTAGAGAGGGCCAGTATTATTATTAATATTTTTTTTTTTTGAACGGATGGCATATCAACCTTTTCTAGTAGATATGCGCAATGTCCATCGTACACGGGTGACTATTTTAACAAATTATTTCACTCTTATCTAGAAGGAGGGGGGTCATAATAAAGCAAGCGTAACTTACTAACAAATAGAGGGTGCTTTGTTACATTAGGACCCGCGCTAACTTTGACGCCGTCGTTACAGTTAGGGTCAGTGTGGCAGACGATACTTCGTCAACTTTTCCAGTTTTATTTTCAAGAAACATTGCAAATAACAAAAAAACGAACACAATAAAGTGTAAATAAATTTAAAAAAAAATTTTTTAATTTATTTTTAACAAACATTTACCAACAATTGGCAATAAATACAATTTTATTATTTATTTTTTGCATTTATTTTTTTTTATCACCTGGTTAAAAACTACTTTTTGTGTTGCTTAAAACTTAAAACTCTTTTTTGTTTTTCATTTTGGCGTTTTTCTCTTTCCTCATGGTGAATTCGGATGGCATATAAACATTCCTCATGTAGCAAATAGGCAAACTAGAGTTCGTAACAAGGTGACTATGCAGGAATTTTATGCATATCGTCTATCTATAAGACGTGACTTCAGTCCAATACACAGTGGTGGAAAACTATTTCAACAATATATAGTCGATGCTTACGTTAAAGTAGAAGGTTGTCGTTTGAAATTCATTGAGAAAATCAAGCACAACTAAGAGTTGCAATGTATTCAGGTTTGATGGATCACCTTGCAAGAAATAATGAAAATGAAGATCCTGGAGTACCTGTCATTTTGGCATCATCCTTCACAGGGAGCCCACGAAATATGCAACAATGCTACCAAGATGCAATGGCAATAGTTTGCAAGTATGGAAGGCCTGATTTATTTATAACATATACTTGCAATCCAAAATGTCGAGAAATAACTGAAAACTTACAGCCTCATGAAACAGCACAGAACAGACCAGATTTATTGGCACGAGTTTTCAAACAATATCTTAATGATTTAATGATTGACATAAAGGACAGACATGTACTTGGGGTATTTATTGCTGCGATACATGTAATTGAATTTCAGAAAAGAGGTCTCCCGCATTGTCACATGCTAATCATGCTGCAAGAAGAATATAAAATCAGAACTAGGGAACAAATTGATAATATTGTTTCAGCTGAATTACCATCAGAACATGATCCAGAATTGAGAGAATTAGTGAAAGCACTCATGATTCATGGACCCTGTGGTACATTTAATCCAAATTCAATCTGTATGGTAGAGGGAGAGTGTCAGAAGAAATTTCCAATGTCATATCAGGAGGAGACTATTACAAATGTTTCTGGATATCCTCTTTACAGACGCAGAAATAATGGAGATTCTGTTAGAGTGGGTGTCCATGAGATGGACTGCAGTTTTGTAGTACCATATAATAAGTATTTACTCAGAAAATATGGTGCTCACATTAATGTAGAGGTGTGTATCTCAGTAAAAAGTGTGAAATATCTTTTCAAATATGTCTATAAAGGACATGATTGCGCAATGATGGAAATAAATATGAATAACAATGAAACTAATGCAAATGAATATAATGAAATTAAGCAATATATTTCGTGTAGATACGTATCTCCGCCTGAAGCATTTTGGCGTTTGTCAGAATACAAAATGCATGGACAGTCACACATAGTTTACCGACTCGCCCTCCATTTACCTGACCAGCAACAAGTTTATTATAGGCCGGGTGAACAAGGACAAGCTGCTGCCTGCGCGGAAGGACGAGACACGCAATTAACTGCATGGTTCAAACTTAACCAAAGTGACGTGGATGCAAGAGCCCACCTTTATATTGATATTCCTGAATATTATGTATTTAATAAGCAAAGCAACACTTGGACCAGAAGACAACGTCACCACCAGATTGTAACGAGAATGTACTCTGCCAGTCCTAGAAATGCTGAGAAATTTCATTTAAGGATGCTTCTTCTTCATATACCAGGTGCAACTTCTTTTAATAACCTGAAAACTGTAGGAGGTGAACAATTGCCGACCTTTAAGGATGCCTGTATTCGATTGCAACTGCTTGAAGATGACAACGAACTAGAAATGGCTTTAAGTGAGGCAGCTATATATCAAATGCTACGACAGCTTCTTAACATGTTTGCAATGATTTGTTTATACAATACACCACAAAATGCCTTACAATTATGGAATGATAACAAACACCTTATGATAGAGGACCTTTTACGCCCATATGATGAAAATGTTGCAGAGAATATCGCTCTGCATCACATAAACATGATTTTGAATGAAACCGGCATGAATTGTGCGATGCTTGGTCTACCAGAACCAATCAGTGAGCCTCCTGCCATTCAACATATGGAAGAAATTCAAGAAGTTAATCCTGAAATACTAAATACTGAGCAAAGAGGTGTATTTAATAGTGTCATTAACGCTGTTAGTGAACTAGATAGAGGATTGGAGACTAACCATCGACTGTTTTACTTGGATGCACCTGGCGGTGCTGGCAAAACTTTTCTATTCAACATGATTCATGATTACCTGGTGGCTCAAAATGTGGCTGTTAGTACTTC
>OY744531.1:59698142-59800642 GCA_963556195.1 Sepiola atlantica
GACCTTTTCGCTCAACGTTTCGCCCAAATTTCACGTGGGCTTTGTCAAGAGCGGACGAAGAATACAAAAATGACAAAAGTCGAGAAAGTCTGTAAATTATGGGGAATATATATAGGTGTTGGGTTCATGTTGAGATAAAGGGTATGCAAAATAAAAAAAAAAAATTAATAAATAAATAAATAAATATATATATATATGCACATAAATGTGATCGAAACATATATATAATACATATACATACATATATATCAAATATACATAGAAGTAGCATTGGAAAAGAAGAGGAGAAAATAAAGAGCAGAAAGGGGTCCAAAGGATATTTAATTTAAAGCTCAGGGAATCATCCGGTGTCTAGAATTATCTTGTTTTCACTAATGATTGCTATTGATAAGTTGGGGGAGATATTGTAGAAGCCCATTCTTTGTTTAATTTTATTTGTGGAAAGGGCTATGAGGGCAGATTCAATTATTCACATTAAAATTATACACATACATACATATATACATACATATATATACACATACATATATAAATACATATATATACATGTATATATATATATACATACATATATATACCCATACATATATATATATACATACATATATATACCCATACATATATATATATATATACATACATATATATACCCATACATATATGTGATTAAAATTAAAGTTAGAATTTCAAGTTTTAAAAAATTAGAATTTCATTTCGAGATAAAATATACAATTTATTAATAAGTTGAATTCCCCAAAGAATGAATGTTTTAATGTATTACACATTTTTACTATATTGTATAAAACTTCATTTTGCAAAACACAATACAAAAAAACACACATTTTAATTTATTTTAATAAATGTTCTATTAATTATTTTTAATTATTGATTTTGTGTTACTTTAATGAATTTGTAATCTTTCATGTTTGATTTATTTTTAAGTAAAAAAATATTAAAAAACATCATGTATTATAACATTGTAATAAAATATAGTTTTATTATTATTATTATGTTCGTTTTATAACCTTTTTAATTAAAAAAAAATATTTGTCAATTTCAGAAACTATATTTTATTACAACCTTTTGGACACCATTTTACTTTATTTAAAATAAACTTTATTGTTTTTCTTTCAGAAACTATATTTTATTTAGTAAATAAATTTATAAAAATGTTTTAATCTATTTGGTCGTTATTAATATGAATTACGGTCCTTTTTGTAATATATTTGTTAACATGTACGATGCTTTATTTAAAAAAATAATTTATGCGCGTTTTTAGTCGGCTGTGATATAACTTTAGTAAAAGTGTTTTTGTTAAAAAAATTCAAGAAATATCATTTAATTTTTTTAGAAATGAAAGCAAATACTATTTCAGCTAAAACTAATTATCATGAAATGTTCATATAAAGAATAAAACTCCATAAAACGGGGATTTGTCTTCTTGTGTTTATAAACCAAGAGATATTTCCATGCAGTATAACTGATACTAGTATTTTCATTCGATGTAGACCAATTTGTCATAACAATCAACTCAAATATTAAAAATAATCCGGAAAGAATAAACTAATTTAAAGAATTAATATAAAATCAGACAAATTATTTTTCAAAGAAAAATGTTCATATTTTTTTTTTTAAATAAGAAAATTTATGACAACACCATTTTATTATTAAGGATTAATTTAATGTTTGCTGTCTAGCCTACGCAAATTACACGAAATAATACATTTGCACTAATATTTCCAATAAAGTAATGAGTATTAAGTGATCGTTAAGAACTGCAAATTTCATTCAAATTTGTGAATTTTAAAGTGAAGGCATGAGTCAAAATGCCCATAGTGTGACTGTTGGACAGATATCGTTTATAACTATATAGCATGACCTCATTTTCCAGTGAACAGACCTACTATTAGGACAGCCACGGCTCGGCACATGGCTGAAACGCATGGATCCAATTTATTTCCTCGAGTCATCCGAAAGTAATATTGACTACATTAATATTGATTAATCAAATTCTGTCGACTGCTCCATCTGCCGGGATTTGATCAGATCACTGGAAGCTCCAATACAGGAGAAAAAAGAGATTAAATGGAGGAGCATAGCGATGAAGCATTGCCGGTTGTTAATCCATTCTACTGGGTCAGTAGGGAGTGGTTAGGATTATCAAAAGCAATTATTGCGTCTGGAAAGGTGGGGATAGAACAAAAGAAGGATTTTTTTCATGTCAACCTTTATGAATAATAAAATATAGTTTCCTATATTTTATCGACTTGATAATCAATCTATAAACGACACGCCCTAAATTCCTCGGATCCTAGTCGATCACAGCATAAATCCATCCGATACAATTGCGTCTATTAGATTCGCAGTCAAACCTGTATGACAGACTTTGTACATCAACAGCTCGGTCTCTCGGTTCGTCGCGATTGGTTTTGAAATAGTATTTTTATCGGTAAACGCAGTTTGAAAGGACGCATCTTATTATTAATATTATAGCAGTCACATTGGCATAGTGTAATCCGATTCTCAGGCCGCCATCTTGAAACCAGGCAAGAAAGCTGGAATCGTCACGTTTCGATTCAGAAGTCAAAATCGTACAAAATCTCGATAAATTTAACATTTTACGAACATCATCATTATTTAAATTTAAGGCTAACAATATTTTATCAACCGATATTTCAAAATTTTATCGACATTTTGTCCGGTTTAAACTTCTTAATCGAAATGTGACGATCCCATTTCTGCTTGCCTTGGTTCCAAGAGGGCGGCCTGGGAATCGGATTACGCTGTGTCAGATGTTTGGATAGATTTTAATATGATTGTCATCTTTAAATTAGTTTCTTTTCATTATCGAGCGTCGTTGTTTTCATCTTTCTTGACCACTTCACGTTTTGGGTTGGAACACTGTGCTTGCCTTTTTCTACTGTGGATTATCTCTGAAGAGCAGCGGATAGATCAATAACTATATTTTTCTTACTAGCTTAAGAAAAGAAAAAGAAAAGCATTCGCCGAAATAAAGAAAAACATAATAAATAAATACAAAATTATGATTTTAGACTGATTTTTAGAGGGGGAATTATTGGACTGCTACAAACTAGTATATATATATATATATATATATATAATTATATATTGGTTTTAAATATGATGAACGGAGTTATAGCGAGTCGAGGCACTATCACAAGAAAAATAGAGAGGAAATATTAAATAATATATTTAACCGTCGATTAAAAACTTTTAAAAAGAATAAAAAGATCGTCTAAAATGTACAGAATAAAAACTAATTCCCAAGGTTCCTTTCGGCCGACACATTGCCAAGAGAAACGTCGGCAAATATCGCTTAAAAACGGGGACGAATGCAATAATTTTGCTCGTATCCTTGATTTAATTGTTGTTAAATACAACCGTGTATGGTCTGCTGCGTGGACCAGTCGTTCTATTTTTTGATAGATTAAGATTTTCAAAATATCTATCGGCTGGTGACAATTTGCGCAGCAACAAAGCCCGTTCCAAGAACCAGCTTTACCATGACGCGCTTATTCGAGCGAGGCATGGTACTGGGATTGATGTTGTTCAACATGTGTTCAACTTCTCCGACGCCACTCTCTCTCACACGGAGAAAACTGTATTTGCCAGAGGGTTGGATGTGGGTATTCCCCCTCTTGGGATTGATAAAGAAAGTATATTTGCCGAATTTAAAATACTACAGTCTAAACTAAATCATCATGAGCCGAGGTCCAACGATGAGCTTCTTTATATGAAGGCAAGATTAGCTGAACTAGCTAATTCTCCTATCAATTCCCGAGAGTTTGCCTGGAGTAAGATCCACTACCAGGCGGCCGAACTTCTGAAGGCAAAGAAAGAGATCTACATTATCAAACCGGATAAGGGTGCCGGTGTGGTCATTCTTAATACTAATGACTACACCGATAAAATGTTGAGCATTTTAAGTGATACAACAAAATTTAAAAAGCTTGGTGACGTGTCAATTGACAATACCTTAAGTACTGAAGTAAAGCTTCAAAAACGTTTTCTTCAGTTACATAGAAGTTTATTGATAAAGATACCTATGACAGGATCCGCTCTGTGGGTTCTCAACGACCCAGAATGTACGGGCTACCTAATATTCATAAGGAGGAAGTTCCATTGAGACCCATTCTGTCTATGATTGGTTATCCTCAGCATGAGCTGGCCAAATGGCTTGCAGATATCCTTGATCCTGTCTTACAGAGGATTGCTGATTCTTTCCGTTTCGCTTCATTTATTCGCGATTTGGAATGTGAGTAAATAATAGAGAATGGAAAATGTACTAATAGTAACAGCAGCAGAGTAAAGAGAATGACGTAAATAAGTAAATGACGTAAATAATGAAGAGTAGAATGTTATTAGTAGTAACAGCAGTAGAGTATAGAGAATGGCATAGATAAGTAAATGACGTAAATAATGAAGGAGTGAAAAAGAATGACGTAAATTGTTAAATGACGTAAATAATGAAAAAGTGGAAAGGTATTAGTAGTAACACAGCATTTCAAACTTTCAGAACATTATTTAAATTGATATGTGGAGTCAGGGCTAGAAGCAGAGGCATACAAGTTTTTTTTATTAATTATCAGGCATGACGGGATAGGCTTTCTAATACATTTTTTTCTTAATTATAACAAAAAGAAAACGCTTACCATTTTTCTCCCACGTCCATGCGATGTGTGTCCAAACGTTATTCGCGAGAGTCACATTAGTTGTAATTACTTTGCGAAATATCTTGAAGATCAAATTACTTCTGCTTGTAATTCTAAAAAGGTTTGTGTATTCTTCATGTTTGTAGGAGATTATAGTGTCGTAGTCAAGATTGTTTCCCTTGGCTCTTACCCAGAAGGCTACCGTCAACCGGCTGACCTGTGGGAAAGCTTTGCCAAGAAGAAGTGTATAGCGTACCGGCTTCTTCTTGCTGAATTCCAAGCGAGAATCCAACGCCGAAGCTGAAAACAGAAACGAAAAATAACAAAAGTTTATCATTTAGGAGTGGGTATTATAACACGTTCACAAGACAAACATTATATTTTTGTAATTCTAACCATAGGTATGGACATCAATTAGATTTTCCCTAAATTCCAGCCTGTTTGGAGTATTTTAAAGGGTTGTTAAGAGGCATGATAACGGCACAACCACCCATTTGAACATTTAAATATTTCAGATTTCCATTAATGGCCCCCGTTAAATCTTGAGAGACAATGGATACCCGCTGTAAGGGTGGCTGCGCGTGTAATTGTGAAGCTAGGGTTGCGCAATCTCAAACCACACTTTTCCTGAATTAGCACTGTTTGATTCCAGTGACAAAAAGAAGTCAAGGACGACTGGAAACAATGACGAGACAAGTGGATAGCACGTACAGCACCTAGTATTTCCAAAAAGTCACCCATTTTAGTACTGATCAGGTTCAACGTCGCTTAACTTCGGTGAGATAACGGGAACCGGTGTGTCAACGTGATTATGTCGTATATTCCCATGGTTATTAGACACTAATTGAGCGAGATTCTTAGAAATTCAATTTTGTTTAGATCCCTTAAATTTTAGACATTTTCTAGAATGAAATTCATGTAATGGATGTTGATCAAAATTGGAATAAGGATTCTAGACATAAGGCTTACTATAATTATATCTTGATTTTAATCGTTGTAAGTGGACATAAAAGTGGGGTAAAACTGTTCTGTTTGGGGATAATATATTGTTCTGATTGTTTTTATAAAATCAATATGTAAAAACTTATCAGCCATCGTCTGCTATGTTTTAAACTATAGAAGTTTCCCTAGGTTGCTAAAAACAATCAAAAGCTAAAAACAATAAAAAAGAGGGACTTTTTTGCGGAAATAATACTTCCGTTGGAATTTGTTTTAATATTGAGTTTCATCAAAATAGGTTTTAGTGTTATCACTCGAGTTTCTCTCAATATATTTTCTTATGTTTTAGTGGTCAATTTTTCCGTTTTTATTCTGAGATATAAAATGAACTTTTTGTGAACTGATATGACACAGTGTTTCCATCCCCGTCACATGCTTAAAACATTACATGAGGTGAATAAAAGAGAACCGTTTGTTCCCTATAGATTTGTCAGAAGCAGGCAAAAGTAAATTACGTTTAGTTACGTAAGAAGGAAAAATTACGTTTCTCTCATTTACGGAATAGATAGTGTACACATTTATCTCTTATATAACTAAGTATGAACTTGTATAGCTAAAAATGATATACATATTGCTTATACCCTCCTGGGTTGGGTATTCTGCTAGTATATATATATATATATATATAGATGAGATTGGTAGAAAAATGTAACAAGGTGCTCAATTATTTTAAATTATTCAAAAATTTAAAAGATCAAAAGTAAAAAATAATATTTATTTAAAAAAAGTTTAACAGAACATCACCTAAAATAAAACTGATACCGTCGGTTTCAAATCTCACCGACCTCAGACATGGTTGAAAAATTGGAATACACGTTCATCGTTATTTGGATGTTACTTTATTTTTTATGTATTTATTTTTTCCCTTTAAGAGCGTGAAATAGGAAAATATAAATGAAAGTAACAATAAACCATACATTATAAAAAGTATAACAAAAATAAAAATGATAAACTTTACAATAATATTGATGATCGTTGAGATTTCAACCCACCATGACTTGAAACTGAGAATATCATGTTAATTAGACTTGAGCTACTGTAACACTTACATATATCTATATCCATTTCGGATATGTTTACATATACATATATATATACATATATATATGTTTACATATACATATATATATATTCATATATATACGAATATATACATATATAGAGATACTTACATATGAAGATACATGTCTATATATAGATACATATATATACATATATATACATATATATATATATATATATATATATATATATATACACAAAGATATACATATATATAGAGAGAAATATACATATGTATACCTATATATATATATGTATTCCTGTATATATATATATATATATATATATATATATATATATATATATATATATATATATATATATATGGGAAAATGAAAAAGGAAAACCAAAAAATGGATGTTTTTTATGTGTACATCAACGTTTCGTCTTTATTTATAAGACTTCATCAGGATGATAAAATAGAGAAAAAAATGTCATGCAAGTACAGATACATGTAGGGTAGACATATCACGTCGGATTACCTTCATCCTTCTCTTCCCATATATATATATATATATATATATATATATATATATATATATATATATATATATATATATATATATATATACTCACATATATATATTTGCATATGTATACATATATATACAAATATACATGTATACGTATATGTGAACATATTTATATATATAAATATACATGCATACACATATATGTACATATATACATATGCATGTATATATACATATACATATATATACAAACATCTACATATATGCCTATATATAAATACACATATATGTATATATATGATATGTATATATATATATATATATATATATATATATATATATATATATATATATATATATATACATGTATCAATCTATCTGTATAATATATATATATATATATATGTGTGTGTATGTATATGAATAGTTGAATATAACAGGCAACCTATGTTTATATATCCTTTAGTAGATTTTTTCAATACTCTAAATCTGAACTCTCACTAAGAGAGGGTAGTTCGTGAATCACACTGATATCGTGATCTTCCATCTGCATCGTTTCTTCTGTGTTTTCGTTGCATATTATACGTATAAAGAACGTCCACGTGATACAGGATGTTCTATCCCGATGTTTAACTAATTCGAAAATCAACTGTTCTTTACTTAATTCTTAACTTTCTCTAAAGCATTTGATATTCAAACCAGTCTTGTTTCGCACTAGATATTTCAATAGTTTACATAAGTTCCAGCGAAGGCGGTCAAGCGAAATCAGGAAACAAATTTCAACCCGTAGTACACCTACAGACATAGTTAGCGACATCCTCATTAAACTTAATGTAAGACATGATCTAACGAAAGTATTCACAGCAGTTGGATTAATGTCAGACTGAAAAACAAGAGATCTATCTTTCTTTCCTTTCCGGCTACTAGGCAGACAATATCTGGGATTAGGAGTGAACACAGACGCATATCAACAGAGATAGACGTTAAGGGCGTTATATAATAATGTTGATAGGTCCTTTTTTCAACAGAGTGACCTAACTAAAAATGCGTTTACATTTTTTTAGATCCCCTCCAAAAAGAACACATTGTAGAACGAAGTGTGCAAAACCACACATTATTCCTGTTTGTTTTTCCTTTCTTTCTAGCTTTCAGTTTTGTCGGACATTTCTATCCTATTACATTCAAATCCGTACGCTTAATCCTATGTGTTTCGTGTCATAGGCGAGAGTCCTACTACATAGCAAGAACGTTCCAGCTGTTAACCCCAGTAATGCTTCTTTACGTTTCTCTTCCGTCGTGGTCAGTTAGGTCAGAATAGCCATAATCTTATAAACCTCGAACGTGAATTGCGACAAGAGAATCAGTCTTTTCCAAGCTATGGTAACCTTTCTGTTCTCTTTTTTAAAACTTTTGTCTCGATATCTTTACAGTTTTGGCGTTTACATTTCTGTTGGCACCATCCCTGTTATTCGCAGACTGATTCCTCTGTCGAAGAAAAGTCTTGCAAACCATGAAACCCAATTAGGTTTGCCACTGCTGAAAGACGATGGACGCCATTCTCCCTCGCTAATCCACTTGTATCTGTTCTCTACATTTCTCTCTATATATATCTCTTTCTCTTTCTCTCGCTCTCTCTCTCATTGACCCTTTCTCGCTTTTCCTCTTGCTCCTTCTTTTCTCTACTTTTTCTCTCTCTGTCCTCGTTTCTCCCCCTTGTTGTCTTGTCTCTCCTTTCTCATTGCTTCTCCCCCCTATCCCATTTTCATCGCCCCTTCTGTCCTTCCCTTTCTCTTCCTATCTTCTTTCACCCCTCTTCCTATTTTGCTTCCCCTCTCTTCCTCTTATTTTGTTTCCCCTCACTTCCTCTTATTTTGTTTCCTCTCTCTTCCTCCTATTTTCTTTCCCCTGTCTTGTACATAATTTCTACTCCCTTGTCCTCTTCCTTCCTTTCCCCTTTATCTTCCTTCTCTTCTTACCACCTGTTTTCCTACGTCCCCCACTCTCTTTTCCTAAAATCTATGGGTATTTATTGAGGAACTATTCATTAATATGCGTCCATTTAATTTGCGCTTTTAGCGATTAAAATTATATTTCAAAACTTAAGTGTGACAAGTTACAGACGGACAAAGCAACTTAAATATATGCTTGGAGTATGCAAAATAGGATACGCCCATTCAATCTAGGCGGTTAGTGAGGGAAATTCCATTTCAAACTATTATATGATGGATCAACTACAAAAATATCTCATAGATGCTTAAACTTATCTAATAATATACTTGAGACTATAAGGGGTGTAGCAAATCATTTAAGAGATATAAGATTAGCTAAAACACGTGAGACCCCTGGTCACGATGGAAGTAATCTGGCCACCGGGTTTCGAATCTAGAGGTTGATATGATTGTTACGTCTAGCCGTACACACAATTATATATATATATATATATATATATATATATATATATATCATAGAAACCACATCTAATGTAGGGAACCAATTCTCGCAAATTCACAAAAAAAAACAGTTTTTATTTGCATACAATTGTTTCGACCTACTACCAAGATATATATAATGTTCGAAACGTATAACTAATTCATTTTTATTGAAGAGGGTATCATCATTGCTGGTAAAGATGAGGGTAACCCTTTCAGACAGGAATAAACTGTATTTCATTCAACATTCATTAATCTTTTTATATTTTACACACACACATATGTATGTCTGTGTGTAAAAATAAAATGACGGATAATCGTAGGCAAATACAAGACACGAAAACACAACAAACAGTCCATGTGTGAAGAATCAATTTTTCGCCTATTGTTTATTGAAAGCTTATCTAGGACGATGCCTATACATTCTATCTGATTTGCATCCGTACACTCTATATCACACACTGTATATACACTTATCTATATGTGTCGTGTTCATTATCTTAATTATGTTTCTGATAATGTAATTCAGACGTAAAATATGTAATTCTTCAGCATTCTGTTTTGCTAATTAGAAACCAGTTTATTTTCTCCTTTTCATTTCTACTCTCGTAAATGTTTCAGATTTGACAGAAGGAAAGGATAATTTTTAAATCGATACTTACACATGCATTTATATTTATTCCATTCAAATCCGGGACCACATTCACATCCATAGCCCGACGGGTGATCAATACATTTGGGCTCCGTGTAGTACAATGCATGACATTTGTCATTAGGATTCTCTGCAAGATAAAAGCACAAATTGAAACAATCAATAGATAAAACAAGCATAGAAGAAAATTTCTTTGTATTTGAATGGATCGCAAGAAGGTCACAGTGGCTAAGTGGTTACCGACACGGACTGACAAAACGTGTGTGCTAAGCTCGAATCAAGTTCTTTTCATAGAAACACTTTCACTGAGGGTGTTGGCCACCTTCACGCTGTCTCTCTTGTAAGTACCTGATGTCTTTCTAGAAAGATTTCTAACTAGAAAGATATCAGAGAAACCAATGCCAACAATGGAATCATCTGATTCATGTCAAATAAATTAATAAATGAGTGGATCCTAATATTATATTGTTCGTCTTTTGTCGTAGTCAGTATAAAAATAATTCGAATACATAAGACGAAAAATTGTTGCAAGAATTTTTTTTAATTAACCGCACCAGTGAATAGTAATCAGGCATGCGGACCCGAAAGGGAACACGGGAAAATTGTTCGTAGCAGAAATATCTACTAAAAAGGGATGAGATAATAATGGAAATGTAGAGAAAATATGGATTTTCGACTGCACAAAAAGTATCAAAACATTGCCGCCATGGACAAAGGAATGTTTATGCTTTCATTTTTATCTCCAAAATACTTCTTTCATTTTTTGGGTTTTTTTTTTTACTTTAAATTATTATTCCTTTTCCATACGCAGCGTCGAACCTATAAACCTTCGTCCGGTTTTCTAATCAGTGTCACCGCGCCGCTTAACTTTACCAAACGACTTATTAGTGCTCTAAAATTAAAAATAAAATATTGTCTATCTTTTGCTTGCGTGTTCTCTCATTCGACCTCTCCCTGTATATTACCATATTAGTTTAGCTCTTATACTTTGCACTATATATATATATATATATATATATATATATATATATAATTTATTTAGATACTGTATATTACATATTTCAGCAATGTACCGCGGTTTCATCCAAAAGGGCAGATTTAGACATCTTTAGTAAATCTCTGTGCCCAGTGGAATCATCGGCAAGCTGAAATAATTGTAGTCCCGTCCCGATAGGGAATGGCGTCAACAATGATAGTAAACGGTGTATCCCGTTTTCTGTCATTGTTGACGACATTCCCTATCGGGACGGGACTACAATCATTTCAGCTTGCCGATGATTCCACTGGGCACAGAGATTTACTAAAGATGTCTAAATCTGCCCTTTTGGATGAAACCGCGGTACATTGCTGAAATATGTAATATACAGTATCTAAATAAATTATATATATATATATATATATATATATATAGGGTGGGCCAAAATAAGGGTCCTATCTTTAAATTTGAATAACTTGAATTTGAATAACTTCCACAAAATAAAAGTTAAACTCACCAAACTTTATGTGTGTGTAAACAAAATAGTAGGTTATATTATGGACTCTAGCTAACTGTAAAAGAAAGGGGGCTAAAGCTAAAGATTTTCCAATAATTGTCTTAATACACAAACACTCTGCATTTGAAGGGAAATGCAAGCACTAAACATGGCAATTGATCTCGTAAAAGAATTACAAAAAATAGTTTGTAATATTAACAGACTCATTATATTTCCTCATTGCCTTAGAAGAAAGGATATTGAACCACCCTTACATCTTCAATATACTGGAAAGATATAAAATCAAGTGAATGCATAAACAGGAGTTATTTTGGCCTGGATAACAAGACCTTTATTCTGTTAAAGAGAATTAAATGGCAGATAAATTAGCCAAAAAAGCCCGTAACAAAGACATAAATTCTATGAAAATACCTTATCCTAATTTTCAAAGAATACATAAAATTAAAATGGCAAGCAATATGAAATAACTTTTCTTAAAAAAATGTGTAAACATCAACCCATAGTCGGAACAAAAAACATAAACATGATAACTGATCGAAGAAAGGCACCGTACTAATACGTATACGTATAGGCCACACAAGACTGACCGAAATACACTTGATTAGAGAAGATTAACCTGAAGAAGAGTAATCATTGCAATGAAGGACGAACAATAAAACATAATAAAATGCTAACAAATACACAAATATACGCAGCTTATATTATAAAGTAACAAATATAAAATATTATTTGAAAATATAGATAGCTATTTCCCAAATAATGTGTATTAAAGAAACAAATTGGTACAAATATATTTAATTCAAAATATTCAGTATTAACAAAATAACATCTGACTAAAACGAATAGCAATTAATCTGCATATAAATTATATTGTTATCATGAAAATAATTTGATAATATCCCTCCAAAACATACCCCTAAATATTATTTTAAAAATAAAAGAAATAAGAAAGAATACTAAAATATAAAAATCAAACAAAATCACTCACACATTATGAATAGTCAAATCATATACTCTAAAACACATTCACAAAAAGAAACATTGTAAAACTGTCTGATGCCATTATAATGGCTAAAAGGTCGTTTAACACCAACAACAAAGCCATCAGATTCTTATAAAGATGTTATCAGAAAAAGTTGTTTGATCTGTGTATAGGGTTTTCGATAGAAAAAACAACAAAGAGCACAAATACGATGTAGATTAATCTGGGTTTGAAGAAATGTTTTCTTCAAAATGTATGAAGAGAGCTTCCATTTTGACTCAAATCTAAATTAATTTCTCTTATAACTTGGATACTTTATAATTATTTCCAAATATAGATGTTTTCACATCGGTGTTTCGAAATCAACTTTTTTCAAATAAAATGTTTAGACGATTATGTTATCATTATGTGATCATATATTTGTGTATCCAATACCATCTATCATTTGTGGGATTTCAGATAGAGAATTGGTTGACCTCTGTAATCTCTAATCGTCACACAAATCTGCAGAGGTTAAGATTCGCTTAACGCTTAATATATGGTCAAAGGTAAGATTACACTTCCTCGTTTCATAGTATATTTAACAGATCTGAAGATTAGATCGGTGTTTTCATGCACAATTTTCTGATCTTATCTAGTTTTAGTCTTGTAGACAACTAAAATTCTTTTTCTACTTAGTTTAATATATTATTTATCACACTGCCTTTTTTCTGTGCGATCATTTTTGCGTGTGTAATACCATCAAATACGTGTTCACATTAGTCCACTTAGCTGGCAATAAACTAAGTATACCACAAACTAGGAGGCAGTGTAGTCTATGTTCGTTCGGTCATGATACCACCTTCTCAGGTATTAACTTCTCCTTTTTGTTGGGAAGGTAGTGTTATATACGTTCGTTCGTCATGAGACCACCTTCCCACGCATTACCTATTGGGGAGGGGGTATAGATATGTTAGTTCGTCATATATACTAGCAAAAATATTTATTTATCTTAAGTTATTATCTATCATGCTGCCTTTTTCTTTATGATCGTGTATGCGTAGGTAATACCATTAAATGCACGGTAAATTTAGCCAACGTGGCTGGAGATAAATGAATAACACAAACTGGAAGGCAATGTAGCATATGTTCTGTTGTAATGATATCATCCTCTCAGTAGGGGAGTGTAGTATCTCTTTTGCTTTTATATCATACCCCCAAAGAATTACCTCCTCCTTTTTGGAGCATTGTAGGGCCACGCTGCCTGAGAGAGAAAGAAAGAGAGAGAGAGAGAGAAAGAACGATATATATATATATATATATATATATATAGAAAGAGCGAGAGAAATAGAAAGAGCGAGAGAGAGCGAGAGAAATAGAAAGAGCGAGAGAGAGCGAGAGAAATAGAAAGAGAGAGAGTGAGAAATAGAAAGAGAAAGAGAGAGAGTGAGAAATAGAAAGAGCAAGAGAATGATAGAGATAGAAAGAGCAAGAGAATGATAGAGATAGAAAGAGCATGAGAGAGCGAGAGAAAGAGCGAGAGAAAGAGCGAGACAGCGAAAGAAAAAGCGAGAGTAATAGAAAAAGAGCGAGCGAGAGAAAGAAAGAGCGAGAGGGAGAAGAAAAGAGCGAGACAGAGAGAGAGAAAGAACGAGCGAGAGAGAGATATCGGGAGAGAGAACGAGCGAGAGAGAGAAAGAGCGAAAGAAAGAGAGGGACAGAAAGAGAGAGAGAGAAAAGACGAAAGAAAGAAATCGATAGAGAAAAAAAGAAATAGATAAAGAAAAGAAATCGATAGAGAAATAAATAGAGAAAAAAGAAAGAGATAGAGACAAAAAGACAGATAGAGAAAGAAAGAAAGAGAGAGAGAGACAAAGAAAGAGAGAGAGACAAGAAAGATAAAGAAAGAGAAATAGAGAGAACACGAGAGAGAAAGAAAGAAACAGAAATATATGTGAGTGGATGGGCAGTTCTGTTTCGAATGGTGTGTTTGTTGACACCATTCTCAAACTGTTGTCTCTCTATTTATCGATGGCTGTGTCTCGTTAAAAGACGAAAATGTTATTTGCCTCTATCTTGTGTTCCGGCAACGACACAAACACGTTTTAATGAAATTCGCGCGAAAATCGTTACATTCGATCGAAAGATAAAAAGACAACCAAAAAAGTAAACGCTAAAGTTCTTTGCTGATTTGTTGATTAGCTTTCAGTTTTTCAAAGAATAACAGAGGCGCCTGAGATTTTACAATGATTTTGCACAACTTACGTGAATGAAGAGCAATGTTCTTACTTTATCAAACATGGTTCAAAAGGAAAAAGAAACGCATTGACATCAAAGTGTTTGTGATTCCGTGTTAGTAACATACGTTTGAAGTGATTTAGAGAGAGAGACAGGTTACCGGGTGCAACTATTTATCTAAAATAACCAACGTTACACGTTACTTAGAAGTAATATATTTTTGAAGTCAAGTGAAGACTTGTCAAATTAACATGATCATTTGGTATAATTTAGTTTGTCCTGAGCTCCACCTGTCTAAATATATGAAAGGTTATCGCAGCAGCAGCAGCATCACACTCCCTAAAGTACAACCTTTCCTTACCGAAGAAGTGGCAACGTAGTAGTGTTAGAGCTACCCAGCTAACAGCTCTCTGGTGAAAATCCAAGAAGAGTCGGCAAAAGGATACGTACTCCTCTAGTCGCGCCCATAGATGTGTCAGATGCAGAACCGCAAATCAATGGAGTGGGAGTGACAACGTTGCTTCTGCGCCATTCCTTTGTGTATTCTGGATCAAACATTCCCTGACCTCGTATGTAATCGCTGAGTCTTGCTGTTTTCGGTGTCTTGCAGGTTAACGAATAGTTGCGACCAAGAGGGGAACTTCATGCAGACAAGACGATCCTGCGGCGCGATTTTCGTGAGCTCTAAACAAAAGTCCAACTCGCTTAACAACAACAGTAGCAGAAACAAAACAATTTCTTTAAAATACTTAATTTTGATTAGTTGTCTAAATTGGACTTCAACCAATCAGAAAGAGTTGATCTGGGAGCCGAACACCTGCTAGTATTGGCTACTTAAGCGTCAACTCAACCACAATCAACAGTGAGAGACTCTACCTGCCACACGAACAGTTGTCACTCAATCCACGTGGTATCAACGACTACTAAACTCCTTGCGAATTAAACTAATTTTATCCTCGCCGTTAGGCCAAGTGCACGAACTAACTGCATTACCTTCCTTACACACAAGTCCACACACATACGGACTATACAAACGGCAAACATGCATATGCACCACGTCGCCTAGTGTACCAAAATTACATTTCCGCACACAATCATCACATGAAAATGAGCCGAAACAAAAATGACATATCAATACTTCTTACAAACAAAACAATTCTTTCTCAGTTTAAAATCGTCATGGACACTGAACTCTCTTTACTATCCACTCTTTTTAATTGTTTTATTTTGAAACGAAGTTTATAACTAAATTTAATTAATATTTGTACGAATTGTATTGATATTGTTTTCCCTCTACATATTTGGTGACCGCGGTTGCAGAGGTCAACGCCAAGGTAGATAACTCTTTGGTTGAGATTAACCATATGACGTAGACGGAAAGATGTCAAGCGAATTTAACAGCTGCACTTTAGAACCGAGCTGTAAACGATTGTCATAAGTTCGGATATGGGAAGACGCTCAGAACCCTCATGCTCCAATGAAGATAGTCAGTAACGACTCATAGATAAGGAATTAGATCCATAGTTGAGTTAATAAAGTTTGAATCGTCTTCGTCGTCCTTCTTCAATGAGTGCCAGGAAACACACTTGAAAGAAAGGAAGTAAGGTATTCAGAGCACGTACATAACTCCAGATCAGAATGATAAACACGCACAGGCTTCTTTAAGAGCGACGACGCAAATTTAGAACAGTTTATTAATTAGCTTATAACAACGTAATCAAATAGAAATTTGAATATTCACGTTAAATATAATTTCTGTACGAATGTTACCTCAAGTACACATTATGTAAGGTATTATCTTTCGCCAATGAAGATAACTTCTTCGACTAAGAAATTGCAACTTAATGACACCCTACTGCAACGTTAGAATCTTCGCAGTCTTCTACTCCGTGAAAAAGATAAAAAGAATATTCCACCGGTATTAATCAATATAACAACATTTAATTTTTTTTCGAAATCGCAATATTATTTAGAACTATACATTTGCTGTTATGTTTTCATGACATCTTCGAGGTATCACGACAGTTTATCACTAAAAAGCGTGCGACGGCAAAACGAACAACATCTTGCTGGATTTTTTTATCGTTTCTTTCCACTGCTATTTTAAACTAAAACGGAATAGTAATGTAACGTTACAATCAGACGTATTTGCAACGTTACCTCGTAAAGTCTCTACAAAAAACATTAAGCAAGCATATCTGCAACGTCCATTTAGCGTTGTGAATGTCAATACGTAAACTCGTGTTGAATACTAGTTATTTTCCGTGTGGGTGTACTTAGAATCGTGCAAGGACAAACTGTCTGGCAGAGTTAAAAGGTTAAGTTAGCAAAACATGGAAAAAGAGGGACCGGGTTAAAGATAGTCATAGGGGAAGAAAGAAGATATATGGCTAAGTAAAGCATATAGGACTTTAAATCAATCCCAATAGGATTTAAATAAAGATAGCATCCGGGCGCTCTAAGGGCAGTAACTCTGCAGGATTTTTGAATGATTTGTATTCGCGATTTAACATTATTAACTAAGGTATAGTGAATGCTCATGGGGGTGATAGAATTGGTATGCTGATTAAAACTGGTTTACAGATAAGAGTAAGGATTAGGTCGGCAAGATTTAATCTTTTTGGGAGATATGGGAGATTAGCATTATGACCGAGAAATGGTAGGGACTTATGAGTGTAATAGTAATGTGAAATAGGGGTGTTACCCTCTTAATGGCTGGAGAACTATTTTTGGGAAAGTTATAATTATTGCATTTGATAAGTAGTGTGAATATGGGCTGATTAAGATATTTGTTCGTATATGTAATTTTATTTATATTTATGAGGGGTGATAGTTGGGAGAATTTTCCGGAGTGGAAGTCGGTATTTAATGGGGCAATTATAGGATTATGTATTTGGCAGAGGCGGGTTTAGCTAGACTTTATCGGTAAGTCCAGTTCATGAGCAGTGCTTGTCTCCTATGGATGCATCCTTTAAAGACTGTATTTGGGTCAATGATGGCCCTTAATATATGGTATTTTTCAGCGTCATAAATAGATGTCCTCCGTGTGACGCTGAAAAATACCATTTAATATGATTGTAGCAGCGTATTCAATGTTTTTTTAATTACCTTAGAAGTTTGCATATTCGTATTTGTTTTTTAAACAAGCGTGTTTTAAACTGATGGTATATGCAAGACTATTTTACCCCCCCCCCCCACCCCCACAAATAATTTTAAAATATTCATTGTTTTGATTTAATATAAATAAAGATAAACAAAATGTTTAGTTTTAGAAGATATTGGAAGTGCTGGTTTAAAATTTTCAAAAGAACAATGGAGGGCAGATATGATTTTCCAGATGATAAGAGCTTTAATTAAATTTTGCTTTTAATCATTTTTCCCGCGTTTTTCACAACTGGAGGAAATAAATGTTCTTTTACAATAAATCAACTTTACTCTTCAACAGAATTTGATAATCTTTTCTCTATCATTGTTTAATATGCTTTTTGTTCAAGTTCCTTTTATTTATTATGCTTTTTTTGTATTCATGTTAGAAATTCTATCATCTCGAAAGAAATGACATAAACACACATTTGTCACACGCGAACAGCAAGAAATGAAAATTGCGTCATGTAAATACATAAATCCTTTGAAAAACCTACCTTGTCAACAAAGATAAAATTCAACGGCTTTTTAGTAGATGTTCCATTTTGTATATATATATATATATATATATATATATATATATATATATATATATATATATATATATATTGTCAGCCCATCTCAATTTCTCATGCTCACGCTTTTCTCTTGTACTCCCTTTTAGCAATGTGACGTCATATCTGTTTCTATTAATTCCCACAATCTAATAATCCTAACCTGGATTTCAGCAAGTAAACCCATTTCCTGTTTTTCTCAATTAGCCGTTTTATATATCTAACAATGTGAGGTAGGAAAGGAGCGGCACCTTAACTTATTTATTTTAAAAGAATTAAAAATTAATAGTTGTTAGATATTTTCCATATATATATATATATATATATATATATATATATATATATATATATATATATATATATATATATACAGAGTGTCAGAATTAATTGGGCAGTAAAAATAAAACTTATTTTTACCACATTGCCAGGAAGTTAGACCCTAGGTCAGGTGTTGTTTTGATAAGCTAGCGCACTAGCATAAGCGTACCCTGACCTACAAAACATATCTATGCATGAGCAACACTGTATGCATTCCCTGGTCGGGCGCCTCGGGTGATTAAAAATAAACTAACCTCTTCTCAGCGAATGTAAAGGCTGGGGGCATGGTCATCAAATGACTGAACAGAACCACACCGCAATCTTACAGCAACAAAGTGAATGTCGGTCTGATTTGTATGATAATGCCATTATTCTTAGTTATGTGAAAGCAATAGTATACTGCTCGATTACTTCTGGAAAAAAAACAACGCAATATTCTTTGCGAGGACACATCTGAAAATGCTCTTTCTAACGTAAACGTAACAACCGAAAAGAAAATGCAATTTTAAAGTGCATCGTGACGGACCGACTGACCAACAGATAAAGCCTTTTATAGATACAATTGGGTGCATCTAGAAATAAGATAAGGCGTCAATTTATACGTTTAGCAACAAATATCTTATTTCAAACTGGTGCAGGACCAAAACGGAAAAGAGAGAGTAAAAAGAGATAGCATTTAAACAGGAAGAAAATAAAAGAAGGAAATAAAATATTGAAGATAGGTTAAAAGAATTAAAGGAGATGGAATTATAAAAAGGAAGGAAAGACAGAGGAAACGAAGATGGGAAAACGAGCAGATTGCTTGAATTGCAAAAAGTTTGACCGCCGACAATAATGGCGTCTTGAAAAGACATCTCCTAATAATTAGATGAGGTCCCGGTTGAAAAGCCAGTCACTTACCTAGCAATCATTCTAATGTGCTGGCATCGATTAAAATGTAAGCAAAAAAATAATATTGACATAATCCTCGATGACAATCGACGTTTAAGCTTGTTTTCGAAAACACAAATAAGAGCAGAATTTTTTTCAGCGATTAAGTCACGATCAGACATTTTTCATAATTAGACATTATGAAGGAAAAAGAAGTTGGAGGAAAAAGATGTACAAAAGAAAAAGAAACTGAGGAGAAAATGAAACCTAGATTAGTAATGATAGCTTAAAAGCTATGAACGTAAACACACACACACATTTGTTTCAGTAACGACCACCTTGAGCTCAACCCTTCCTCATCGTGGTAGGAGGCAGTGGCAACGTGGTACTGTAAGAGCTACTCGGTCAACAGGGCTCTGGTGAAATCAGGATCCCTTGTCCCACGGTCGCCTATGCCTCTGCGTGTGACAAGCAAAGACGCGTCAGATGCAGAACCACAAGTCAATGGAGTAAGAGTTTTAACGTTGATTCTGCCCCATTTCTTTGTGTGTTCTGAGTTAAACCTTCCTTGACTTCGCATGCAACCACTGAGCCTTGTTGCTCTCGGTGTCGAAGGTAAAAAGTGTAATTTTGCAGGTTAACGAATAGCTGCGACTAATGAGCTGGACTTCATGCAGACCAAACAATACTGAGGCACGATCTTCATGAGCTCTACGCAGTAGTCCGACTCACTTAATGTTATGGCCCTATTTAGAGGTCGGAATGAGAACACAGACACGGGGTTTAGGTAAAACAAATATATTGGAGAAACGTATATACAACAGAGGAACAAGAGAAGTAGTACGTCATTACTGACTGCCAGTGTAGACTGGCGTTGCATTCAACAAGTGAGAAGCGTAATGCTTCCAGAATTTATTAGAAATGGACGAGTCCAAATGTTCGTCATAGCTATGGCACCATAATATCCCCCTCCTAAGTTTTACCTCCTCAGATTGATGCTATTCTGAGGTTGCTTGAGATAGCTGTATATCGAAAGTGTTGTTTTTGGTAGCCATAACCTGTTCCTTTGTAGTGGTGTCGGTTTCTTCCGATAGTCGTTCTCTAATTTGGTTTATGTCTCTCTTATAAGAAAACTGCTGGTCTCTATCAAATTCAGATTTGATATCCTTCAGCTTTTTAATCTAAATGTCTGACTTTTTAGCACCTCTTTAAATTTTGAAAACATGTCGCCTTTTCTCCGACATTGAACTGCAAGAAAAGTCATCTTATCTTTCATAGTTTGTAGTTTCCTAGAAAACTCTTCGATTTGTAACTTTAGTAATTGAAGTTCTTTAACTGTGTTCACTCTTATTAATCTTCCATTGGTCATTCGAAAAATTTGGCTTACTTTCTTTCAGTTTTGTGTTCGCTTTTTACAGCGTGCATTTTGTTTCCTTATGTGATTTAATTTCTGTCATTTCTGCTGGCAATTAATTTTGAGTCCATTTAAATGTTGAAACAAAATTCTTTTATTAGTTTTCCTCAACCAATCGTCAAATATATTTTCTTCTGGTAAGAATTCTTCGTTGATAATCCCCATAGTCTAAAAAATTGAATTAAATCTAGGCCAAACAAATTTCCTGTGTTTTTTTAATATGTAAATGTTCACTATTTTCGTCGTTCTGTTAAAAGACATGTCGGCAATTATTTCACTCTCGAAGTGTATTTTTTCACCAGTCACTTTTCTGGCAATTTGATTGGTTCTTAATATGGTCGGTTTCCCCAAACGTCTCTATGTCTGCATGTTAATAATTGACACGTCTGAACCCGAATCCAATTGTAGTTTTACATTTTTATTTAAGATTTTAACCTGAAGATATCTCCTTAAAACAAGGTCGACATGTTTGATAGTCTCTACGCGCGTTTTATTTCCTTTCATCGATCTACAATGCGAACTTGTGTCTGATTTTTTTACAAATCAGGCAGGTTTAATAACGAAATGGGCATTCTGTTATGCAGACTTCCGCAGCGATTACAAGGGCTCGGCGGTAATTTATTTTGTTTTGAATAGTTTTTGGATGAGAGTTGAATTTTGATTTTTGACGTACTTTTCGTATGTATGCAATTCACGACTATTCTATGTCCTTCGATCCTGCTTAACACTAATAAATCGTTGGCAGTCCTCAGCTCATTTCTGCAGAGTTAAGTTCAATTCATTTTCTAATTTATTGACAACTCTACGCTTTATTTCAGCGTCTTTTCCTGATACCAATCCTTGAACAAAAAATAAACATTTAAAATTATCAGCATTACGTTCGGGTAATTTAAAATCGTCGCAGTGCTTATTTACTACTGATGTGAACGTTGATTAATCTTCGTCGTCTTTTTTACCAGGTTTAAACACTTCCAGCGTTTGTGAAATAACGAAGTGTTTGGGCTAAAACGCCCTGTTAGAAGTTTGACGGCTTCCGCAAAAGTCAAATCGTGTGTCTTCTGAAGCAGAATGAAATCCACAAACTTAGTATGTTCAGTGGTGTCTAATTTCTAAAGTAACAGGCGAACCTTTTTAGAATCTGCCCAATTTTCGCAATCAATTTTATATGTTATCATATCTTCTAAAATACGAAGCAAAAGTTTTATCCTCATCATGGGAATACGTGAAGTTGTCGATGGCACTCCACACGGCATTCTGCTAAAAATCATTATCGTTTTCGTTACTTTGGCCTCTAAGCGATATTGTTTGCATTAACATCTCAATTTTTTCGTCAGATTTTTTTCTTTTGCTCTAAAAGCTTGTCATTGTGTTTTAGAAGAAGCTTTTGGAATCTTTCTTCAGTTGTCTGTAGTCTCTCGTCTGCCACTTATGTTTGAGATGCTGTTGCATTTGAAACTTTACTAATTCCGCAATCGTCGCTTTAAATCCTTCCATATTTTAAAATGTTTCCTTTCGAGTACAACTTGTTAAAAAAGTTATTTTCTTAAGATTATGCTTCTAGACGTAATCATAGTAGGCAAAAAGTATAAAACCTATTTTTATAGATTAAAAAATCGCTTTTTAGTACGCTATTATGCGTGGTGCGGTCAGCACTTTAGTCAGAGAAAAAATAAAAATACGGTTTAAATTTTTTTTTTTTTTCGGTAGAACTAACTTTCACTCTTTTGGAGAGAGAAACAATATATTTCCTTATTGTGAAATGTCGGAATAGCAATTAAAACAAAAATCACTGACCTTTCTTCACTTAAGAGAATAATAAATTGTCTTACGTGTTTTCCTTCTTTTTTCCACCGGTAAGCCAGTTTTTTTTTTAATTAGGACGTTGTCTGCTGAATTTGTAGTTGATTTCTCCAAGTTTTTTTCTTTAAAGTTTCCCTTAATCAATTTTGTCAACCGTTATGACGTCCATTTTAAAAAGTTCTCCCGAATCTTTTACTGTAACCACACTGTCAGTCTTAGTAATAGTGCACGTTTGAAATTTGAAATCCCACGTTGCCGGTCGTTGTGGGGTCCTTTTTTGAAGGTTCTCAAAAAAAAATATTAATGTTTTTGTTTCCGTGTAAATTCGAATATTTCGTAGTCAGTTTTTTTTGTGAGGTCCTTTTTAAGAGTTTTCAAATTGTTGTATGGTCCCGTATAGATTCGAATATCTGGTCGACAGTTGTTTTTGTGGTGGTGGTTGGGTCCTGTGTAAGTTCGAATATCTCGTCGCCAATGTATTATGGCCCTGTTTAGTAGCCGGAATCAGAACACGGACACGGGGTTTAGGTAAAACAAACATATTGGAGAAAAGTATATATAACAGAGGAAGAAATGTAATACGTCAGTACTGACTGCCAGTGTAGACTGGAGTTGCATTAAACGGTACTTAATTGCTTCCCACTGCAGCAATATGTGACACAAAGTCAGAAGGTGGGGGAAAAATCAAGCAAGCGCTTCTAACGGAACAGAACTCTGGCCTAAAAAAAATAGCCTGGGAAGCCCCGTTGGCATTTCCCGGTGAGGGCGCCTCAGGCAGTAAGCAATAAACTTACTCCACTCCGAAGAGGGGAGGCAAGGCCTAGGAGGATCCACCTTTTAGAACTACTAAAGACTCAACCCCGTAGCCCAACAGATAAAAGGCCACCGAAATGGCCTAGTCTCTGCCGGACCGACTATCGAGAACGAATCCTCGACAGATGTTATGCAGTCCGAAGATTGGGGTTGCATTCAACAGTATTTAATTCCTTCCCACCGCAGGAATATGTGACACAAGGTGAGAGGAAGAATCAAGGCAGCGCCACTGAAGGAGGAGCACTCTGGCTTAGCAAGAATAGCCTGGGCAGCCCCGTCGGCATTCCCCGGCCAGGGCGCCTTAGGCAGTAAGCTATAAACTTACTCAAATCCAAAGAGGAGAAGCAAGGCCTTAGAGGGTGCACCATTAGAACTACCCAGTCTCTGCCGGACCGACTGTCGAGAACAAATCCTCGACAGGTGTACGCCAATTGGAAGACTGGGGTTGGCTTCAACGGTATTTAATTGCTTTCCACCGCAACAATATGTACCAAGGTCGGGAATGTAGGAGCACTCTGGCCTTGAAAATATAACCTGAGAGGGTGCACCCACTAGGAATATCCAGTCTCTGCCGAACCGACTGTCGAGAACAAATCGACAGGTGTCCCCAGTCCGAAGACTGGGTTTGGCCTCAACAAGTGAGAAGCGTAATGCTTCGAGTATTGATAATAGACGAGTTTAAATGTTTGTTATAGGTACGGCACCATAACACTTAACAAACAAGAAGAACAGCAGAAACAAATGCAGGTTCTGCCTTACAGACGTTTAGAGTTAGAGCCGCCTGGCATCTAGTTGTAAAGTCCTGCTGTGTGTTGGGACGGCTATTACAAATGTGGCATAATTGAGTGTGTAAGTATACGCACCTGGCTATCAGCAAATTATAGTGTAGCAGTAAGTCCTGGGAACATATAATGCAAAGCACCGTGGGAAGTACGTCATACACCAACCACTACGACTATGTAATGTCTTGTCTGGA
Organism: Sepiola atlantica; assembly: GCA_963556195.1. Classification (NCBI taxonomy): domain Eukaryota; kingdom Metazoa; phylum Mollusca; class Cephalopoda; order Sepiida; family Sepiolidae; genus Sepiola; species Sepiola atlantica. The sequence continues at coordinate 59,723,012 of OY744531.1, forward strand.
ACGATTTTCATTGAAAAGAAAATAATAATAATAATAATAATCTGATCCAAATAAAGTTCCTTTCTCTTTTTCTCTTTCACAGAAGCGTCTTATTGCACGTTCATTTTAAACCCTTTTGTTTTTCCTTCCCTTCGGTGTTTATATGTTTATAAAAGTACTAGACGTACCCGTGACCCGTTGGATCACAGCCACTACCGTTTTTTGTTCAACTTGGATTTCGTTCGGAAATGTGTGTGTGTATTTATAGTTAAAGGTTTTATATGTAAGATATAGACATTTTATAACATAAACCAATTGTAATAGCTCAATAGTGTGAGGCTAGAGCTATAGTATGACGTATTTTTATTCAATTTAAACCACGTCAAATTTACAGAAATAACATATTATTCTAACAGCAATTCAGGTATACCCTTGACTTTATATATAGTCTATTAACGCGTTCGTTCTTCCACAGCCATATTCATTATATGTGCCTTTATGTAAGCAACAGCCTATTGTCTCATTTCTCTTATTTATAATATTTCCTCTATATGTCAGTATTTCAATTGATTCCGTAATACATAAATTGCACCTTTTTCGTTTATTCAGTAAATATTTACTTAATATTTCTAGTATTCCCCATTTCCTTACTATCCCCATTGTTGTTTATTATATTCGCCATTTTAACATTATCAGTATCTATGGACCCTGGCTTGCTATATTTACATTTTTCCCAAATGCCATGTTATGCGATATAATGTTAGTCTTTCTTTTAGCATATTTGTGCTTATTTTGGTTTAGAATATGGTCATTTATGTACTTTATATTTTCATTGTAACCTGATCTTTTTAATGCATCATTATAATATTGTTTATTTTCATTAAATATATTAATATTCGTGGATAGTTTTGAAATTCTATTTGATATATTATTTATTAGGGCTTGCTTCATTAGTTTGGGCTGATTGTATAGTTTATCTATATAAAATATTTCTCGTTTGGCTGATGGTAGGGCTTAAATATATTATCATGTAGATTAAAGGTAATATCCAAGAAGTTAATTTTCTAATCATTATTATCAATAGTTATTTTTAAGCCTAATTCCTAAAAAAATATGTGAAGTGTTTCCTTTATTAAATTTAGTTGTCTACCTGTACATCTAGTAATAAATAGCATCATCTCTATATAGCCCTCTTTGTAAATTGGATACTACTTGCTCAATTTCCCTGAGTATATATATTCCTACCAAACCCGTAACCTGATCCGAAACAGCTGATCCCATCGTGACATCGAAATCCCATCTCCTTTATTTATTATTTTCGTTATACAAGAATTTTTAACACGCACACACACACACACACAAATATATATACTTTATATATATATATATATATATATATATATATATATATATACATATATAATATATATAGTTATATATATATAGAGAGAGAGATAGTTATACAAGAAGAATTTCGTAATATATATTCGTATATATATATATATCTATTACAAAAGATATATATATATATATATATATATATATATATATATATATAATCTGTTACGAAATTCTCCTTGTATAACAAAATATAATACATTATTTACTTCTATATTAGCTATATATACATTAAATGCATTACGTACATTTAATTACCATGTAAATTATTATATATGTACCAAGTAAAGGGTCGTATTACATTGTAATCTAATTTACATACGTGTGCACGGTGTGCACGGTACGTGTACAGCCTTAAACCAAACAAAACTTTTGCTGACGCAGAAATACGCAAAGGGCTGGAAAAAGTCGAATCAAAACGAGGCCGCTTTTTAACAGAAAAAATAATGAAATAAAAATACTCACAGTATGTTTATTTTTATTACGTTTATTTATATTTTGACGAATAAAACAATGAAATAATTTTTCTTCCACGGAAAGGTTTTAAAATGTGTCCGTACATCACAGATTTTGAAATTTGAATGACGATAGTGCGTGCGAAAAAAGAATAAAATCATTTTTCCACTATTCACCAATAACACCCATGGTCAAAATACACCTGAAAAAAGTTGAAAGTGATACGGCCAAAACCTAGTGAGAACAACACCTAAGATGATATCAATAGTCTAATCAATTCAAATGATACAAATATAATAATATTCAGCTAAAATTGTCTCTTTTCTTCTTCCGTAAAAATAATTGTTATTGTAGTTAAATATTATTTAATCAAATAAAACGAATATGTATCTTCTTTATTTATTGAAAATTGTAAGAATCTATATCTTATAAAACAATAAATATTATTTCTTCTTACTGTAAAAAAAATTAAGTTATTGTTTTGTTAAAACAAAACAATAACTTAATTTAAATTTATTTAAAAATATAAAAAACAAGAGTTTTAATGTATCTATTGTTACAATTTCAATTGTTTCAAAATAAATTTTCTTTTTCTTACCGGAAAAATAATAGTCTCTACATAGTCTTTAAATAAATTAAGCGAATGTCAATTTTTAAAATTTCATTTTTTCATCGCATTGCATTTCCGTCGATCGGATGATCCTACCTTTTCAAAAGGGGGACTTAGTTGATAACGTACCTACGAATATGAAATTGCCATAGCGTATTATTGTATAGACTATCGGGGCACCATGGAAATTCCATGGTGATTTCTATTTAGATATGCATAATTTACTTTTAATAATAATATTCTTTTTTAAATATTAAATGAATACTTTTAAGAAATTACTTTTCTTCTGTTAAAATAATTGTCATTGTCGACTAGATATTCATTGCATGAATGAGACGAATATTTTCTTTTTAAATCAATAAATAATTGTCAGCTAAATATTCTTCAAATAAATGTGACATTTGGAAATTTATTTACAATTATACTAGTCGACGTGACGAGATAATTTGATTTGGGAATAATTCATTTTAAAATGGGTAAAGTCGGAATTGTTCACATTTAGGTAATCAAACGAGTCAGCATTTCTGCTGATCACACGATCTAATGTTTTTAATGTCTGTGAAAGATGATACCGTAAATGCGAACATTAAATTTCTTAGCGTATTCTATAGATTATATTATTTATTTCTTTTTCAGATTCAGCAAATTCTTTCACATCTTATAATTATACGGTCAATTTCTCAGTAGCTATAAATATTTATAAAAATGTTACTGTTGTGATATAAAAATAGGATACCTTAAACACTTCTGTATATGCCTTTATAACGTGATTAAATATTTTGCGACCGGAAGTCACGTATATTTGCTAGTATTAATGGATAACACATTTGTGTCCATGTAAATTGTTTGATATTTGTACTGATTCTGCGCTGCATAAATAATTCTCAGTGTAGTAATTCTGCGTTGCATTGTCGAAAATCACTGGCTTTTTATCCAACCAGACATCAAAGTTAACTTTAGCAGTTTCGTTATTATTTGATAGCATACGTTTTAAGATTTGAATATTTAAATTTATGTTGTAAACAGAATTGGGGAGAAAACAAAATAGCGGAATTCACAAAGAAAAACTGGCGCGTTTTAATGCGGAACCAGAACGATAATTGAGATTAGCGATTCCTTATCACTGATTCGAGTACAGAACAATTAAGAATAAATTATGAAAGGGTCGAAGGTAGAAGATGGAGATAGTTATAATTGAGGAAATGAGACAGAAAGGATTTAAAGGAGAGTGTGAAATAGCGAGTGGGGGGGGGGCGATGAAATTAGAAAATATGCTTGCATTTTTTTCTAATTTCATCGACATTCAAAACAAGACAAAATGCGAAGAATATAAAAACATGTACAATTGTGAAGGAATATAAAATCGATACTTATCAATATATATGAAAAGATACCGAGCTGAACATACAGCGAGATACGCAGAGAATTAGATGCATATAAATACACTAAAACATATTGAGGATGGTAGATTGTAGGGGTTTCGGATGGCATATAGTTATATTATAACTGAGTCGCATAATTAGATTATTACAATCAAACTTGGCCAGTCTCTAACAAACTGGCAGAATTAGATAGTAACTGACTGTTATATTGCGACTACATACGCGCAACCACTGATATAGAAGGCTCTTACTTATAAATATAACTAATACACATACATTATATATATTGTATGTTGACATAATATAGTGTGTATATATTTTCAATATTTACTTTAACAGTGCTGAATACGATAGTACAATTCAGTAGCAGTTATAAAAACATATTTATGGCAAGTAAACAACACATAGGCGTCCATGTTTCATTCTCGCAGGAATTTCTTGCTGGAATAGAAACATGGATGCCTCTGTGTACATATAATCCTGATGATTTCCTGTTGGTATGAAATATGGGAGCCTCTATGTAGCTTACATGCCATGGATATATTTTCATACTACTACTACAACTTATATATATATATAGTTGTTTAGTTCGTATAGATCATAGTCAAATATGTGATAGAAGGGTATTTAGAATTGTTATATATATATATATATATATATATATATATATATATATATATATATATAAAGTAGAGACGTTTTTCCCCTGTACCTTCGCGTCGAATAGAAAAATAAACTCGAACTCAATAGGTTACTACAATCACTACAACATCAAGCTTATTCGCTCGAGCGTGTTCTTAGCAAACTCTAGACTCTCACATCCACCTCGGGCAAATTATTACTTTCGTTCCTCAATCAGTCACTCTCCCCAAACCAGACACCATACAGGTAGTAGCAAGAACATTTCCCTCTAACATTTTACTCCTCCCACGCTACCAGTCTACACTGGGAACAACTACACAACGGATACTTTAACACAATTTACAACTTATTATTTACGTTAAATATGCCTTCACCTCACCACACAGTAGCATACGTTGCACAGAAAATATAACAGACGCTCCCTTCAATACATCTGACGGGAATCTTTAACAATAGCCCTACAACTCGCGAGTCGGGTTGAAAAAAAGTTGTAGAACGTAGTCAAAAAAATGAATATGCAACAAATAATTGCGACGTACGTAGACACTGGAGATTTTCCTAGTTATCTATTCCATTTGTTTGTATGTTTACGTAGGATAAATGGCTTTTTATTAGACATGAAAAAAAAAAATTTTCGCCAACAAAATGTTGACTTGATAAAGATGGCGTCAATAGTTGTCACGTGGTGTGTTATTTTTTTACCGGGAGTCATAATGAAAGCGGCGTTTTTTTTTTTTTTTTTTTTTTTGTTATTTTGCTTTACTGAAATATGAAAAATTGGGGTTCGGTTTAGATTTAGGTTTAGGGTTAGGTTTAGGGTTAGGTTAGGGTATGGAATTTTTTACAGAAACAACAGGAGAAAAAAAAACATTACGGTGTGACGAATTAAAATAAGTTATTTTTTACTATCCATTCCCAGCGCAGTTAACCACTTAAAAAAGTTAAAATCCTACTTTTTTGTGCAAATACATTTAAACAGTCTAAAAAAACATCCGCAAAGAAGGAATTAATTTTTTTTTTAAATATTTAAGATTTTAGCGTGGGGGATCACTTTCCTTTATAAATTTAACGTAAAATGAGCACCCATTTCCTGGCCACTTAACATTAAACGAGACATGTAACCGACTTGAGTTTCTAATTCGAGACTGGAGATTTTCCTAGTTAGCTATTCCATTTGTTTTTATTTTTACGTAGGATAAATGGTGTTTCATTAGACATGAAAAAACAAATTTCTGGGCACGGATTTTTATAGCAAAAACATGGCGTCGACAGTCTTGTTTTGTTAGCCTCGTTTCGGGTTCTCGTTGTCAAGTGTGTGTGTTTTTTTACCGGGACTCATAATCAAAGCGACGTTTGTTTTTTTTAACGATCAGGGCTGGAATAAGGGTTAGGGTTGGGGCTGGGGTTAGAGTTAGGGTTGGGGTTAGAGTTAGGATTAGGGCTGGGGTTAGAGTTAGGGTTAGGGCTGGAGTTAGAGTTAAGGTTAGGGTTGGAGTTAGAGTTAGGGTTAGAGCTGGAGTTAGAGTTAGGGTTAGGGCTGGAGTTAGAGTTAGGGTTAGGGCTGGAGTTAGGGTGGGTTTTTTTTTATTAAATAAACACGTAGAAATTTAGCCAATTTGGGGTGGGAGTATTTATTTATTGAATAAAAACACGTAGAAATTTAGCCAATTTAGTTTTCTGGGTTTTTTTTAGGGGGGAGGGGGAACTCAAGTCAAAGTTTGCCCCCCCCTCCAAAACAAACACGAGAATCGCTAAATTTTTACGTGTTTTTATTAAAAACTCAAGTCGGTTACATGTCTCGTTTCACGCTAACTGGCCAGAAAATGGGCGCTCATTTTACGTTACATTTATAAAAGAAAAGTGAACCCCAACTCTAAAATCTTAAATATTTTTTAAAAAATTTAATTCCTTCTTTGCGGATATTTTTTAGGCTGTTTAAATATATTTGCACAAAAAAGTAGAATTTGAACTTTTTTAAGGGGTAAACTGCGCTGGGAATAGATAGTAAAAATTTGCCGAAAATAATATGTAAATAAAAGCACACTGACATGTAAATCAAAAGAAAATTATTTTATTCCTTTTACTTAAAATGTAGTTTTGTTTTGTTCTTCTGCTTGGCTGAAAAATGCAAAAATTGCGCTCTGACTATGAGTCCCAGTAAAAAACAATCGAAACGAGAACGAGAACGAGAGCGGCCATAATTTTTTTTTCACTTCACGTACGCTAAAACTATCAATTTATAAAAAAAATACACTTTTAACGGATTATAATCATTAATAACTGTCACAGTTAACTTGGAAATTCAGTTTTATCGGCTACGGTAACTTTTATTTGTTGTATATTTGTTTTTTCAGCGTTTTCGTTGTAGGGCTATTCGTAAACATACCCCATCTGACTACGTCACTTCCGCCAAATAAGATTAAGGCTTCTACTCTAAGCCTCAACCAGCAACTACAGATCACGAAACGCCTGCCAGATTCACTACCCATAAACAATTATACCGATTCCCCTTACCGATCTGACTTTTCTTCATGTAATACACCGTTCCTGTTCTGCTATTTCCGTTATACATTCATCTACTTCAATTCTTAAAATTGCTGCTACAATACTAACGTAATATGTTCAGAAAAAAAAAACGTTACAGATTAAGCGATTGACATTCCATTATTCTTCCCACATAGCATTTTCACGTCAGCAAATAACAGATTACATTAAACTGAACACAATGACAATCGCAAACACTACAATTTATTCACCTTCATTGTACTAATAAATAAATTAGTACACTTCTGACAGAAAGTACAACATCTCTTATTCGATTTCATATGTAAAACTTACTTTTCTATTAGTTTACTCTTCGCAAGCCTCAATCAGATCAGTTTACGTTAGTAACAAGTTGAGAAATACTGCTTGGTGGCACATCACGAACTACAGCCACTTACATATATAACTACAGTTCAATTTATTTTGCACAAAGAATACACATCAAACATATTATATTACATACTAAACAATATTCCAAATAACTTTTATGTTTCTGCCGGGGGGGGAGAGGGGAAAGCCTCAGTTTACACGTATTTTTCACTTTTTTCCCTTATTTCACGTACCGAACACCGATTAAATAATACAATAATTAAAAAATTTCAACTCTAAAATATAAGATAAAAAAATTTAAGTTTTCCTTATCTTACGAAATATACAACTCAAGAATCAATATATACCAATAATTATACCTATCACTTACTTTAAAAACAAACATGTGACTTCTACACTATTTGAACCGAACTGGGTTTTTTCAATTCGTTAATAAAATAAGCAAATACTTTTTACAAATAAGATTTCAGTTACCGACTATGAGAAGAAAAAAAATTCAAAAGAACAGATCCTTGAATTTTATTGTAATAAATAAGGATACTTCTGTATTTCAAACATCACTTGGAAGACTTCCATTCATTCCACCGAGGGCCAGACTGAATGTTTAAGTTTAAATTATAAATTTTCGTTTTAAACGATCACTATTGACTCTTCTGATAGAATTTTAATTCATACAATAAAAAAAAATCACTGTTGACCATTTTGAGAAACTTTTCAATCATACAATAAATAAATCAATGACTATTCATGAAAATTATACATTTTCGTTTTAAAAATAACTGTTGCCTACTTTGCGAAAGTTTTACTTCATACAATAACAAAAAAACATTTACATTGTTTTTATAACTTACTAAATAAAAAAAAACATTGTCGGAATCGATTAACTTCTTTGGGAAGATAAAATACTTTGAGACAAAGTAACAAAACAAACAAACCGATTAGATACATTTTTTTAAGAAAGATAACAAACCACCGCGCTTACAGATTAGACAAATATCATTCACTTATTCTTCTTTCGTAACAATTCACAGTAATCGAATAACAGATTACATTAATCCGACCACCTTCACAATCGAAAACATGCTACGATACGAACACAACCAGTGCCCACTTATTCACCTTCATTGTAAAAAAAAAATAGAATAATTCTGATATTTCATATTATAATAATTTTTTTTTTAAATTCTACTCAAACAATTAATAAAAACATTTACGTTTTCCTTATTTACATAAACTTAAAACAACTTCATTCCAACAAGTCAACCTGAAATGCCAGACTGCATTTTTCACTTTACATTATAAATTTTCGTTTTAAACGATCACTATTGACTATTCTGATAGAATTTTAAATCCCCCGTGCTACCGTGTTGACAAATGTTTAACATTAAAAAAAAATTCGTTTTACTAGAATGGGATCGAACGCCAAAAACTGTAACGTCGTAACCACTAACCACCAATATTAATATGAAAATTAATATAGTTAAACGAAGCCTGTTCGATATATACTGAAAGCAATTTACTTTGATTTCACCAGAATTTTTATTTTTATTTTTTTATAAACACCGGCTCTGTCTGTGATAAGGGCCCTTGGAAAATTAAAGAGGCCTACATAGCCCCATTAAATTCCATTTTCTTTGGCTGAAAAGAAATATGGAAAATGAGCACCACTGAACACACAAATATAATTAATGTAGGCTGCAGAGCATTACAAATTGTATTCGGATGGGGGGCACTCAAATTACGATTATATGCTTATTTTTAATAATGACGACTATTCTATAAATTGAGTCACGTGAGCCAAATGCCGATGGCGACCGGGAAAAGTGCTGCCCGTTTTATGTTACGATTCACCTTCTGGCGAGCAAATGTACGGTCCACCATGTGTAAGGGGGGGGGGGGGAGATAACAATAAGTAAAAAAAAAATTTCTTATAACATTACATGCAGACAATCATCTTTACTTTTAATTGCTTTCTATTGTTTAATTTGAGTCGGGTAAACCAAATCCTTAATTGTGCTTGGTGGCAGTAAGTGGCGGCGACAAAAACTGCTGCCCTTATATGTCATAGCATACATGTACACTGTTGAGTGGCAGAAAAGAGGATACACATTGAGATCCTCTGACATAGATTCAGTTATCAGTGCGGATATTCCAGATCCAATGGCAGATCCGGTTTTACATGATATCATTAGGCACCATATGATTCATGGACCATGTGGAAACATAAACAGATGTTCACTCTGTCTCAAAGATGGACACTGCAGTAAGAGATATCCAAGACACTTCTTGAGTGAAACTCAATCGGATACAAATGGCTACCCACAATATCGACGACTATCTCCTTTAGCTGGAGGTTTTGAGACGACAGTTACCCTACCTGGCAACATAACAGTTCCTGTAGATAACCGATGGGTTGTACCACATAATAAAATGCTTTTTAAGATTTTTGACGTTACATATCAACCAATGAAGCCATTTGGAGAATACTTAACTTTCACATACATATACATCACCCAGTTATTCACCTATCACTTCATCTAGAAAATGGACAGCGTATATACTTTACTGAATGTACTGCAGCAGATAGAGTTGCAAATCCACCTTCAACCACTCTAACAACTTTCTTCAAATTGTATCAAACAGATTTTTTTGCACGTACACTTTTGTACTGAGAAGTTCCACTTCATTATACTGGGACACTAAAACTAAGGTCTTCAAGCGACGGTTACAGCGTAAGCCAGTTCCAGGCTATCCGTGCGTTAAAAGAACAGAAGTTTTGGGCAGGGTATACACCGTGCATCCAAATCAATTTGACTGCTTCTGTTTGAGACTGCTTCTACACAATGTTAGAGGTTCACAGAGCTTTAATGACCTAAAAACAATCAATGGTCAAGTTATGACTACATTCAGGGATGCACGTAGTGCACATGGATTACTTGAGGATGATAACCACTGGGATGCTACATTACAGGAAGCATCTATATCTGAATCTGCAGACAATTTGAGACATTTGTTTGCCATCATGTTGACAGCATGTGCAGTGTCTCATCCAAAACGACTTTTGGATGCACACAAAGAAGCTTTTAGTGAAGATTTCCTTCTTAGGAAACACAATCAACAGCCTGAAGTTGATATAACATTTTTAGACGACATCTTCAATATGGCTTTAGTTCATATCGAAGATATGACTTATAAGATGAATGGTAAACCACTGACAAAATTGGGTCTTACCTCACCTAATCGATCTAATACACATCCGGTCATTACTGCATGGACGCGTGAAATTAGTTATCAACCTCATGAGCAAGCATCAATTGTTCGAGATGGTATCGCACAACTAAATAATGAGCAAATTCTATATTTTGTACTGTAGTTAATACTGAAGAAGATCAGCAAGGTGGCCTTATATTCTTGGATGCACCCGGAGGTACTCCTGGTGGTAGGAAAGCTCACTCCACATTTAAGTTGCCATTATCTAACAAAAGATGCTGATCCAATTTGTCAAATAGAAAGAGGGTCAGATTCAGCCAAAGTTTTACAGAATTGTTCCTTGGTCGTATTAGATGAATGTACAATGGCACATAAACAAGCGTTCGAGGCTCTAGATAAAACATTGCGTGATCTCAGGAGACGTGATGTTGTTATGGGTGGCATAACACTTTTATTATCAGGTGACTTCCGACAAAACGCTTTCTATTGTTCCACGTGGAAGTCCCGCTGATGAGCTTAATGCTTGCATTAAATTGTCATATTTGTGAAAGTACATTAAGACTGTAACGTTATTTACAAACATACGTGTACATCTCAATAGTGACCCAATGGCTGGTGAGTTTGCCTCCCTACTCCTAAAAATAGGTGATGGCAAGCTTGCAACAACCAACAATGGCCATATTGTTATTACTCCAGGTATTGGCTCAATTGTTTCATCACTCACAGAACTTAGTAGCAAAGTTTATCCAAATATAGCCGAAAACTATGTGCATCCTGAATGGCTAACTGAGAGGGTAAGTCTAGCTACTAAAAATGACATGGTGCATGTCATCAATCAACAACTGCTTGATGAAATTCCAGGTGATGAACAAACTTTCACTTCTGTGGATTCTACTCTCGATGACGACCAGGCTGTACAATACCCTACAGAATTTTTAAATTCATTAGAATTGCCTGGTATGCCAACACACAGCTGAAAGCTGGATGCCCAATTATGTTAATCCGGAATCTTGATGCTCCAAGGCTATGTAATGGAACGAGACTGTGTTAAACGCATGCAACCTCATGTGATAGAAGCTGTAATACTAACTGGTGTGGCAAGGGGCAAACTGACATTCCTTCCCAGAATACCCATTATTCCGTCGGATTTTGCAATAAAATTTTAAAGGCTTCAGTTCCCAGTTAAATTGTGTCTTGCCATGACAATTAACAAGTCCCAAGGACAATCATTGGCAGTGGTGGGTCTAAACTTGACTTCACCTTGCTTTAGCCATGGGCAGTTTTATGTAGGATATTCAAGAGCTTTGTACGAATAACTTTTACCACTATAAAGGAGACATCTGTTGGAACAAACACAAGAACGCTAGGGCACAGCTCCGTGTTAAATACTATTTTAATTACCTAAATTACTTCCAGTGAAATGATTTATTTTCTGAATCTATTTATTTAACTTAAAAATTAAAATCAGGCTGTTATATTTCCCCGTGCAACGCCGGGACACGGGTCCTTCTAGTATATATATATATATATATATATATATATATATATATATATATATATATATATATATATATATATATATATATGAATAAGAAAAAATTAACCCTTTTGGGAGATTGAACCTTTTTGGAGGAGCCGAACCATACCTCTCCTCGACAAAGAAGGGTTCGGTGGTTCAGGTTGTCCGAATGAAAACGCTGATAAGAATGTCAGTGTCAACAAATCTATCGTCAAACGTCTGAAATTATTGAGACGATTCTATTACAAGTAAGTCGTAGGGGTGTTAGGTTGAAAACGCATGGGTTAAACAAACTAGCATTGGTATGCATGGACTAAAAATTTTGTTCGTTTCAATTAAAAAACTAAAAATTAGTTTCACCGAACTTAGATGCTGCTTAAACCGTCTTCGTTTTAAAAGAAAGAATGCTTTGTGCCTTTTGTTATCGATCGAATAGAGAGTAATTCTTTTTATTTCATCCTTTTATTGTACATATGAGTTCATACAGTTTTATTTATTCAAATAGCATGGTTACCAGGCGTTACCCGGGAACATGAACGATACAATAAAAGCGTTAAAAACTTCTCCTTATATAGTTATCTCCATACCCGTCTCTCACCGTCTCTCTCTGTATCCGTCTCTCTCTCTCTCTACTAGAAAAATCGCTGACAAATTACTACATACAATTAAAAATCGCTAGCAAAGTGTAGTATTTGTTCTGATACTATACTTAATCTTTTCTGTCCTCGGTCAGTGAAGTAGGAATCCTTCTAGACTGAGGCAATTTAACGTTTTGTTCTAATCCAGAGTGCCCCTTTTGGGGGGAGCTGGATTTTCCCCACATTCAAAACCGACCTTGTGTCTAACTTTACCCTCGTTGGGAGGCAAGTAAATAGGAGCATTAAAATCGCTCTAAATGTCGACCCCCTCCCTCCCCTCCCTAAAAAATGAACATTAAAAAAATAATGTGCCTCTATTTTGTCCGATGCAATACCTTAAAAGAATATATTAGCTTTGCGGGAATGTCTTGTGTAGTCTGGGCTTTTATCTGGACATACAGAACCACATACATAGACGCTTGTACACACTAGGCACGTGAACAAGATTGATGAATAAGATGAACACGATAAATTAAATCTAAGACGGATTATTCGAAGCGAAACGGAAGTTACTTCGAGCAGCGTTAATTGAAAAATGTTATACAATCAGATAATTACTCGAACAATATAATCTTCTTAAAGTTTCGGACATGTGACGTAAAAATTAGATTCCCTCATCAAGGACATATCTTTCTTTTTTCTGTATACCTAAAATCAAACGGAATTTACAAGAATAGAGTTTGCTTCCAAAAAACTTCCCAGATGTGGAACACATTGCCACGGGGCTGCTTTCCCGCATACTTAAACAGTATTCTTTAAATCTTATGTCACTAAATACTTGGCATAAACCGTCCTCGTAAGTAATCATATTTTGTCCATTTCCATTCATCGTGTTAAATTATCTCATAGTGTTGTTCATCATCATCTAACTGCTAATCTCATGACTTCTAACCTTGGTAAGTTGTGACTTGTTTGTATAAAAACATATCTCCTGAAATAGTTCACACCGATCTCACTTTTCACGCCTCATTCACCCTCGCTCTATATCTCTTTTAGAATTATTCTTGCCAAATTAAATATTTAACTTCTCTGACTGAACGCAGGAATGACAGGATGGTTGTCCAATGCCCGGCTGGTCTGTATCGAGAACTGCGACCGTCAATGCCAAACGACAACATCTAACTCAATAACATCGTGACAATGTAATTCAACAGTTATAATGCTACTCAATGTAATTCAACAGTTATAATGCTACTCAATGTAATTCAACAGTTATAATGCTACTCAATGTAATTCAACAGTTATAATGCTACTCAATGTAATTCAACAGTTATAATGCTACTCAATGTAATTCAACAGTTATAATGCTACTCAATGTAATTCAACAGTTATAATGCTACTCAATGTAATTCAACAGTTATAATGCTACTCAATGTAATTCAACAGTTATAATGCTACTCAATGTAATTCAACAGTTATAATGCTACTCAATGTAATTCAACAGTTATAATGCTACTCCTGCAGACAAAAGTTTAGAAACTTTTATAGATGTTGCTATCAATTTCTGTTGGTGTACCAAAGCATCTCAAAGAGAGATTTTGCCCGTTAGTCAGTCGATCAATCCATCCGAATTATACATTTTTTTTACTTTTCTTCACCCAAAACTAGGCATGTTGCCACTGAGACGTAAAGGGGCTACTGTCATTAGGGACCATATTTATAGGGGACATTCTAAGTGGGGAGTTATCTAGCGAAATATTTGTTCACATTCCATTTAGTATGGTGGTCCAGTCGACAAAACAGGCAAGGAATTCCAAAGGTAACTGTCCGAGAGGAGAAGTTATTAAAGTAAAACGTTTACCGACAGTTGGCGGCCTATACAGTGAAGGGGTGGGATTTTACTGCTGGTCGGGTTGATCGGAGTAATTGCATTAAGGGGTTACAATTGTAGTAAGTTCATCGGAGGACATTCTGTGGAAGTATTTGCAGAACAATCACATGGAAGTCACATTGCGGCGATGGGACAGGGGCTGAAGCTTGGTAAACAGTGCTGGACCGCTGGAGGTTAGAGACTCTTTTTTGCACCCTATGCAAAAGGGAAAGACTAGTGGTTCAAGCACTATCCAAGCTGGGGCAATGGTACTTCATGTATGGGTGAATGGCGGCTTTATAGAGATATAGTACATTGGCAGGTGCGAGAAGATTTAGGCCGGTAGATTGAGCGCACCTTCTTTGCAGGCAGTACATTCTATGTATTTATTCCAGTTCATGTTGCCTGTGAACATTAAACCGAGGGCTTAAAATGCCGGGCTCTCGGAAGGGGTGCTATCATCCATGATAATCGATGTTTAGAAAGGTTTCTTATAATTTTTAAAAGAGAGGAGCTTTGTCTTAGTAGCCTTAAATAGGAATATCCATGTTCGACTCAGTTCTACTACAGACTGGGGTTGATTTTTCTAAGGATTCGTATATTGCCTTGAATATGCGTGTTCGATTTTCCCACATATATTTGAAATAAAATCTTAATTGCTAAACGTGCAGATAAAATAGTTACATAACGAGGGTCGTGTTTGAAGGATAAAGTTTGAGTGACACCTCAAAGGTCAGAAGTCACGCCAGCTGAAATCGATGAAACCACGTGATTTCCGCCGAGGCTTTTCTGTCGCTCTTAGCCGGCGAGGTTTCAAGAAAGAAAAACATATTCGGGGTGCCGTCCCCAATAGGGAGGGGGAACACGGTGTAGATTGGTGTAGCGAGACCAGCTGTCTGTCTGTCTCTTTCTCTCTTACACGCCTTCAAGTTGTCTCTGATATTTATCTGTGGTTGGTCGTTTTGTTTTACAGCATATCAACCCTTTTCGGGTTATTCAATGCCAAATCCGGTCACTTTGGTAAATCTTTATGGTTTAAGTACCTTATATTTTCAAATATTCTATTCATAGTGTTTGGTTGGATTTTTTTGTAGAGAAAAATGTTGTTTTTGTTTTTAGCTTTGCAGAACATGATTGAGTTTTTGCCATGGTGAAGGAAAAAACAATAACATCCGTGTTTAGTGCATTTAAATTCAGTAAGCCAGTATCTTCAGACAGCCTAATTTGTTTTTCTGTGACTGTCTTTTTAAATAAACCTTTTATATCAAGTTCGAGGGATCTTTTTAAAAAGGTAAAGTAATAATACAGTTCAGGATAAAAGACAGAATATATAAACAACGGATCAATACAATAACTCCCAGAATTGAACAGCAAAACAAGTAAAGAAAATTAAATCGTACGCTTCTTGATGGAAATGTCTGTTACTTTGTCTAGTGCTTTATGATTAAAAAAAAACAGCGGGACATTTTTTGTGCCAACGTGTGTTGTATTCCCTAAGGAAGGGAAAAAGGGAAATCAAATTATGATCAGAAAGTACACTGCATATTTATATAGGATAAATCTATAGATATTCATAAAAGTGAACTTTGTTTGGTATATATTTATAACATTGCCAGATCAACAGATAGAAACATTACGGCTATATTTATGCATAAGTACATCCATAGATTTGATTGAATTCAGCGTTATCGTAGAAAATGACTTCAGAATTTAGTATGCTCACATCAACCATGGACTGTTACCTTAAAGTTTATTACAGACTTCATTTTTTGGTGAGGGCCGTCATTTCTTCATTTGTGTTAAATGAATGATGGTAAAATTGAAGTTTTAAAAACTTTCTCCATTCAACCATCAATGACCTCCTGTAGGACATACTGTGTATTAAAAAGTTATTTTCTATCTTTTTAGTATGTATAGTGTTGTTTTGTCACAAACTGACATTTCTGGACTCAGGATATATCTATAGATATTCATAAAAGTGAACCTCTGTTGATCGCTATATATTTAGCATAGGAATTTATTTCCGACAATATACTATACATTATACGGCTTAATTGTTGACGTTCATGTTTGCGTAATATCATTATATTTAGTCCACGGGGCTTGAAATAAAGAGACACACTTTAGAATTCTGTATGAGTTTCATTTTAAATTTGTAGAGTTATTTATTTATTCCTATCTGTTTTGTTTCTATAAAAATCAAAGAGTTAACAAACGAATTTAATAATAATATATTTTCAATCGTTATTCTCAGGGGATTTAATATAGTTATCTTAAATATAATCCTTAATATTATATTTACTAGTAGAATGACCTTCTCAGGACGGGTATAAGCAATAAATATAGAATTATTTTTAAATTTTAATGTTTTCCTTTTTTTATAGTGGGTATATGGTACGGTTTCGGTAGCACCCTCCTAAATGTTAATGTTTACAAAACATAATAATAATAATGTGCGCACGTTCCTCACCTTGGTGTCTAGAATACACATTCCATACGTCATAGTGATATGTTCGATAGTTTAGAATTTTACCAAGCGCATAACTATTATTCACACTCATGCGCGCACGCCGATCCTTTAAAAGATGTATTAATAGCAGTCAAAATTTGATGCACAGAAAATCTTTTGTCTATTAAATTTGTATATAACTTATTTTAAAAGTTATGTTGTGACAGGTACGAGTTTGGTTGGGAGCCCCCCTCTTCGAAGGGTGTAGTTTTCAAAAGACTAATTCACCTAGATGCCGAGAATAGAATATATATTTTAACATACATGATGATCGCTTCATAAAATAAAAAAAATTTGAATTTTTTGTGTACATGCACCTCATTAATGCTATGATTGAAAAACAATAATTTGCCCATGTTACTCACCGTAATTTATAGAATATATATTCTAAAAATTCATAATGATCCGTTTGTTAGTTTAGTAGATATATATCGATATGTAGTATAATTTTAATTTATTTATTTAGTTTAGTACATATATATATATATATATATATATATATATATATATATATATATATATATATGCATGTAAAATTCAGTTTGAAATGTCATTTTCATCACTAAACGCGCAGACTGAATGGACGTATTTCCATCTAAATGTACTAAGTTCTTTCTATCGGGCGGTATGTCACAGATTCTTATATAGAAGTCGCTCCAGACAAGGCATGAAGCCACTTGATTTAATGGTGGTTTTGTCTTACGGCATATTAACCCTTTTCGGATTATATAATGCTGATTACGGTCATTTTGGTAACATCTTTTATGCTTCAAGTTTTATATATTTTCAAATATTATTCATGGCGTTTCGTTTGGTTGTTTTGTAGAAGAAAATTGTTGTTTTTGTTTTTTACTTTGTAGAAACAAACAATAACATCAATTTTTTTTTTAAATTTGGTCAGGAAGCTAGTATCTTCAGACAGCCTCATCTGGTAGAACCAGGCACTCGATGTAATGAGCAAATTATAATAAAAAATAATGTAGAATCACTTCAAGACAAAGCAAGCCTGAAAGTTAAATCCCCTCAACTCCAAATAGGCTAGCCAAAAAGTAATCTCTTTTAAGGTCCAATAGAGATTGAAGGGGTTACTAGGCTGGCTGACCAAAAAGTCTACGCCTACCTTTAAAATAAATATTTTCTTTTATCCATATTTACTTGCCTCACAATGAAGATAGAGATAGAGTTTGACACAAGGTTGATTTTTAATGTGTTGGAAATCAAGCTCATCTAAAAAAATGCACCTTTGATTGACAAAAATGTAAATTGCCTAAACTCGAAGGATTTCTCTTTCACTGACCGAGGACAGAACTAATAAAGTGTAGTATCAGAACAAATACTACATTTTGATCCTATCGCTTAAGTGTGCATTAGCATTTTGTATGCGGCTACATATTTCTAAGAGATACTGTTACCCTCAGTCGATTGGTTAAGCTTAATAGCTTTTATCGCAACATTCATCTGATTATATATCTACCATATAAAAGTATCTTGTCGGATTGTAACATTTAGACTTAAATAGCATCGATTATGTATTCTGTCTTGCTAATTTTCCGTTTCAGCATATTCCTTCGAATAAAAAAAGTATTTCGCTTCTGTTTTCTTTACTCCCCTTAGATAGATTGTTATGGTGGCGACGATTTTTAGATAATGACTCAAATATTGTAAGGAGAATCAATGTTGACAGTTTAAAATATAACTTAGTCTCTTATATAATAAATAAAATATTATTTCTGCTCCTATATTAGGTAAACATAAACATGTGCGACCATGACAAATATATGCTAAAATGACATCACTGAATCGCTGGCAACGCCGAGTAGATGCAGCTAATATATATATATATATATTTTACATGAATATTTATTATTTTTACCTACATACATTTATATATATATATATATATATATATATATATATATATATATATATATATATATATAAATATTTACTATTTTATCTACAGACATATTTATATATAAAATTACATCTGAATTGGTGAAATTATAAAAAGAAATAAGAAAGAGAGAACGAAAACTGGACAGTTTAAAAAAAGAGTAAAACAATCGGTATAGAAAGCAGAAAGAAAAAATAGAAAATCAATTTGCTATCTTAATTTAACTAAATACTTGAAATAGATTCGCTTGACAGTTTTGCTTACTTTCTAAGTATGTGACGTGACGGATATATATACAACACACACATTTTTTTATTCTGATTTCTTTAATAAAAGTCTCAAAGGAAGAAACTAAAAACAGTCAATTTCTATTATTATCGTGAATTCACTAAAAAGATTTATTGTGAAGTTGGCAACTTTCTGGTATAATGGACATTAAAATATTCCGATTAAGTAACCGTTGACGCCACACGTTGAAAGAATGAGTACACGAAAACATGTCGGGGAAGAAAATCGATTTCGGTCGGAACCATCACTGTATTGGGGCTTTTGTGTCTCTAAGTCGTAAGAAAAAAATGGCAAACACAGACAGGATATGAAGTTAACAGAAGAACCCAAATAAGACGTCAAACGATTACATACACGGACACAGACACACACACACACACACACACACACACACACATATATATATATATATATATATATATATATATATATATATATATATATATATATATATATATATATATATATATATATATATTTGAACAAATTTTTTGTGGTACAAAATTGTATAATGCTTTTAAATAAAATAAACGTCATAGCGAAAGAGGCACTATTACAAGAAAGAAAAGGAGAGGAAATATTAAATAATATTTAATTGTCGATTTAAAACGAATAAAACGATCGACTAAGATTGACAAAATAAAAAACTACGTCCCTAGGTACCTTTCGGTCGACACATTGTCAAGAGAAAACGTCGGCAAATATCGTTTAAAACGGGGGAAAGAATAACGTTGGGAGGAAAAAAAACAAAGAAGAAAAAAAGGTAGATTGAATAATGCCATTAAACTGCAAAGAATAAATGGGCAAAATAGGCAAAGTATTTTTTTTTTAGAAATCTCTAAATAGATCTAATTCATGAGACAACTCTTTCTGCCTACAGAAAGATGGTTTTCGTATTGTAACACTAACTACCTCCAAAACCTTGAGATGATGTTTGGAACGGGCCCTGTGTACAATGCGAAAACATCCATCGGAGTACGCCTCACCGCACCTTTTATTGTCGTACAGGTGCTGTCCAATGGATTACTCGTGGACTTGTGAGCGCCCGGGTGTGCTCTGCAAACGCCCGGATGTTCTTTGTAAAGACCCGGATGTGTCCGTCGCTGTACTCGTCTTTACAACACGTGATCTGCGAAAACATGCATGGATATGCTGGGCCACTCTGACTTCCAAGCGCTGAAGAGTACGACCAACATAGTCAGCTTCACACTGACATTTGAATTTATTATAATTAAACTTTTCTGTAGTGTTGGAAGTACATCTTTCTGAAAGGCTGGAAAGGCAGTTCTGGTGCCAAACACCACACGGGTCTGTACTACATAAAAACAGCGAGATACAACAGATTAAATTTTATCTGAAAACCCCTTACTAATTGAACCAATAAAAGGAAGTTTCAGATAAACAGAAAAGTTTAATTATATATAATATATTTTAAACGATATTTGCCGACGTTTTCTCTTGACAATGTGTCGGCCGAAAGGTACCTAGGGACGTAGTTTTTATTTTGTCAATTTTAGTCGATCGTTTTATTCGTTTTAAATCGACAATTAAATATTATTTAATATTTCCTCTCCTTTTTTCTTCTTGTAATAGTGCCTCTTTCGCTATGACTCCGTTTATTTTATTTAAAAACAATATATATATATATATATATATATATATATATATATATATATATATATATATATATATATATATATATATATTAGAAGAATACTTGTCTGAGGACGGGTAAAAATTACGAAAATTAAAATTATGATAGTAACATTAAGTATAGAATTCTTATTCTAATTTGGATCAAATTCCATTCTATTATTTTAATTCTAGAAAATGGGATGCTGTGTCCATATTATGACCCCTAAAACTTCTTTGAATACTCCCAAAGAAGTGAAATGTAAGAAATATGCATTAATTGATGTCTAGTACCTTTTTTGAAATTTGATAAAACTAGGAAGCATCTAAATTTTTACTAAGAGCTTCCACACTCTTTTTGCCACTTTTTGTATAAAACTAAATAAAACTGAATATAGGCCACATTTAGATAGTTTTCGCCTTGCAGCTATGTTCCAAAATTCTATAATAATTGGTAAATTAGTTTGGGCGTGAATCGTCTACATACAAATATATAAACATACCTAACACACACGCGCGCACACAGACACACACACACACACACACACACACACACACACACACATATATATATATATATATATATATATATATATATATATATATATATATATATATATATATATATATATAAAAGGAAAACCAAAAATATGATTTATGTATTAATCAACGGTTTGTCTTTATTTCAAGAATTTCTCGGGATGATTGATTTGAAGAAATAACACACAAGTACAAATATTTATAAAAGTTTGGTCCGTTTTCAAACATTTGTACTTGAAAGACGAAACGTTGAATATATGAATAATATTTTTGGTTTTCCTTTTTTCATTACGTTGGAACATTATTTCAATGTTTTTATCATATATATATATATATATATATATATATATATATATATATATGATAAGGAATAGAAAAATGTTCCGACGTAATGGAAAATGAAATAAAGAAAACCAAAATATTAATTAGATATTGATCAACATTTCACATTTATTAGAATGTTTCATCAGGAAAGGAGATTGAAGAAAAAGAAAAAATACAGCAACAAGTACCAAAGTCTGAAAAATAAATGTGAGGAAGCGCTCAGCAGTTAGAACGCTGAGAAATGTGCTACGGCAGAACAGCCGATAAAAGTGAAAAGTGAGCGTTCAGAAGTCAACAGTTTATATAACGTTACAACATTTCTCGTGTTAAATTGCTTCGTGAAATTAGGTTTTCTTTTACTTACATTTGTATGGGTCAATGATTTCTTAAAAGAAAAATATAGGGAGCCTTATTTCTCCAAGAAGTATTTACTAAATTTATTCTATAAAAAATAAATAAAGTTTAAATTTTGTACATTTTTAAAGAAGCAACCATTTTCTCTTCCATTAATTTCGGGCGAACGCTTCTAGTCTGCAAAGTCAGCAGAACATCCGATCAATCTTCTTGTGGTTTCTCATGATAAAAGATCATGTGGTCAACTTGCATAGTAAATCAGTTGATGAAAAATATTGATCGACACTGGCTGCAGGCCAGTCTCCGATTTATATTGAAACTGAACTTTATTCAATATTAATTTAAAAAAAAAACAAGAATGAATTAAAAAAGAATAGGTGTATGTTGATGCTGCGTGAAAGTAAAAAGAAACTCACGTTGTTTCATGGATTTGAAAGACTAACATTTGTTTTTATTTTTATTTTGAAAAATTTGAAACATGTCTTTACAAAAGTTATTAAAAAAAGCTAAGCAATGCCAACATCATTTTTTTTAAATTACAATATCAACCTATTTGTTTTGTAAAACTATTGTTGGTTACAATGTACATAATTACGTGTGTTTCTATTTACTTGCCTCTCCACAAGAACAGAGTTAGACATAAGGTCGGTTGTTAATGTGGGGAAAATCCATCTTCCATAAAAGGACCATCTGGATTGTGAAAATGCTAAATACTAAATAAAATGTTAATTGCCTCAGTCTAGAAAGATTCTTCTTCACTGACGGAGGTCAGAAATGATGGAGTGTAGTATCAGAAGAGGTGTCTAGAACTAGTCATGAAAGTTAAAATTGGTATAAGTTCAAAAATAAATTAGAATTAGGAAAAACAAAACGCTTCTTATGCAGACTGGTTATTATGTAAATACAATATTTTAAATGTTAGGGAAAACAAGCAAGTATTGTTTTTTTTCAAAGATTTTCTTACCAAGACAGACTTGACATTTATCTTGAATTCTAGTCTAAATAAGTTTTATGTAGTTTTACTTTCAGATCACTGGTAAAACGAAATGACCAAAACCACCAGTATCCTTTAATAAATACCACACAATTACTTTGCCAAAATTGAATAATTTCAGACAAAAATGATGACGTCATATGTTCCTATGTAGCGTGTGACCGTC
Source organism: Sepiola atlantica (assembly GCA_963556195.1). Classification (NCBI taxonomy): domain Eukaryota; kingdom Metazoa; phylum Mollusca; class Cephalopoda; order Sepiida; family Sepiolidae; genus Sepiola; species Sepiola atlantica. The sequence continues at coordinate 59,746,231 of OY744531.1, forward strand.
CCCTTCGAAGCGTCGCGTTTATCCGCTTACCACCAACCATTGTGACTTCAGCAGAAAAAAAGTTACTCAATTAAATGACCTTCTCTTTACGAAAGCCACCGTCCCAGCATCTTCATGTATTTTAGTATTTTTACACGTATGTTACTTCTTTATTTATTTAAAACATATAATTAGAATACAGTTATGATTGCATTTACAGTTTTATTGTAAATCATTTGCATGATTCAATGGCCATCCTCAAATTACGGAATTATCCTACCTTGTCGAAATTACCGAACTTTTCGAGCATCACACATTTTAAGATTATTTTTTTAGATTGAAAAACTTACTTGTTTAATATTTAGATGAGATAGAGAGATTGACTCGCTATGAAAGTTTAACGTAAATTCAACCTTAGATGGTATGAGGTGACATTCTTTCATGTAGGTGGTCAATTTGCGGTAAACGAATATAGCTAACTGGGCCAATGCGTTACCCCTCGAACTATTTTGCTGAATAGAGTGTACCGTGAAAAAAGCATGTAATGTCCACGCCTGTGTAATGTGCGTATGGAATTTTCAAGATAATTTTTTTAAGCGTCTGAAAATGTAAAATCTACACCCTAAATATTTTAGAATTGCCGTAAGCGATTTTCATTTTAGTTGTATTTAGCATAATCTCCCTTAGTTACGATTACATTTTCATTAACCCAGCAAATGTAACAATGTAATTTTGTGAGACATAGATTTCCCTGTTTTCTTAGAATGTATGACACGGGTGTGTGGGTTACATATTTCGGAAATGTGAAGACCACATCTTCGCCATAAGTTGTTTTTAGAAATGAACACGAAAGCGATATATTCTATAATCTTCGGAGAGTAAAGCAAGAAAAAGGGGTCAGTTTTCTGTCCATTTTTCTTCTTCTTTTCTCTTTGTATTATCTCCATTTTTAAAATAAAGTACTATTACATTGTTGAAAAAATACTTAAAAAGGTCCTGGCTGATTATGTTCAATTAATTATGAATAATTGAAATACAACTTTGTAAAATTACGACGATCTACTGAAAATCGGCTTTGTTTTAACAGAGAACTAAATCTTAAGTTGGCCGTTATTATTTTAAATCAATTACGGGGGAAAATAATGAAAAATTAGTTTTAAAGATCTGCTCGTATAATGTACTTCCCCCGACATACACAAGTGTATTTTTACTTTTCCGAAAATATATGCACACATTACACAGGCTTTTACGGTAATCCGAAAATTAGAAAAAACAACAACTCCATAAGTAAATATTTTTAAAAAAATTTTAAAACGAAATCGGAATCGGAAATTAAGAACAAGAATCGGTAATTATATCGGAATTGGGAAAAATATTGGAATTGTCCCATCACTAATATATACCAAAATTCATAATGACTTGGTCATTAGTTTAGAAGATTATCCCGTACAAATATAAATTGATATATATATCAATATAGAGGGACGAAGATCGTGAATTGGGAAAGAGAAAATCAATGGAGAAAATTAGAGATTAAAGAAAGAAGAATTATGACAAAAATGAGCATTAAAGTTATAAACAGATTATAAATTGGACAAAGGTTATATCAATTCAGATAATAGTTATATGAACAACAGGCAAATATTATATGATAAAGAAGAAGTAATTAATCCATAGATATAATAATTATTACAATCTACAGCTTTTATATTTTTAGATTCATTATTTTACTGACTATTCAAATATGTATTCATGATTTTTTGTTTTCTCTTCTGATGAAAAGAGCTTATCTTTGAAAAATCCATGGATTAAGGAAAAAAAACTTTTTTATATTCCTTGCTTGAATATCTGATGAATTAATAAATATTGTAATTTATTTGATTTTTATTTTTGTTATTTCTGTTTTCTATATTAATGCGCTATCATTATATCGAACATTCTCTTATCACGATAAGATCAAAAAGACATAATATTTATCTTTATTTCATTCATATATATATATATATATATATATATATATATATATGTGTGTGTGTGTGTGTGTCTGTGTGTGTGCTAGAACTGTACCCCAAATGCTATGCAGTTATTCACAATGTAAAAAATATGCATAAACAGAACTGTGCGTAATAGTTAAATGAAACCAATCAAAAACAGAAAAAAAACAATAGTGAATTAATGAGTTTTTTTTTCTAAAATAATATGCAAATTAGTTTGAAGTTAGTTGCATATCAACGGCTGAGTGTATTAGGAAGTTGTTTTTATTTTTAAAGTAGAAAAGTAGGATGTTAATATCAATGTCAATGCATTAAATAACCGCACTTCATATAGAGATCTATAACATAGTTAAGTGGTTGATTGCGTAAAGGAAAATTAATGTTCTTCACTACTTTACTAACTCATCGTTTGAGAGGCAGAGAGAAGCTTAAATGAAAACTCGAATATCTAAATAATTCAAAGAAATAAAGTGTTAGACTCTAACCAGTTCTTATAATCAATTCTAAGTCTTCTGTAGGTAAACGTTCAATTCTCATCAGTAAAAGAAAATTTAATAAGAATTCTACCCGATCATAGCTTATCTACCCCAATAGATTAAATAAAGGGTTCAGTTCAAAAGATTCCCGAGTTCGACAAGATTCACCTGAAGAAGGTCAGAGATTACATCGGCCGAAACTTTGTACGAATAACATCCGACATGAGAATATTAGTCCGGATAATCAAAATAATCCCAATGATCAATCTCCATTTCAAATATTCCTAAACATTAAAGCCAGGTTTGTCTTTTTTTTTCAAAATCAACCTTTTCCCCCTTGAATAGTTTTACTTGACTGAATATAATCTTCAGGAATATAAGAAACTTTTTTCTTCTTTTTCATCCTGAATAAAATGTGGCGCGTTAGTCATTTATTGTTTTATAAGAAACATCTACATCTACTTGTACGGAATTACGACGTACCAAAATATAGCAATAGTAGAAAGAAAATGTTTACCAATCAGATCTAGATTAAAATAACGGGTGCCAACGTCTTTAGTGTCGGTCTAAAACGATCTAAAAACAAACTAGCCTCATGTTATTGGCGTATTCAGGTTTGGTAAGCGTTGGAATTCATCAAGTAGTTTAGCCGCCTAGAATATCTAAATACACAAACAAGCACGTTCAATATTTTCAATAGTATATATGCTGGGGCTATTTATTATAACAGAAGCGCTTGGTTTATTAAAGACTAAAAGCAAATACTTATGTAGTTTGTTCGTATCGCATTGCTTTGTCTGACTGTTAGTAGCAATTTCGTTTTTATTCTTATAATCACTAAGTATTCTCGCATTATCAGCTATAACTCACTAGTAAGTATCATGTCTTATGCATGAGATCGTAAAAATCTGATCACAAAGAAAGCTGTAAGATCTTTATCAGTCGCTATTCATCGGTTAAGCACAGTTAGATATAGCACACGCCCATGTGCGCACACGTCATATATTGACGCATGAAAAACATGTATGGGTACACACGTATATGCACACATACTTACATACCCGCATAACCGTTCACATGAGTACATATACATAGACAAATACATTCATTTTTGAAACAAATGTTAACTCACACACACACACACACACACACACACACATATATATATATATATATATATATATATATATATATATATATATATATATATATATATATATATATATATATATATATGCTTATTAAATAAAATTATATATATATTAACGTAAAAAATACGTCCTGCAAGTTGAGGGCGACTAGTAGCGCAGATTTCTGCATCTTAATCGCTTAGGAAGTGAAACAATTGAAATAATAAGTAAGCTAATAACAACTAACGCTGCAATCACCTATAAAAATAATTACATAGAAATACATGGGTGATAAAAAATCGCACATATTTCTACACAGTGGTAGAACGCTGGACTATAGACATCAACATCGAGGGTTCGATCTCTGTGTAAGTTAGCCATGCTGATGACGGCTGTGAGCAAGACACACGTGTCCATGGATTACTTTTATGTGCGTATTAAATAAAATTATATATATATATATATATATATATATATATATATATATATATATATACGCGAGGATAGACAAGGCATAGGAAAACAGTAATGTAGATTCTGTAGACTAAAACACGAATCGGTAAACCACATCATAAGTGACTGCATAAGATAATGTAGGACATGCAAATACTAATGGACAAAGACATCTAAGCTAGAATACCGAGCGTGATAATAGTCAGCAATAGAAAAACCTTTCAAAATTGATTTCACCGCGCCAGCAGATCACAGAGAGAAGAACAATGATGAAAAAAGAACTAAGCAAATACATGAATAGTGGTAGAAAACGGAAAAAAATATGGTTTATTAATATAATAACATTGTTAAAGTACAATTGCGACATTTTTCAAGGTTCATATAACCTAAATTTCGTCCATTAGAACCTTCATCAAGTCACTGTTGTTAGTGCGTGTGTCTAGTTTATCAATACATGCATTTTTAAAAACTATTTATAAATGTGAATACGCCATGACGAAGACCTTATTTATCGATCAGACTTATGTAATGTTTCATATATAAATAAAGTATAAGAATTGGAAGGTCGTGTTTTGGGGGTAATAATATATACTATATTTATAGTCACTTTGTCTGTCTGAGATGTAGTTGAAAAGAAAGCATTATACAAAGCTCAACCAACTTTCTCTAGTAAAATTATACGAACTGGTATTTTTTTCTTCATATCACGTGCAACTGTACGTGCTATATTCTGTCCTTATTAGCAACCAACCAGCGATGTTGACACAGTGTCGGTGGCTACCGCGATACTATTACCCCTGGCTACACCGGCAGCTTTGGTTTCCGGACAGGATTTTTTTTTGTTTTCAATTGCTTTGCATCGTCTTTTCCGTTGATAAAGCGTTTGTCATGTTGGTGATAGCGTTTTATAATGATCGACATTTCCTATTCATCGTGGCGGGGCGGGGGCGGGAGGTGGGGGGGTCCGTACTTGCCGGACATCAACAAACAGTAAAGACAGCGTTTTACTGTATTTTATTTCATTAATAACTTGAAATTGGAAAATTATAGAAATTAAAAAGTAAGAATAAAAATGGTACTATGGCGTTCAGGGCTGGGAGTAGGAAAACGCGTAAGTTCTCATTCATTTTCGAGTAACAAATTATGCTTCAAGTTTTTTAAACTTAATTATGCTTCAATTTTTTTAAATTTAATTATGCGTCAAGTTTTTTAAATTTAATTATGCTTCAAGTTTTTTAAATTTAATTATGCTTCAAGTTTTTTTTAATTTAATTATGCTTCAAGTTTTTAAAATTTAATTATGCTTCAAGTTTTTAAAATTTATTATGCTTCAAATTTTTAAAATTTAATTATGCTTCAAGTTTTTTAAATTTAATTATGCTTCAAGTTTTTTAAATTTAATTATGCTTCAAGTTTTTTAAATTTAATTATGCTTCAAGTTTTTTAAATCTTCAAATATGTATTCATGGTGTTTTGTTTGGTTGTTTTTTAGAGGAAAATAGTTGTTTTTGTTTTTAGCTTTGCAGAACCTGATTGAGTTTTGCAAAGTGAAAGGAAAAACACAATAACATCAATGATTTATGCATTTGAAGTCAAGAAGTCGGTATCTTCAGACGGCCTGATCTGGTAGCACTAGATAAGGATTTGAGACCGATAAAGAAATAATGGATACCAGCTAGTACGTTCAAAGTAATAGTTTGTTATCATTATTGAAGCGGTCTGCATCACTAACCCGACGTAAACTGTTACATCATTTAGTGTAGGTTTAATTATTTTTGTTGCATTTCTGATCATGTAAATTCATCTGAAAAATCCAAATTATTAAAATAAAAAAATCAATTCCATATCGGAAAATCGGTAATTTTCTTTCGGTAAGGCAGGTCAAATCAAACGAAAGAAACAATCAATCAATAATGATTTCAAAAAATCAATTAAAAATATTGATAGTGATTTCAAATAATCAATTGCTGTAGAGTTTAGTGCTAACCCACTCTTAGCCATATTGATTTTTATTTGGAATCGTCCAGAATGTATGAAATTAGTTGACGTATAGGGAAATTGTACTAGCCCATATGCATTTCTCTCACTACCCATATCTAGTATATCAACATTGTATAGTATTCTAACTCTCACTACCTGGCGTTACTCGGGAGTTTTTTCATTAATAATTTACGTGATAGAAATAGGATGTCTTATCTTTACGTTCTCGCGACCATTTAATTTTACCACGATTTTAAAATTAAATGCGTTTTTATGCGTCCTCTTAAAAAGTGTAAAAAGTCGGCTATTTATTTTTCCTAGGATTTAAAAGTAAGAATAAATGAAAAAAAAAAGTTTGCCTTCTCATCGAACTCTGAAATCGGGTCTAACCGATGAGGCCACCGCGCCAGCGTTATATTACACAGGTTCTGGAGCTTAAAAGTCATTGTGTAAGTAGGTCAAAAATGGGATCGAGAATGTTAGTGGTGAAATCCGAAAAAAATGGCTTTAATAAGTTATCTTGCTTTCTTAACTGTGTTGTTGTTTGCAAGAAGAGCACTTTGGACTGTGGGAAAAATAGCTCCTCCAACTCCCGCTACGCTATGCAAAACAAAATTGTTGATTTGATTACACATGAAATTCGATAAAATCGATTAGAATTCTTGTATTTTTCAGAACTCAGACCAAGTGTTGAAACATATTCTGTATGTACCTTCTTGTTATTAAAGCTATAGGGAAACTCGTTTTTGCTTTATATATCAGATAAATAAATAGACGCTGTTGTTTGAAACTTGTATTTTCGTCTTATCACAGTATTAAAGTACAGCATGACAACAAAGGCGACGCGGATTAGAGATTCCAACACTTTTAATACAAACCTGGCACCGTACATGTGTTCGTACCAGTTGGGTATACGTCCTTGATAATAATTCCGATTGTTACTTTGTTACTGTCGAGCTGAGGTTCGTTCTGTTCTGTTCTGTTCTAGGATCTTTACATCTTACAGGCTTTACCTTCTCTTTGAGAAGAGGTTAGTTTATTGCTCATCGCCTGAAGCGCCTCTACCAAGGAATGCCGACGAGGCTGCTATGGTAATGTGTTTGTAGTCCGCTGGCTTTTCAAAACCACATCTGGCCTTATGCCTGACCTATTGGCGAGGATGTAAATAAAATATAAATTAATATTTGATCGATTTTGATAAGTCTGTGTCGCATACAAAATGCAACGCGTGGGAAAAATAAACATGGATGTATTTCTAAATAGGGCAAAACTGTATATTGTCGAAGAGCGGAATTGCCTACATAACATATCGTCAAAGAACGGAATTACCTACACAAACGAATTGTCGATGTAAAAGTATATTGAAGAAAAATGTTGCCCCTGGATGTTTTATGTAAAAAAGTAAAACGCAAACTAAAATTAAAGCGAAATTCCGTAAAAAAAGAAAGAGGTTATCCCTTAAAAGAAGGAATATGTTGAGGAGTAAAATAGTGACAACATGCACTTAGTTCCATTGAATTTTAATTAGGACGCGTCCAGTCTCGCGAGGTTCCTTCTATTTACCTTTTCCTAGTTTTCATCTCGATTTTATATATTATAAAAATATATATCTTTTAATGGCATATAGTGTTTCTTATTGGGATAGTAGTAAATTAGACCATCATGACATAAACGTATTGCTCTTTTGGCTGGTGAAAGCGGATTTCTCCAGAAACTCTCCTTATGCTGCGAGAACTGGATACAAAACCAGTGACTTCCTAACATTCTGCCAAGCATCGTCATATAAGTCTTCACTTTTTCATATATAAAACAATTTGCAATCATTTTATTTTCAGATATTTCATCTATCTACAGAGCAATAATACAATATCAGTGGTAGATATGAAAACCTTATCTGCAAGAATATATATATATATATATATATATATATATATATATATATATATATATATATATATATATAACAATTATGGAAATAGGTAAATAAGCAAAGGGCATACTAATTGGCAGAAAGATTTACAGACATAATCTGATTCAATAGTTCGCCCTAAATAGAGACTTTATCAATATTAGATATGATGAATTAACAGAGTCAATATTTATACATTGAGAATATGCAAAAATATTGCACAAGCAGAAAATATTAATTTCATTTTTTAACGGATTATTTACGTCACTAAGAATTTGTTATTGACTAAAACGTCTGTACTTATCAAGGGCAAATGTCATTCGAGGATAAGAGTTAATAACATAGATGGATTATCAGCGCAAAAGTGAAGGATTATTATGACAGGATTGAATATGTTAAATTGAATAAAAAATGTAATTACTGATGGAAAACAGTTTATGACAAGGGAATAGTCATCAAATAAAAAAGAAAGGTATCCAACTTACCTAAGGATGGGTCGGAGAGAAGCACTCCGATGTACGCAGACAACAACAGCAAATTACATTCTCCATACAGGAGAAGCAAACCAATGTCGTAGAAACGGCAAAACCTCGGCATGGTGCGTTTAATTTACTTTTTCTCCTATTTATTTTTATTTTACTATTTTACAGTATAGTTTTTTTGTGTACCGTCAGAGAGGGGAACTTAAATAATTGCTCAAATAACACTGGGCCACACTTTGAGAACTCCAATCACGTTTTGTCCACAATTTTCGGAAGTAGTCGTACCCCATAACCAGTTATTGATTTTTGGAATGTTTTCAATAATCGATAGCTTTTTTTTCTCTGTGAGTTAATTTTACTTTAAATTTTTTACAAGATTAGATGAGTCACACGTGATCTGTCCATGACCTGAAAATATCAAGAATAAAAGCAGTTTTAGTACATCAAACGATACAAGGAAATTAGTATTGACTATTCGTAACAATTACTAATAATAATGGTTGATATTCTTGTAGAGCAATAACATTTCGATGATCAATAAATTTACTGGAGGAAAAAACTTTTTTTAATTAAAATTGTTTTCTTGACCTAAACGATATCATCGGAATATTCCATTTTAAAAGGATATTGTGTGCATATCTGCGTATTTCGGTACGACTCACGGCATTATACACACACACACACACACCACACACACACACATATATATATATATATATATATATATATATATATATATATATATATATATATACTAGTAGAATACCCGTCCCAGAACGAGTATAAGCAATAAATATAGCATTAGTTTTACATTTTAATGTTTTTTTCTTTCTTTAGAGTGTAGAGTAGGTCTTCTGTTGCAACCCCGAAATGGAAAAGACTTTAACAAAATAATGCCCCATACTTTTTTAGTTATTTTTACGTGACATTTGCAATAATTTTAAAAGTAGAAATGTGAACACTAAATGAGAAAATCTATAAATATAAAAAGAAAAAAGTATTTTTATTTAAAAGCTTTTTCAAACACTTTCAATCTTTTAATAATTGTGTGAGTTAATATATAAAATAATATTTTAATCATCTTCTTACATTCTTAAAAGAAAATTATTATTTTCAGAAAAGTTCGAATGTAAGTGGTTATAACTCTTCTAGTTAAAAATATGAAAGAAAATAAACAATTAACATTTTCAATTATTAAAATTATATTTTTCTTTTTTATATATTCTCCATTTATAATATATATATATATATATATATATATATATATATATATATATATATATATATATATATATATAGAGAGAGAGAGAGAGAGAGAGAGAGAGAGAGAGAGAGAGAAAGGGAGAGAGAGAGAGAATATATATATATATATATATATATATATATATATATATATATATATATATATATATATATACGAGCACTACCCTATCCCGCCGACTCAGCATGCATCTTGTAAACTCTAGCTCAATTTACCAACATCTACAAAAAATAACTGCCCTCCCTCTGATTTAAGACAAATTCTAGTTAATAACAAATTATACATTCTAAAATCAATTTGAATAAATAAAAATACTCGAAGCTATCTACATAAAAACACAACAACCTAAAATTAACAACATCACATATGAAACCAGTAGAAACATTTTAAAATGCCTAACGTAATGCGATTTTGTTCTGCGGAACAATGCGGAAAACGTTCTCTGCGCGTTTCTCCACCGTCTTTTTTAAATTCTCATTTTTCTCCAGACACCTGAGCATGATTGGACAAAGTATCGAAAACGTTCGTGAAACATGTGAAAACTATGGAGCATTTATTAATGTTTTTCGTTTTTATACAAAAAAGACGATCAGAAAATTGTAAAATAAAAAAGTATAATTAAACATAAGAATTCTGTTATTTTAAACAATGTTTGCAAATATATATATATATAGATACAAATAAATATATATCAATATATATATAAAAGAATTATATATATATATAAAGAAATATATATATAAATATATATATAAAGAAATATATATGTATATATAAATATATATATATCAATATATGTATATATATAAATATATCTATATATATAAATATATATGTATATATAAATATATCTATATATATGTGTATATATGTATATATAAATATATATATATATATAAATATATATGTATATGAATATATGCATAAATATATATATATAAATATATATATATAAATATATATATATGAATATATATATATATAAATATATACATATATATAAATAAATATATATAAATATATATATAAATAAATATATATAAATATATATATATATAAATATATATATAAATATATACATAAAAATATATATATATAAATATATATATAAATATATATATAAATATATATATATATAAATAACATAAATATATATGTATATATAAATAAACATACATATATAAATATATATATATATATATAAATATATATTCATAACTATATATAAACATATATTAATAACTATATATATATATATATATATATATATATATTAATAACTATATATACATATATATATATATATACACACATATATACATATATGTATGCATATATATCCATATATATACATATATATATATATATATATTTATATATATATACATTTATATATATATGCGTATATATGTACATATACATATATACCTATATATATATACATATATACCTATATATATATATACATATATACAGTTATATACATATTCATATATACATATATATATACATATACAAATCTACATGCATATATATATACAGATACACATACATATATATATACAAATACACATATACATATATATATATATACAAATACACATATACATATATATATATATATATACATATACACGTACACATGTACAGATTATATATATATATGTATATATATGTATATATATATATATATATATACATAGCATTATATATTATTATTATTATTATTATTATTATTATTATTATTATTATCATTATTATTATAGGAAGAAGAAAAGAAAATGAGGAGTTTACTGACTGATAAAATTCATTCCCTGGACAAATTAAATTTGAATTAAATCATGTCACCTTTCGAAGATTTAAATTAAAATCGTATGTTTAACTACATGTTTAGAATGCTTATTTTTATTTTGACTAAAGTTAATTACATTATTTTGATTCTAGAAAATATCTAACATTAAATTATTATGCGTAAGTTATTTTACGAAGCAATTAAAATTCAGGTAATCTTGCTTAATTTGTATCTGATGACATTACATAAAGTTCCATGCAAATCTGATATATTTGAAATTTTAAAATGGGAAGTCCTGCATATATTATGATCCTTTAAAACTGCTCCTCAGAAACTGATTTTTTGGAATATTTTTTAATTGACGTCTTATACATATTCTTAAAATTTCACAAAAATCGAAGGTATTTTAATTTTAACGGAGGGCTTACACCCACATTTTCAACCCTTTGCATGAAACTAAATTAAAATAAATATAAACCACACTACGATCCTATACGCTTAACAATTGTGTTCGAAAATTCATAATTAGAATTGCGTGCTGGACATACAAATATATAAAAATACCATTATTATATATGTGTGTGTGTTTGTGCACGCGTGTATATATATATATATATATATATATATATATATATATATATATATATATATATATATATATATATATATATAATTATTTATGAATAATATTTTTCAAATAAACCCATATACACATGTTTTTTATGCCAAACATGCAATTATCAGTATGGGAGAAGACAATTCCGGTTCGAACCCTAATACGAAAGTCATATTTAACTCAGTAGTCGGAGCGCGTACCGATGTGTTTACAACGCATTGTCTAGAAATATATATATATATATATATATATATACGATTCGTAAAAAATAAAGAAAAAATCATATGCTTCGATAGTTTTCGCACGAATATTCATATAAAATCAGAATATGTTCAGCAATTCATTCTTTATAAATATATTATTATTATCATTTCATATGACCTAATGAATAAAACATGAACTGTTGACTTTTTATTTAGAGTGTACGATTTCTTTCCTAATTCATTTCAAGTGGCAAGGCCTGTCTGACTTGCTATTTTCTTTCTCGCTTCCCTTCTCTACTTCAAATCATTATAGCCGCGGGTTAGAAACTTTTGTGTCACGGAACGGATTTATATTTATTAAAATACAAATAAATACATATTGTCTTTATTATAGAGTGAAGGATATTATACTAAATATGAGTTAATCAACATGTGTTTACCTAAGGATTTTCCTTACATATTTTAATCACACATAATACATTAAATATCCTATGGTATTGGGATTCAGTTATGTTTGGAAAAAAAATTAATTATTGAAATTAGCCGTAAATTGATATTTACTTACCAAGTCGACCATCACTTATTAAGTGTCTACCTATTACTCTTGCCCTCTCCCATTGTATGTTGTTGGATGCCCCGCTCTTATTTGGTACATTTTATCTTACTCACAAGCACTCTCCATCTCTTAACAGTCAAAGGTTAAACAGAGCTTGAAATAGTTTGCGTCCGTGGATTCAATGATGGTATTTTGTTTTAGGCATTTGTTTTTATTACAATACTTTTTGGGGGGTCTGCTTCGTGCCCGACACCCAACCCATGAATTGTATTTTATTTATATTTTTTAAATTAAAAATTATAGCAATGCTTAAATAATAAAAGTGGTCATGAATGGAAGTGGCGCTACGCAGACGATTATATTACTTCCCATGCCAAGCTGGGTGTACTTACTAGTAGCTAATGAAAATGGATTAAATGTTAGTAACTTTACTCCTAACATGATATTGCAGCTAACATTCATCAGAGGTGTGTCGTTAGGATACAAGCAGAACTGAACAGAACAGCAATAATATGGATTAAATTAAATGCTTTCAATGTTTGCAAAATACCATCGCATGTATAATATTGCTGCTGTGATAAACTCTGCTTACATTCTAGCATCTTATCTACTTCCTGACCAGGAGGTCAGGCACAAAGTCAGGTGTGGTTTTGAGAAGCCAGCGCATTAGGAGAAACCGACTATGATCGAGAAAAACTACCTTCAGACGATTAGCAATAAACTAATCCCTTTTCAGAGAAAAGGTAATGCTTGAACAGAACTATAATTCAGCTCGACACAAATAAAGCCTCTGTCGGACTGATTCGAACCCTTACTTTTCGGATAAAAGCATTTGCTGTTGCAAAATACTATACTTGAACAGGGATCTTCGCTCCTCCTCATACTAGAGTCGCAAGGGCTAACTACTTCGCCTAATTTAGGCGGAATAGGTGAGTCCTTTCAACGGCCTTCTACTATACTTCAATCTTTTTTCAAAAATTTTTGTTCAATCAAAATACCCTCAGGCAAGATTGGGTGAGAACAGCTAGTTAGTTAATGAATATATATTTGGCTGAGCTGAGATTAGGGTTATATAATTGTGAAAGTACTACATATAATAGGTAGTTCTTATTTACTTACCTCCCAACGAGGTCAGAGTTAGTCAGAAGGTCGGTTTTTAATGTGTGGAAAATTCAGCTCCCCAAACTGGGGAACTCTGGATTGGAATAAAAACAAAATTCACTTCAGTCTAGCAGGATTTTTCCTTCACTGACCGATGACAAAAAATATTAGTATCAGAACAGATATTACACTTTGCGTCTGGCTAAAAGGCTAAGAAAAATTACGTAGTTAACACAAAATACATGGTTTGGGGCTATTAAAATAATATCCATCGCTATTGATGATATTTACCGATTCATTTTTTTAAATTCACGCTTATGTTTGAATTTGTTTTGAAACATGACATAAATCACAAATCTATGACGTCACGCCAAAGCTATAATTATTTTGTTTAAGGTAATGTTTTAAGCTCTTTTTTATAAGACAGTCGAAATAGGTTCTACCAAGTGTGGTAGAACCTAAGACTGAAAATCTCAAGGTTTTGGTTCCGGTTTCGATTTCCGATATTGGCATCCGCTTTATTTGTTTGGAATTTATTATTTACTATTTACGCAATATTCTTCATTTCTAAAAGTTGTTAACATCTCTGATATTTCGAAATATGACAAATTTCGCAATGTATTTATTACGTTTAAAAATATTGTGACTGACGGACAAACTCTCGATACATTCGTCAATTATATTATCATACTTCGACCAGTTAAAAGAGCTACCGGAACTTTTTAATGAAAGTAGCCCGGCTTTTTATTAATTTGTTTTAATGCACCGATTAGCATTTATTTAATAGTTTAAATTCTAAAGACAGTCTGGAATGGGAGAGTTGATAACATTATGCAACCATTTTTAACGCGATGAGAGGTGCGATGCGTTTGTCTTGCAAAAGTAACAGAAATCGATTAAGAAAAGAAATGGAAAAAACAAAGTTGGCAAAGCAAAATTGTAAAAGATCAAAACGAAGATGCACGAAACATAATCAAGCGATGAAGAAGAGAGAGAAAGAAACTAAATAGAAACAAGAAAATAAGAAAGAGACACAGACACGAAAGGGACAAAGACAAAAAAGGGACAAAGACAAGAAAGGAAAAAAACACAAAAAGGGACAAAGACAAAAAGGGGGCAAAGACAAAAAAGGGGCCAAAGACAAGAAGGGGACAAAGGCACGAAAGAGACGAAAAAAGAGGAAGTACTTTGTTAGTTTTATAATACATTTGCAAATGGCGACTAAGATAAACGACTATTCGCTCAGCACGAGATGAGCACATCGTGATATTTAACAAGCTTAAATGTAATTTCTTCCATTCGTAATTAAGACTTGAATAAAAAAAGAGGGCATTTTTAAAAATGCTTCAAAAATCGAAGTCCATAAATCATTGATAATTGAATTTCTCAAATGTAATAGACTTGTCAATCAAATGTGAAAAAAAATTGTTTGTTCCTAATTATAACAAAATAGAGTTATTTTTTTTTAAATTGAACAACCAAAAATGTTGCTGCATTTCTGATAGTATTACTTTAATCTCTTAGTCAATGACTTCATTCAATTCCTATTATTACTAGAACCAGTACCAGTATCATACCATTTCTTTGTTTATCTTTCTTCTCCTCTTTTCTCAAGCACTACTCCAGAATAGAAATAATTATTGCCAAATTAAATTAATCAAAAAATGACAAATCGTCAATTCATTGTTACTAAATTGAACCATTTTTTAAATGTTAATTAATTACACGTTATCTAGATGCCTCCAAGTGAAACGTGATGGCTTATCGTCTCTGCGATTTCAAATTTAAGTGTGACTGCTAAATCAACAGATTAACGAATTCTCTTATAAAGACACGTTGTTGCAGAGTTCGAGGTTATGGACGGATTCGGACTCGTAAGAATGCTAGGAGTTGAAGTCATATTTTTTTATCTCCGAAGAACCAACAGACAGTCTGAATATTGGAAGACTTTGAAATAAAGAGTCGGAGTCGGATATCTTCGAATTCTAGTGGTTATACATTATATCTTCTCACTCGACAAACCTGTTTTTAACTCAAGCATAACAGACCATCGGAAATGTTATTTGAAAATTAAGTGAGACCGACACAAACGCAGACTGAACCTCTTTAGTTTGTAAAATTCCTCGAATGTTTATACTTGACGTTTCTTCTAATGGTTACATGTCCTGACGCCATTATTAAAAAAAACAAAACTTTTGTTCATCCTAGACAAGGAATATTACCATTAAGATGTAAGGACTACTGTCATTAAGGTAGAGATTTATAGAATAGAAACATCCTAAGTTTGTACAATTTTACAGAAGAATGTTTGTTCACATTACATTTATTTTCCGCTGCAATCACCAATAAAAATAATTACATAAAAAAATACATTAAATATTTAGGTGATAAAAATCGTACATATTTCTTGGTTCAGACTATAGACATCAATATCGAAGGTTCGATCCTTGTCTAAGTTTGCCATGCTGATGACGGTTGTGAGACAGAAACACGTGTCTATGGATTACTTTTATGTACGTATAAAATTAATAAAAATATATATATATTAACGAAAACTACGTCCTATAAAGTTAAGGGCGACTAATAATGCAATGTTCTGCATCTTAATCACTTAGGAAGTGAGACAATCGAAATAATAGTAAGCAAAAAAAAACAATGAACGCTGCAATCACCAATAAAAATAATTACATAAAAAAATACATTAAATATTTAGGTGATATCAATCGTACATATTTCTAGACAAGCGTCTTAGTCCAGTGGTAAAGACGCTGCATTATAGACATCAATATCGAAGGTTCAATCCTTGTCTACGTTAACCAAGCTGATGACAGCTGTGAGCCAGAAACACGTGTTCATGGATTACTTTTATGTACGTACAAATTAATAAAATATATATCTATATATATTAACGATAAATACGTCCTATAAAGTTAAGGGCGACTAATAATGCATCTTAGGAAGACAATCGAAATAATTACATAAAAAATACATCATGTATATATATATATATATATATATATATATATATATATATATATATATATAATACGTTACGCTTGTCATTATTGTTAGCGATTGCACGCATGTCGCCGTTATTGCGGCTCATCAGCGTGCCGGACTATGATACGATTCTCACCTCTGATCACAGAGACTGTAATCAATTGCGCTAACCAGTACGCCACAAATATTTATGAAATTATGTGATCATTTATCGCTTATATAAATTTATGACGTTACTTTTGTTGTTGTTATTGTTAGCGATAAATTTCTGTATTGCAGCTACTACACTTTCTGTTTCCTCAGAATTTAGGAATCTTCTCCCTTAGATACGCAATGCCGCCTTATTTTTTAGGGATGTGTACATATATATATCTTTATTATTTTTATAGATCAAATAGTTATTCACGGACACAAAACTAACGTTATAAATTCATAGGTAATAAATAATCATGTAATTTCAGACTATATAAAGCCCCTCTTTCTTCGCTACGGCTTATTTGTAAGTATATCGAGCTCCCAGCACTTGACAATGTTTACATTGAGATATCACTTACATTCAGTCAGTGTCGTATGATAACGCTAGGGAAGAGGCGCCGACTGTCAGCTTGACGGTTGAGTTTCAATCCCGGCTTCAGGCACTAACTGGTCTAGCCGCACTGAAGAGCTGTGATACATAAACAGTATTATGTGGATATATATATATATATATATATATATATATATATATATATATATATATATATATATATATATATAAAGGAGAGGTATTAGAAGAGTATTAGAAGACTATCACAATGCAAAGAAATGAGAATATGTCGGCGTTGAGAAGTAAAAAAATTTTTTTGTTTTTCATAGTAAATCTTACTTGATTAAGCAAGACTTCTACACAGTGATCTAATGTGTGTGACCTTGCTCCGTAATATATTTCGAGGAAAGACCTCTTTATCATATAGTAGGTGTTTCAAATCTTTAAAATCCGTGCGGAATGGTAATATTGTTATAGTAAATATTAATGTCGCACGCAGCAAATGGAATAAACCTAAAACTATTTTTTTTAATTTCTTCTTTGATTTGAATGATGAAGTGGTTTTTGTTATATTTGTTTGAATCAATTAAGCATATATATATATATATATATATATATGGAGGGGATAATTGCTGAGAGTGTTATTCAATTTATATTTTTTTTAATATTATCTATTTTATATTTTTTAAACTTTTTTTTAATATAGGGGTGTACTTAAAAAGTAAAAACTATTATTATTTTATTTTATTCAAACAGTAGGTTATTTTCTAATAATTTTTAAAAATTGCATTTGTATAATTAACGGGTAAATATGTTTTGCTTGATACTACGGCCAGATTGTTTGTAGCCCGCAGCAAATGTAACAAACTGAATTTGAATGGATACCCTAACACCACGATCAGGCACCTGGATAACCCTAAAAACGGATGAAGCGCATCTCCATCATAAAAGCACAACAGCAGTCTGCAAAACTATTAGAAGAGAGGGTTTGAATATGTAGCTTGCCCATTCAGGTCCATCACTAAGGCAGCAGCTAGCTACACGCAAACATTGGCTTCACATCCACTGACATTCACGAACTATTACAAATAATATATACAATATATAGCTCAACACCGTATAATCTGGCTTACTCCCCAATAAATACCACGGACAATTGTCACCGCATATATACGGTTTACAGATCAGAATGCGCCACTTGCAACAAAGTTTCAGTAGGTAGTACCATGAGACCCCTAGACACTAGGATGATGGAACATACACAAACGCAAGCATCATCATTCTTCAAGCACCCTAACACTTGCAAACACACTTACAGACTTATCAAAGTTAACATATTGGCCACGTGGAGTAACATTGGAAATCTTCGCATAAGGAAGCTCTATTCATCTATAGGTTACGCCCTGAACTTCAACTTGGTTCCTCATTTATAATTTATCATATTCCATATTTAACCTAAGCCCACGCACGTTGCATTAATACATCTTTAAGCAAATTTGAATCAGCTTAAAAGATATAATAAAAAGAATCATTAATAGAATAACACACTTAGTATATAGATTTACAATTAAAACCTCCCACCAAAATAAATATTAAAGAATGTATTAAAAAAATACTAGTAGTAAAAATAATAACGATGAAGTTAACATACACACTCCAAGCCACATTGACATTTAATGCTGATGAATTAACAGCATTTCAAATTGATAAATTATATGAAAATAAATAAAATAAATAAACATAATATTCTAATATTAATAGAATAACGCACAATAATATTAAAATTAATCCACCCAAAAAATTATTTAAAATGAAAAACTTTAAAGAAATAAAATAAATGCATATACAAATAAATAAATAAGTTAGAAAAGATATATATATATATATATATATATATATATATATCATAATACAAACATAGAATAGAATAACAAACTATATAGATTCACTATTACCTTCCAATAATTAGATTGATATATGTATACACATGTATATGTGCGAGTATGTATATTTTTGTGTATGTTTGTATATATGTATATTTTTGGAATTACACACTTATTTAGGGGTGCTAAGTCACTATAAAAAGTAGTTAAAATTGAATGTTTGATTGGGAAAGAAAACAAAAACTAACAAGTTAGATGTTGGATTTTGATTACAATTGACTAAAACGAAATTAAGACACTAGAAAGATATTTAAAAGTTAGAAATAGATTCGAGATTTTACAATAAGTGTAAAAAAAAAATAATAATTATAATAACTTAAATAAACAAACAAAAAACTCGTCTCAACCCAAATAACATCATATTAAATGAAACCCTTTCCTCCATTCTATAAAAAATAGATTAAAATTATATTTATTATAAATGATAATAATAATAATAAAATCAAAATAAAATTACATTTACCTCCACACATAATTAAATATTGTTTCCCCCATTTTTTGAAATTTAAAAGAAATCGTTAACAAATTTAATTATATATATATAAGACGTTACGTTTGTTATTATTGTTAGCGATTGCGGCTCATCAGCGTGCCGGACTATGATACGATTTTGATCACAGAGACTGTAATCATGAACATTTATGAAATTATGTGATCATTTATCGCTCATATAAATTGATGCCGTAACTTTTGTTGTTTTTATTGTTAGCGATAAATTGCTGTATTTCAGCTACTACACTTTCTGCTTCCTCAGAATTAAGGAATTTCCTCCCTTAGATACGCAATGCCGCCCCATTTTTAGAGACATGTACACACACACACACACACACACACACACACACACACACATATATATATATATATATATATATATATATATATATATATATATATATATATATATATATATCACTTCATATGGAAAGAGACTATCCGAGCAGCCTATCAACGCTGATAATGCTAACATGGAGAAGTAAGAGTACAACTGGAGCACCAGTACAGCCAAGCCGTACTCCATATACATTACAAACCTGTTATTCATTTGTTTGCTAGAAATTGCACCATTCACTTACAGTTATAAACTTGTTTATATTTGTAAGGTGGCCGTTCGGGTTGTTAATTACATTCAGAAAATAGTACAAAAGAAATTGATGAACATCACTATAGATCGACTTACTTGACAAAACAAAATATTCCATACATTTTGGTTTTTTGGAGGTTATTTACATCAAAAACTTTTTTTGTTTAAATAAAATTAATGTTTGTTTGTTCTTAAGCAACTCGAGTGCTGGCTTTTTTCTCGCGTTTTTTTTTTCAAATCTTTGGGCATTGTTTTTCAAACTTATCTGAATATTTCAAAATATATTTTATAATTATTTTATTTATAATTTAATATATTTTCAATTAACTGCTGTTATGTGTCTACATATAAGGACATTTGAACATGACCCAGTACAAAAACGTTATAACAAGCGAGAAACAAGTAATAGAGCAATAAAGAACGTGTCTTTGATTCAGTTGATTTACTTGCATGTACACTCACAAATAGAGAGAATCTATGTATCAACATAATGTTCGTTGCACAAAATGATGTGGCGTCATAAACGGTGTGTTATTTGACGAAACTTTGCTCTGGTGCCGGTTCCAGTATTTTTGTTCCGTTTTGGTCGGAGTAACTTCCGGATCATTCTGTATGTTTGAACGAAAAAGTCAAAATTATCAGGCAATACGTTATTTTTCTTTGCTGCTTTCTCTCACAGTGGTTATTCCCCTATATCCTGGATTAGGAGTCAATTGAACTCTAAAACTACGGATATCATTAAAATACTTTTTGTCTCACTGTGCGTATTTTCTGTAACAAGTTTATGAAGTATCATGTGTAACGCTAGTACAATGCGTTATTAACTTTCTACGAGTCCGAAAACGGCTAACAACTGTTCTTCTTATTTTGGCTTTCTCTTTTACGACGACAAAGAGGCTCCAGAAACAGACGTTTTCATACTTACTAAACCGCGTTTCCTACACGTGTTCTAGTTGGCTTAAAAATAAAAAAAACTAAGTATTTTAATTTAAAGCCTGTGTTTGCAAAAAGAAGCTCCGTTTTTTTGGTTTCTAAGGTAGTCTTGTGGCTCTATAACGATATCTCTTGAAAACTAGCAAAACTCTTTTCATAGTAATCCATGACCAACTGGACAATCAACACATTTTGTTTCTTTTGAAAATGTACGCTCAGTTACTGTTCACTTTTTTCAATAAAGATTTCTGCCTTCATCAGAGTTTTTTAAGGTGAGAAGATTTCATTTATTTTCGGATTACAGAAAAACAAAGCCATTCTAACTCAGACCTTCTTTGGCGCATATTCACGATATAATATTCACGGATCGTAAAAGCAGAACAAGGTCTCTTGTTATGCGCGTATCATTACAAAATTATAATTGTTTGCCAATTGTTTTGCTTGTCGCTATTATCGGATATCGATATTATTTAGGAAGATCACTAGGCGTACCAATAAGAGTCTTTATTGATCGCGTTAACTGTCTGTAAAAAGGTTTGGACTGCCAAAGCTTTTAGTGGACGTATGAGTAACTAAACACGGAGGATTCGTTTTTATCGAACAGTTGTTGGTTCTGATAGACACCAAAGCGAGTGTAAATATTTGAAGAAAATCCGACAGCCGAATTTCATCAATAGACGAATTTACTCAATATTGATAAATCTACATGATTGCGATATTTGCGTGCAGCGGATAATTATCGCGAATCTATTCACTTATATATATATATATGTGTGTGTGTGTGTTACGTAGCTATTGTTATTGTTTTGTTTTCTAGCGATAAAGCAGAACCTATCATGAAAAATTAGTGCTCGATATTATTGATAGACCAATTAGAATATGAGCATAAAGATTGTATAAAATACAATATCTATTAAGTCATCAGTTATTCATAACAACGGGTTTCAAATAAAATGATTTTTAGTATTCCTTCCTTAATCCATGCCTTTTGAAAGAATAAAATCTTATCGCAAACAAATAAATGGGTAAAGGGAAATTACGAAAAGTTATAATTTTAAAAAGATATGAAATCAAAATCAAAATCAAAATCAGAATGTATGAGTCAAACAGAAAAAGCTGAACATATAATTGAAAAGTTCAACGTTGAAGACGTCATGAAAGTGTTTTTCTTAGTATTTCTCACTTATGGCATTTGGTCGCCCTTTTTAATATAGTACGTGTATCTATATATATTTTGCGTTTGTTTATATATATATATATAAGTTTTTCGTAAATACGTAAGAACTCTTCGACAGATGATACAGATAAACAGTATCTTTACTATTGACTAACATTATATATATATGTGTGTGTGTGTGTGTGTGTGTGTGTGTGTGTGTGTGTGTGTGTGTGTGGAACAATTAGTGTATGAAATTAGTTGATTTGTATGAAAACAAACTTATCAAAGTGATGACACAGACACATTTCTACAGTCACCGGAAATCGAAATCGAAACCGAAACCATAAATCTTCGGTATGAGGTTCTATCAACTGACCTATTTGATTTTTTTATAAATAGAGCTTAAAACATTACCTTAGCAAAATAATTATAGCTTTGGCGTGGCAATAATAAAAAAATAAATAAATGAAGAAATATTATCAATAGTGATGGAAATTATTTTCATAGTCCCAAACAATGTATCTTGTTTTAATTAGGCATTGTATGTAGTTTTTTCACAATTATATAATCCTCCCAGTGTAGCAAAAATATACGACGTGGGGGAGGGGGCATATATTTTCTTGTTTTGTATAATTGTATTATATTTTTAGTGAATGAAATAGATCATATTGGATAGCAGTTCTATTTAACAAATTCAATAGTCTACGTCAACATCCATTTCACCAACCGCGCTCTACACCCGGAAACTCGTAGGGAAGTCGTGTTTTAATAACACAAATGGTTATACAATATGTCTGATTTGAGTCGCAAAACGTACTTCATGTTTTTGTCAGATAATTAGTTTTCTTTTTGATTTATTTTGAATATTCGTCTGGTGAAGTGTTTCGCTTATTCTTCTTTGCGTTTTTTTTAAGCATTTAGTCATACGACAATTCTCCACTTTTTCACGCATTTCTTTACATTATTGTTGTACGCAAGATACTTCCAGCTTCACTGGTGTGGCAGTAGGGGGGGGGCAGACAAGGTAGTGTTGTATCGTATGGTCTTCTTCACCACATTCACAGATGGTTGAGCCAGTTTTATATCCCCATCTACTCATAGCAACTTTTAATCGCCTCATGCCCGTTCTCAGGCGGTTGAGTGCCTTCAACTGGAGCCAAGGTACCCTTAAACCGAGAGGGGGCCTTAGAAAGAAGGATTCCTATGTCAGTAGGAGGGGGTCATTCTCTAGCCGTCCTGTTCACAGCTATAGTCTGGTCTCTTCCTGAGATGTTGTTAGAGGTTCAACATGGCTGGAGAAGCTTCGCCTTTCGCTTATTGACTCAGCGTAATATATTCGATACATTCTAAGCCAGACGGGAGAGTTATAAAAATTGCACGTATGAAGCCTAGAACTGGGTGTGATGTTCGTGTTATCTAATGCATATACTGGAGATAGTACTCGCGACCAGCAGCCTTGTCCCAGACTAATGTAGATTCAAAACCGAGAATCCAACGTTTAAACACCTTGGTCTGACATTCTCAGCAAACATGAATTGGGATAAGTACATAGAAGGTGCCGCCAAGTCTGTTGCAAAGAAGATAGGTTCCCTCAATCTGGCTAGAAAAATGTTCACATTTGACAGTATTCTATATCTCTATAAAGCTACCATGCATGGAGTATTGTTGCCACATCTGAGCTGGTGTCCCTATCACTAGTCCCCCCCCTCTTGGATAGAATGCAAAAATGCATTTCTGTCTGCCAAGCTCCACTCCTTGTCGCATCGCGGCAGTGTTGCATATATGTGCTTGTTTTACAAGTATTTCCATGGAATGTGCTCCGCTAAGCTTACTGTACTTGTACCAACCGTTATTGAAAATACAGACGACCAGTCGTCTAGCTGAAAAACAAAATACTCATTCACTGTAGAAGACTCTAGATGCCCCCAAGATTTTATACTGGAAGCTTCTTTGGGATTCACTTTCAATTCCTTGTTTCCCCGACCGTATCAACATGCAGAAATGTTAATTTAATGTGAAAAACATCTTTATGCTTAACTCCCCACCCAACATTATTCCTATAAATATGGCCACTATCATAGTAACTTCTTACGTTTCAGTAACGAAAGTTAATTTTTTTTAAATGAAAAACAAATGAAATTGAATTTTCAAACAGGATACTGGCACGCAATAAAGGGTTTAAAATGTCAAATGATTATACTAAAACGCATGCGTAAAAAGAGAGAAAAAAATGAAATCAGAAAAATGATATTCATACACCAGACAGATATGACATCGAAAAGAAGCATGCCACGTTTTCGTATTATATCATATCATATATTTAACATTGAGTTAGAGTAATTATTTCAGCCTGCACAGAGAGCCACTGTTTAATATTCAGATGGAGTGGTATTATAATTTGTTGGAAAACAATCTTCGTCGTTGCATAGTTTGTTTTCTTTATTCCTTTTTTCATTTCAGTCTGTATAAAAGGGAGTTCCTATTTAAATACGCCAGAAAAGAAGTTCCTTTATTGTTGTAGAGAAGAATTCCACTTCTACACCCCTTTCTATCACTTCGCTACGAAAGACTGTTCTGAGACATTACCCAGCCATTCTCTTCTCTTATTTATTACGATAAGAACACAAAGTGATTTATGACGAGAAAAGAGAATGTTAATTGAGAACAAACAACCAGAGAGTAAATGGGAAAAATCATGAATGCAAAACTATTTTAAGTAGTAGAAAAGTCAAAGTGAATACACGGAAAGAAAATAGTCAAATTATCCTTATATATGACTACCTAGGAATATATATATATATATATATATATATATATATATATATATATATATATATATATATATATATATAGGAAATATTGAAGTTTATTATAATCACCAGATATTTAAACAAGGAATATTACCTTTAATCTATGGATTTTCAACGAATTACTCTTTTGTCTTTTGAATCGTTATTAAATTTTATTGGAACCAATCATCGTCCACTAAATAATACCATATTCTAATTGTATTTTTCACCAACTGCAATACCTTTCTGTTTATTATTGAAACTTTCTTTGAACTATTTTGCTTTAAGTCTATCTTAAAATTCAGCTGCACATTTTCAAATTAATAATTACCAATAATTAGCAATTTATTGTTTATTTTAATTCATAGATTTTCACAGAATTACTCTTGAGTAATTCTGTGAAAATCCATGAATTAAAGGTCATTTTATTATATTCCTTGTTTAAACACCTGATGATTATAGTAAATTTGTAGAGTGTGTAACTATTTTTTCATTATTTCTATATTTCCTATAACAATACTCTATCTCCAATATCGAGCATCTCCATATCATGATAGGATTGAATATGATATAATTATCTTTATATGATTACAAATATATATATTTCATTAAATACTATAGACAAAGTCTGTCTACAGTAGGTTATGAAATATGTTTAAAAAAAGAAATATATATATATATATATTATTAATACATGAAAAGGGTATTAGACATTAATACCCTTAGATCTGGTGAAATGAAAACAGAATGAAATCTTTGAAAATTGTACTTCTATGGAAAAGGAAAAAGAGAATGACGTTTGCCGGTATAGAATTAGTCTTGCTTTTCACCGCCGGAGATGGGACATTTTCCCGCGTATTATTCAAAAATCCATATCATAACTGATTTGAAACTTTCCTACCCCTTTGGAAGAGGGTTATATTGCCAGAATCCAATTAATGAAAATGTGTAATATTGAGAGGTGAATAGGTGAAGAAAAGATAAAATCGAGTAAGGGGATTTCGGTTTAACAAATAATTTCATCTCTGAGCGACACTTTGCACTTTGGAGTTGACCATCACAAAAAATCGCTAGATTCTATTGTCAGTAGTTTAGCTAGACAGCTGTGCCCCGACAGCGAATTTCTCAATTTCAACTCAATTATAGTATTGGCTTGTCCCTATTATACGTTCGTATAAATCGTGTACTCTTCTTTCGTCAGTATCTTACCAATAAATAAATACGTCTTGTGAATATTACTAACGTTTCGCGTATTTCATTTGGATAACCTTTAAAAAAACATAGCATTATGACCCAAGAAGCTTGGTGTGTTAAGTAATCCATGCACTGAGGAGAGTGTTCACATTTGATGGCCTTGTGGCATACATGTGCAAAACGAGAAAGTAAACAATGTGAGATTGAACTTTCATACAAGATACGAATATAAAAGCCACAGAGGATTCAACCCCTCCCCCCCCCAAAAAAAAAACGACGGGTTTAAATGTCAAGTGATAGAGTCTGGGCACAGACAAGACAAATTATGATTATCTCTAATTAAAAGGCAAATTGGGCTTTGATACCAGTTTTTACTTAGTGTAGAATTTGTTTGAATACAGGACAACAAAGATATACATTACAAATTAAATAACAAAATATATTTTTTTATATTCCTAACGCTGAGTTCGAGTGGCTATTTCACATTGCTTTCCTGCTTACAACATCCACGTGGTCTTCAATAAGACACGAGTCCCTCGCTGCCTTCATGCATCGACTAACTAAAGCTTCGAATACCAGCAAATGAAAGGTGAGAACTGAATACGAAATAGCTTGGCCTCTAAAAATTGCACGCGCTGGCAATACAAAAATACTCCGCTATAGACATAGTTATATGACTAGAAAAAATGATATATATATATATATATATATATATATATATATATATATATATATATATATGAAGCAATCCAACAAAAGATATAAGCGTCAACTAATATCTTTTATAACAATGCATTGCTCAACTCTGGATATTCTAAAAAAATAACTTATAACCAAAACAAAGAGAATGATAGAACTGTAAATATTATTACACATAATATGACAACTAGCAATAGGAGCCGAACTAAAAGAAATGTAAATAAACAAAGACCCCTAAGGCACTCTATCATACCTGATGAAAATCAAGAACATATAGATAGCCCTACACCTACTGCACGTAAACGCCTTAGAAGGAAAAATAATATTTGGTTTAACCCACCTTTCAATAATAACGTTAAAACCAATATCCCGAAGGAATTCTTTAAAATATTGGAAAACTCTTTTAAATACCCACATAAATATAGCTCCATACTTAATAAGAATTCAATTAAAATTTCATACTCTACTATGCCAAATATAGCCCAAATAATAATCTCAGCAAATAGCAAAAAAATAAAAAATATCCAATCTGATTCTAATTATTCCAATCCTATAAATACATGCAACTGCAGGCGCACCAGTGATTGCCCATTGGACAATAGATGCACATATTCTGATATTGTATATGCTTGTACTGTAACTGAGCAAAATAATTATATAATGAATCCTAGAGACCACATAAATACAGCCCCTAATCAAATTCCACAATTGAGCACCACAACTAATTTGCACCATAATTCTAGACCTAACAATTCTAATATCCATCCTCTACCTCAGCAAACCGGTAATGAGTTCCCAATGGAAGGTAACGATAACAATAATATACAATCAATCAACCAACCTAATCCACATCATATAAATACAGTAAATAGAAATAGACCTGTGAATAGGAATATAAATGGCGCGGGAATAAGGGTAAATCCTAGGGTACACACATATATTGGGGCCACAGCAAATTTAATTAAATCCCGCATTTCCATGCATAACTACTCCTTCACTAACGATGTCGGTAACAACAGAACATCCCTGACCACTTTAGTTAAAAATTTAAGATCAAATAATATTCCACACAATATAAAATGGTCTATCTTAAAAAAATCAAACTCCTACAGCCCAGGATCCAGATCTTGTGGTCTATGCAACTCTGAAGCTGTAATGATAGCTACTGCACCTAAACATTTAAATCTGATAAATTCTAGGAGTGAATTAGTCTCCAAATGTCGACACAGAAGGAAATTCAAATATGCTATATGGAAACCACCACCAGTTTTGCCGTAGCTGTTTGGGCGAGCAATGAAACCGGGGGTGTCCAGACTTCGAGATGGGTCCTTTTTGATTTTTAATCTTTTTTGCCTAAGGGATTTAGACTCCGAGGTTGTAAGGGTTTATACACCTAAATTTTCAGTTTCTAAATGTATACACCTAAATTTTCAGTTTCTAAATATATTTACAATATCTTTACAATATATTTACAACCTCTTAATTGGGAAATATTAAACCTTAAACCTTGAATATATTTACAACTTCTAGATTAGGAAAAATTAAGCCCTAATTTGGATTGGACTTCTTGATTGAACAAACCTAACCTTAAATTAAACTTCCTAATCTGATAAAATTAAATCTTAAATTAAATTAAACTAACCTTAAATTAAACTTCCTAATCTGATAAAATTAAATCTTAAATTAAATTATTAAATTATTAAGTTCTAATTATTTAGATAACTTCGTAATTGGGAAAATTAAATCTTAATTGGGAAAATTAAACCTTAGGTGAGGTTAAACTTTTTAATTGGGGAATGTCAGGCCTTGAGTTGGAATTCCTGGGCTGATGGGATTGAATCTTAAATTAAACTACTAATAATTTCTAGCCTGTTAAAATTAAATC
Source organism: Sepiola atlantica (assembly GCA_963556195.1). Lineage (NCBI taxonomy): Eukaryota > Metazoa > Mollusca > Cephalopoda > Sepiida > Sepiolidae > Sepiola > Sepiola atlantica. Next base: position 59,775,372 of record OY744531.1, read on the forward strand.
TTAAAAATTAAATCTTGAATTAAACTATAAAATTATTGGAATTTAATAACTTCGTAATTTTTAACTTCATAAATATTCTAAATTACTTGATGGGGCTAGATTTGTGAAGTCAGTTTTTTTACTGTAAGCCAGATTTTAAGTAATACTTTTGGATGGGTACGTGATCACATGACTTGACCTAATTTTCCTAACTCCCTTTTAGCTTTCTTTTAACTTCTTAGCCCCTTCCCCTTTGACATAGAATAAGCTTACTGACCCAGACAGTGAAAACCTAATTTGGGTGGGATGGATGGCGGGGTTGTATGTTGCTGTCTTTTCTTGAACCTGTCAAACAGGAAGCAGGACAGACATTATTTTGAACCCGTTGAAGTCATTCTGAGATGTAGACAATTTAGTATCGCCTTCTGTTCGTTGGGGATTTGTCATGTCTGGAGAGAAGATCACTTATATATTTTTCGCTCTTCTGGCTAGATGTGATGGGAGTCCGTCTTATTTTGCTCAATTCGGATTTAGCGGGTTTTCTAATTAAACAACGAATTTGGATTTGATTAGAGTTGCACATGTTGGGATCTCGGAACTTTGATTGGACTTTTTGTATTATTTTGATTGATTTATTTATCATTAACATTGAATATGGACACATTTCGCGACTGGATAACTTTGCCGGCCCCTTCAATTTCACATATTTGGACTGCTGTTTGTATCTTGGAGTAATGTCCTTCCTGATTATGCTTCTCAACTTGTATGACCTGGATGGACTGTATGGATTCAACAAAAGTATGTTTTTGGATTGATATGTTTGATGTTATGTATTTTTATATATTTGTGTATATAATTTTTTATATATTTTCAAAGCGTAATTTTATTGCCTGTAGTAGTATAACTGCGGTAATGGTCCTCTGAAGAGAAGAATTATCTTTGAAAACTCATGAGCTAAGGACTTAAGGATGCTTTGCATGAACTTTGAATTCTAATAAAATTTGATTGACACCTTATTTTATTACTTCATTTTATATTATAATATATATATATATATATATATATATATATATATATATATATATATATATATATATATAATATTTATTTATTAAAGTATTGTTATAAGGCCCCCTTCAACAAAAATAGGAGTTGGGTCTCTTCAAGAAAATTAAATAAGCAATTAACTTTAGTGTAATGCGATATTCCTACCTCGTGAGTTCAACACTATATAACGTGTTTTTTGTGTGTTCGTTCCTCGATCTGACAATACAGATCTTGATTCTCTTGCAATTCTCGTGGTGATTGTTGGTGGACGTGAGAAAAGATCAAGCGAAACCATGTCGTTTAAAAAAATAATGATAATAAAAAAATTGTCCATTATCCTGATGAAGATTCCTGTGTGAATCAAACATTTGAATTTTTTATAAATAATAGGTGTATTCTTAGAAAGCCTCAGCATTTTACTGGTTAAAAAAACCGTTTCAATTACAAAATGTAAATGCATTCTATACAGTCGAACTCTTTACTAATACTTATAACGTGCGACCAGCGCACACGCCACTTAGACATTATTACACAACAGGCTTCGTTAAAATCTGAAGCACATCTCGTTTTAAAAAAGGGAAGAAAAAATATCGTCTATTATCATGATGAAGATTCCTGTGTGAATCGAACATTGTAATTTAAATAATATGTGTATTAAAAAAAGCCTCTGCATTTTTACTGGTTTTAAAAAAACGTTTCTATTACAAAATTTAAATGCATTCTATACAGTGGAACTCTTTACTAATACTTATATATATATATATATATATATATATATATATATATATATAACAATAATACATTATTAATACATGAGAAAGATATAAGACATTAATCACTTAGATCTGGTGAAATAAACGGACACTTCTCGGTTTACGTCGAACTCGGGAAACCGTACACATTCTCAAACCGACCCTATATTTAATTCACGGACTCGTGACGCAACGGATAAACATTGTATTGTGTAAGTATAGTTTTATCAGAATATATAGTGTTCATGATGTCAAAATCTCACAAATGTATTTTTTTAGAAAATTATTATTATTATTATTTTCAATTAACTGTTTCTTGTAATCATGTAATGAAATTAAAGGAACTCATCTTGAACCACATCGCAACGAACACCGACAAATCCCAACTTCAATGATCTCTGCACGCCTTCCATTTTAGTCCTTCCATTCCCATCAGCTGATCCTCACATATGCTAATTAGTTGCGATTACAAAAGTCTACATCTGCGAAGAGAATTTCCAACCACCCACAATGGCGGATGGACAGTCCCGACATAGGAAGTAGCGCATTCTCTTCTCATGCAGTAGGTATTGCTCTTTATTGCCACACTTTTTCGGTACTGTTTAATAAATTATCTATTATATCGATAGAAAATTAAGTGTTTCGATTGATAGTTAAAATAGTATCGTCTCATTGTGTTAAAGATCTATAATGCTCTAATAAGCCCTCAAATACAATATTTCACTCGTGCTTGGGCTCCAATCTTTTGACGTGGAAACTTGAATTGAATATTGAGATTTGAAGGCATACAAAGAAGAGAGACAAAACTAATATAAAAGAGTAACATTTTACAGTTACAGGGAAAGATTGAGAACATTAGGATTAACTACTTTACTAGAAAGAAGAATGAGATTTAGTTAAAACTTTCAAAATGATCGATAAAAGTTCAAATAATTTTGGATATGTTTTTTATATATCTCCAAGATCTGGAAATGTATTACTCATGCAGATTTCAAAAACTAAATCTTTTATCGAATTGATTGTTTTGGCGCACAGAGTAATATATAGTTTGGAAACAGTTGCTATATAAGATTGAGTACAGAAATAGGGGGAGAAAATGTTAAGATAGAATTGGATAAATTCAGAAATAATAAGGGGGAAATAATTTAAATGGAATTTTAGGGAACTTATCATCATCTAGTCACGGTGGTGTCACGGATCGTGTTGACTCTCACGCCATCTGGTTCTGTTCTAATCTTGGATGTTATTCTCACAAAGTTTCTGCCGGTGCAACCTCCGACCTTCTTCAAGTGCATGAATCTGTATGTTGAACTCGGGTTTGCTTGTTTTACTTTACTACATATCAACCATTTTCAGGTTATTTAATGCCAAATCCGATCATTTTGCTAACAGTTATATGCTTCACTTTCTTTATGTGTTCAAGTATTTATTCATGTTGTTTTGTTTGGTTGTTTTGTAGAAGAAAAATGTTGTTTTTAGTTTTGCATAACAGGATTGAGTTTTGTAAATGGAAAGGAAAAAACAATAACATTAATGTTTGGTGCATTATTGGTCAGGATGTCGGTATCTTCAGACAACCTGATCCGGTAGCACCAGGGTTGAACTCTGGAATCTATACAGAATTTCGAACCGAACCCGTTATTTAATCCAAGGACTCGTGGCGCAACGGATAAAGTGCTATTTAATAATAAATTCTAATTGACAATTTTCTAGATTTTAAATGTTTAATCCTTTATACTAAGAATATAATAAAATTACTTAATTATTCTACGTGGTAGATGGCTGACGGAACGAGAACAATAAGCTGCCATGGATTCAATAAAAGGTTTAGTTCGAAGTACTGTACATATTCTCGGATTCGACAAGACAAACCTTCTTCAGGTCGGAGGTTAAATCGACGGAAACATTGGGAGAATAACATCCAAGATGAGGACAGTGATTTGAATAAGGCAAATAATATAAATTATCAATGGTCATCTAAAATAATTGCTAAACACAGCATCATCAATGTACAAATTGTGTATGCATATCTCTAAAAAAATGTTTGATTTGTTTTTTTAAATGATGTACGAATGCAGTTATGTAATGGTAACAGTAAAAATTAACATATTGTCAAAATTGGGAAAATATCCGCTCATATTAAGTTCATAGATATAGTTTGTTTTGTTTTGTTTTTTCGAGAAAACTTTGCTATGAAGACGCTGAAATATACATATACAAGTGTACCTCCTCCGTCAACAATGACGGAAACAATATTATGCTTCGCCAGTGTTTGCACCCGCTATTTATTTAGATAAATTACTACAATATTCATATAAAATCATAGGATGACGTAAGTAATTTAATTTTTTTATGTATAAATTATTATTATCATTTCTTATGACCGAATGAAACAAAACATTTTATTTTAGAGTGGAAGATTGTTTCCGAATTCATTTCAGGCAGCCCAGTAAGTTTCAGGTCGTTGACTGACTTACTATTTTCATTCTCACTTCCCCTCACCACTTGAAATGATTTCGTTTAGATGTTAGAAAAAAGCACATGTTTTACTCGCTAACTTTTGCATTACGAAATAGAAGTACGTATATTTATTAATATACAAATATATACACATGGGTCTTTATTATAGAGTGAAGAATGTCTAGGTTTTCTTGGTCAAAATATTCTAGTTGTGTCATTTGAACCGAACATACATGTAAACACATTCTCTTTTTTATATACTAGAAGAGGTACAAGTTTTTTTTCAGGAAGGTTATCTATGCAAATAAAATATCATTTTTTAATAAATAATGTATTTGAATAATTCACTATTAAAAAATGTTTGACAATATACATATCGCATAATCACGTTGAATATACGGCATAATGATGTTGACACACCGGTTTTTGTTAGATCACCGAAGTTAAGAAACGTTGAGCCTGGTCAGTACCAGATGAGTTACCATTTGGGAATACCAAGATATATGTAGGAGGATCTCGACACCTCCTCGCAAGAACTGCAGAAACCTAACGCCGTTATCTCCCCTAACCGGGGCATACATGCGACTGTGAATTTGATACTCCCATGAAACTTTTTTCCTTTGGGGGAAGCCGGTTCAACCCGACTTGGGTGACTGCCGCTTCGTTTCGAAGCCTAACAAAAGCCAATTTCGCCAGTTTTATGAGAAAAGGAGGCAATTTGGTCACAATTTTCACATCTTCCTTGCTTTGACAGAGTACAAAATCAACCTCGAAATCTTATGGGGAATAATCTGTTTTTCCCTATAGCCTATTTCTCTCAGAAGAGAGGTTGCTAGTCTTCATGATGGTTTCCCTTTTAAATTAATTACAGCGAAAACACGTCTAACTACAACCCTTGTAAAACACTTTCCTTTCTTCCTCTGTGTACTTCAACCAAACGGAACTACCATGGACAGAGTCTCTTTAATGTGCAATTAAAATAAAACATTTTATTTTTAAATATTGGTAATTTACACAATTTATGGAATGTGTGGACTAAAGGACAAAATAAGAGAAGCGAGAGTTACAAGGCTACCGAAAGTAAACCAACGGTCCACTTTCTACCCTCCTTTTAGGTAAAGTACAACTTTATTTTACATTGTATCCGAAGTTGATACACTGATTCTAACGCTTCTCTAAAAATCCAATGCCTTTTTGTAGAACGATTTGTCTTTGGCCTCAAAGTATTTAGTTTCTCGATATCACTTTACTATTTGAGCCAAATCTATTACCGTGTGGCATTCTTTTGAGTTATGCAAGAAGCCAGTAGTCGCTGAGGGCCAAATCTGGAGAATAAGATGGAGGAAGAAAGAATTCGAAGTGCAATTAATGTAGTTTTAACATCGTTGTGGTAGACTTATGACCACTGTGCATTTTATCGGTTAAAAAGCACTTTTTCTGCATTTGTAGCAGTGTTTTCTTTAAAACGCACATCATGCTATTTAATATCTAGTATTTATAGTTCTTTATTTTTAAAGGTAATCGATAAACAAAATACCTTGTACATCCAAAATACGGAGGCGAAAACCTTGCCTGTTGATGTTTTCATTTGTACAGTTTTCAATTGCTGCTGTTCACTCTGCTGATTGGCTTTAGAGTGAAATAGTATATCCAGGTTTCATTCATTGTCAATTATTGATGCAAAACTTCTTTTTATTACGTTGAAACAGCAGCAAACAACGCTCTGAATCGTAGAAGTTGTTTTTAATCGACTGTGAGCAAACGCGGCACTTACATTAATGCAAAATGGTGAATAGACTTTCTGATATCTTCAAGCTATCTTATGCAACTTCAATTTACGATCAGACAAAATAAGTTGGTGGACTTTTGATGTTTACGAGACAATTGCCGAATTAGTGCGACCTGAGCGCTCAGCATAATTTGTGTCTGTAGAACCGCGTTAAAGTTGACATACCACGATCTAACCGTTGTTTCCGGTGGAGCAGAGTCCAAATAACACTTATCAAGTCATTGCTTTGCTTTCCCAGCTGAAAGCAATGTTTTATCAACACACGAAATTCAGATGTTTCTATTGTTTTCAAAATTTGATACAGTAGCTAAAATAACTTGGATTAGTAAACTAATAATCCAATTGGGCTCAAATTTTGTTCGTACTTCATAAAAAGTATATGGATTTATTTTTATTAGTGGCACCATCTATGTGTCAGGCCCGGGACTTGTTAAGTGATCTGTTAATATACATCTTATATATAAAGTAAAGACGTTTTCCCCTGTACCTTCGCGTCGAATAGGAAAATAAACTCGAACTCAATACGCTACTACAATCGCTACAACATCAAGCTTATTCGCTCGAGCGTGTTCTTAGCAAACTCTACAGTCTTACATCCACCACGGGCAAATTCTTACTTTCGTTCCTCACTCAGTCACTCTCCCCAAAACAGACACCATACAGGTAGTAGCAAGAACATTTCTCTCTAACATTTTACTCCTCCCACGCTACCAGTCTACACCGGGTACAACTACACAACGGATACTTTACACCTTATTATTTATGTTAGGTCCGTCTTCAAATTACAACACAGTAGCATACGTTGCACAGAAAATATAACAGACGCTCCCTTCATTACATGTGCCTACGTCACTTCCGTTAAATACTATTGCGCAATCTCATACTCTCAGCCTCGAACAGCGTATACAGTTCACGAAACGCCTGCCACATTCACTACTCTTAAACAGTTATGCCGATTTTCCTTACCGACCTAGACACTACTTCAGGTAATACGCCGTTCCTGTTCTGCTATTTACCATACATCTACCATAAACAACATTACGTTTTACTTACTTTAAAAAAAAAAAAATTTGAACCAACGGAATACGTTAAGAAAAAAACAAACTGTTACAGATTAACCGATTAACATTCCCTAATTCTTACTTCACACCGATTTTCCCCATTCTTTTAATGGCTATTCATTTACATTATACCTTAACATTTAAAAAATAACTGTTCACTATTCTGAGAAATTTGTAATTCCTACAATAAATAAACAAATATTACTTTTATAAATTATTATTATTAAATAAAATACAATAACAATTGCTTTTTGGGATAACTTCCCTCACCGTTAAATACTTAGAGAAAATAAACAAAACATAAACAAACCGATTACATAATTTATTCTTTACGTTTTTCACATTAGTTTACATAAACGACACCAATTACATAAAAACAAATACATTACATTTCATCTCTAAAAAATAATATAAAAAAATTACGTTTTCCTTACTAAAACAAAATAAATACAGTTACTTCTACAGATTTTTACCCACCGTAATACTTTACAAAAAAAAAAACCAACGGATTACGTTAAGAAAAAAAACACGGTTACAGAATAGCCGAATTAGATTCCCTAATTCTTGCTTCGCACGGATTCTTCCCATTCTTGTAATGTCTATTCATTTAAATGATAACAGTTCATTTCCAAAAATAACTGTTGACTACTTTGAGAAACTTTTAATTCGTACAATAAAAAAAAAACAAATATTATTTTTATAAATTATTACTAACTAAAATACAATAACAATTGCTTCTTTGGGAAAACTTCCCTAACCGTTAAATCCTTTGATAAAATAAACAAAACATAAACAAACCGAAAAGATACATTTTTCCTTTACGTTTTTCTCATTATTACACTTAAAGGACAGCGATTACATAATAACAAACATGAAATATTTCAACTATAAAAAATAAGATAAAACAATTACGTTTTTACTTACTAATAGAAACACAAAAAACTTTACTTCTACAGAATTTGACCCAACGTAATACGTTCGGAAAAAAAACGTTATAGATTAGCCAAATGACATTACCTACTTCTTCCTTCGCACGTATTTTTTCCCATTCTTTTATTGGCTATTCATTTAAATGATAACTTTTTATTTTCAAAATAACTGTTCACTATTTTGATACAGTTTATTTCATACAATAAAAATAAATATTATTTTTATAAATTATTAATAAATAAATTACACTAACAATTGCTTCCTTGTGAAAAGTTCCCTCAAGATACATTTTTTTAAATCCAATGTTGGGGGGGGGATTAAAATCTCAGCGATTAATTAAAGAGACCTACAGAGCCCCATTAAAATCACCCCACCCCACATTATCTTTGTATAGACATTCCATTTTCTTTGGCTGAAAAGACAAATGGAAAATGAGCACCACTGAAACACACACATAATTAATGTAACCTGCAGAGCATTACAAATTGTATTCGGATGGTCGGGGAGAAATAAAATGACGATTATATGATTATTTTCAATAAGGAAGACTATTCGCTATTTTTTTAATTGACTGCGATTGAGTGACATGAGTCAAATGCCTAGCAGTGGGGTGTGGCGGGATTGATAGGTTGATGTGGTGGATCTGTTTTGAAAAGTAACAAAATATAAATAAACCGAAAAGAAAAATATTGTATCCGAGAGAGGGGGCATAAAACACCGAATTGTACAATATATTTAAACCGACAGAAGACTCAGGAATGTGCGGAAAATCCATCAACGTTACTTCTACTATTTCGAAAAGTAAAACAAGTAAAACTAAACCGAAATAAAAAAACATGTATTGGGAGGGGGGTGGAAATTGCCTATTATATGATTATTTATAATAATAAACACTATTCTCTATTTTTAAATGACTGCGATTGAGTCACATGAGCCAAATGCCTGGTAGCGGACAATGGTGGCCGTGAAAAGTGCTGCCCGTTTTATGTTACGATTCACCTTCTGGCGAGCAAATGTATGGGCCGATTAGATATAACTCTTTCTCAAACACTAAATTAGATATTGTTCTTGCATTGCAAAGCATGCTTCACAGAGAAAATGTATATATCCAACAATTTCAGATGGCGATGGAGCATAATGGAGGTGCAACAAACATTGAGATCCTCTGACATAGATTCAGTTATCAGTGTGGAAATTCCGGATCCAGTGGCATCTTTTACATGATATCATTAGGCACCATATGATTCATGGACCATGTGGAAACATAAACATGTTCACTCTGTCTCAAAGATGGACACTGCAGTAAGAGATATCCCAGACACTTCTTAAGTGAAACTCAATCGGATACAAATGGCTACCCACAATATCGTCAACTATCTACTTTAGCTGGAGGTTTTGAGACGACAGTTACCCTACCTGGCAACATAACAGTTCCTGTAGACAACCGATGCATTGAACCACATAATAAACTGCTTTGTAAGATTTTTGATTCACATATCAATGTTGAATATTGCAACAGCGTGAAATCAATAAAATACATTTGTAAATATGTAAATAAAGGTAGTGATCAAGATACCTTCACAATTGAAAGTAATGCTCATGATGAAGTTAAGAGTACGAAACGGAACGTTACATATCAACCAATGAAACCATTTGGAGAATACTTAACTTTCACATACATGTATATCATCCCCCAGTTATTCACCTATCAGTTCATCTAGAAAATGGACAGCGGATATACTTTACTGAAAGTACTGCGGCAGATAGAGTTGCAAATCCAACTTCAACCACTCTGACACAATTTGAAGAAAGCTGTTAAACAGATTTTTTTGCATGTACACTTTTGTACTCAGAAGTTCCGCTTTATTATACCTGGGACACAAAAAATAAGGTCTTCAAGCAACGATTACAGGGTAAGCCAGTTCCAGGCTATCCGTGCGTTAAAAAAACAGAAGTTTCGGGCAGGGTATGCACCGTGCATCCAAATCAATTTCACTGCTTCTGTTTGAGACTGCTTCTACACAATGTTAGAGGTACACAGAGCTTTAATGACCTAAAAACGATCAATGGTCAAGTTATGACTACATTCAGGGATGCATGTAGTGCACATGGACTACTTGAAGAAGCTTTTACTGAAGATTTCCTTCTTAGGAAATGCAATCAACAGCCTGAAGTTGATATAACACTTTCAGACGACATCTTCAATATGGCTTTAGTACATATAGAAGCTATGACTTATAGGATGAATGGTAAAACACTGACAAAATTGGGTCTTACCTCACCTAATCGATCTAAATCGAACTAAATAATGAGCAAATTCATATTTTCCGTACTATAGTTAATACTGTAGAAGATCAGCAAGGTGGCCTGATATTCCTTGATGCACCCAGAGGTACAGGAAAGACATTTGTTACCAAGTTAATTCTTGCTAAAGTTAGGTCAGAAGGCAAAATAGCTGTGGCAGTCACATTATCTGCCATTGCAACCACTCTTCTTCCTGGTGGTATAACAGCTCACTCCACATTTAAGTTGCCATTATCCTTAACACAAGATGCTGATCCAATTTGTCAAATAGAAAGAGGATCAGATTCAGCTAAAGTTTTACAGAATTGTTCCTTGATCGTATGTACAATGGCACATAAACAAGCGTTCGATGCTCTAGATAAAACATTGCGTGATCTCAAGAAACGTGATGTTGTTATGGGTGGCATAACACTTTTATTATCAGGTGACTTCCGACAAACACTTCCTATTGTTCCACGTGGAAGTCCCGCTGACGAGCTTAATGCTTGCATTAAATTGTCATATTTGTGGAAGTACATTAAGACTGTAACGTTATTTACAAACATGCGTGTACATCTCAATAGTGACCCAATGGCTGGTGAGTTTGCCTCCCTCCTCCTAAAAATAGGTGATGGCAAGCTTGCAACAACCAACAATGGCAAGATTGTTATTACTCCAGGTATTGGCTCAATTGTTTCATCACTCACAGAACTTAGTAGCAAAGTTTATCCAAATATAGCCGAAAACTATGTGCATCCTGAATGGCTAATGGAGAGAGCAATTCTAGCTATTGAAAATGACATGGTGCATGTCATCAATCAACAACTGCTTGATTAAATTCCAGATGATAAACAAACTTTCACTTCTGTGGTTTCTACTCTCGATGACGACCAGGCTGTACAGTACCCTACAGAATTTTTAAATTCATTAGAATTGCTTGGTATGCCAACACACAAATTAAAGCTGAAAGCTGGATGCCCAATTATGTTACTCCGGAATCTTGATGTTCCAAGGCTATGTAATGGAACGAGACTGTGTGTTAAACGCATGAAACCTCATGTGATAGAAGCTGTAATACTAACTGGTGTGGCAAGGAGCAAACTGACATTCCTTCCCAGAATACCCATTATTCCGTCGGATTCTGCAATAGAATTTAAAAGGCTTCAGTTCCCAGTTAAATTGTGTTTTGCCATGACAATTAACAAGTTCCAAGGACAATCATTGGCAGTGGTTGGTCTAAACTTGACTTCACCTTGCTTTAGCTATGGGCAGTTTTATGTAGGATGTTCAAGGGTAGGCTCTCCACAATGTCTATACATATTGTCACCAGAAGGTAAAACATCAATCCTATTTTAATTACTTAAATTACTTCCAGTGAAATGATTTATTTTCTGAATCTATTTATTTAACTTAAAAATTAAAATCAAGCTGTTATATTTCCCCGGGCAACGCCGGGACACGGGTCCTGCTAGTGATATATAAATGTTAAATAATGAAAAGATATTGAAAACGTATACGAAACTGAAAATTGTAACCGGAAATAAGCTCTGGCGTGCACCTAGTCGCTATGATGATTTCTTTGAGAAAACGAATGTGAGTTGTCCGTGAATTAGCAGAATTTCTTATCTTTTAATTTTTTCATACTAACGAGTCCCTACTAACATAGACGAAAAGCAACTCAAGGATAAGGGTTAAAAATGTGGTCAGTTGGACGATGAACAATACTCTGAGAAGATTGGAAACGATGGGTGGAATGGGCAGAATTACTTAAGACGGCGGTTCGACAAGTATTTGTTGAGATTTGACTTTAAAAACATCATGCTGTAGTAAGTTGGGAAACAGACCCGTAGTATTGTGTTCCACATATGAAAAGTTCTATTTAAGACTGGTAATACGTCACATTTTAAATAAATCTACTACTAATTGAGATTTGTGGATAAATCTTTCTTACTTTTATTCTGTTTTAACTGTAAACACTAAGACCAATGTCATATATGTAATAGACGAATGTGGCTACCCGGTAGTGCCCGGGGTGCATGGACAACAAAATAGAAAGTTTACTGTGTAACACTTTTCTTTGAAAACTTCTAACTCTCTTCTTTATCTCGCCCTCCCCTCCAAGTCCAGAAGAAATCCCCTCCCCCGACCGGAGAGAGACAGATAATACACTTTTATCCTATCTCGAAGGTCAAGAGTTTCATACCAAAGGTCGATGGAAAACATCACTGTACATTTCGCCCCTCCACTGACTAATTATGTCCCTGTTGAGTTCCAAAACAATGAATATTAAAAAGAAAAATGCATCCATATTCTGTCCGAGGCAATGCTGAAAATAATTTATCAGCTTTGTGGTTGTGTTTTGTGTAGTTTCTGACTTTTAGCTGAACACACAAATTGACAACAACCATTCATATAATAGATAATAAAACAAAAGAAGTCTATTTACATTGACGTTGTTTGTATATTTCATCATGTCGGCATCTAATGATCACACACCGAAACTAAAAGATTGTATGGCAGAAAATAGCTGGAAACGTTTCCGATCTGCGACGGATCTGCTACGACACGCAATTTGTTTTAATGGAAGTAACCTTGCAAATTCGTCGACATTTTCAGTTTGGCACACGCATCGACGTAATCCCTTTTTCGATTTGTAGATTTGATGCATAGGTTCAAGTTAATCTCGATAAAACAAGAACATGTATCCTAAAGGTTCAAGTTAATCTCGATAAAACAAGAACATGTATCCTAAAGGTTCAAGTTAATCTCGATAAAACAAGAACATGTATCCTAAAGGTTCAAGTTAATCTCGATAAAACAAGAACATGTATCCTAAAGGTTCAAGTTAATCTCGATAAAACAAGAACATGTATCCTAAAGGTTCAAGTTTATCTTGATAAAACAAGAACATGTATCCTAAAGGTTCAAGTTAATCTCGATAAAACAAGAACATGTATCCTAAAGGTTCAAGTTTATCTTGATAAAACAAGAACATGTATCCTAAAGGTTCAAGTTTATCTTGATAAAACAAGAACATGTATCCTAAAGGTTCAAGTTAATCTCGATAAAACAAGAACATGTATCCTAAAGGTTCAAGTACATCTCGATAAAACAAGAACATGTATCCTAAAGGTTCAAGTTAATCTCGATAAAACAAGAACATGTATCCTAAAGGTTCAAGTTAATCTCGATAAAACAAGAACATGTATCCTAAAGGTTCAAGTTTATCTTGATAAAACAAGAACATGTATCCTAAAGGTTCAAGTTTATCTTGATAAAACAAGAACATGTATCCTAAAGGTTCAAGTTAATCTCGATAAAACAAGAACATGTATCCTAAAGGTTCAAGTTTATCTTGATAAAACAAGAACATGTATCCTAAAGGTTCAAGTTTATCTTGATAAAACAAGAACATGTATCCTAAAGGTTCAAGTTAATCTCGATAAAACAAGAACATGTATCCTAAAGGTTCAAGTTAATCTCGATAAAACAAGAACATGTATCCTAAAGGTTCAAGTTAATCTCGATAAAACAAGAACATGTATCCTAAAGGTTCAAGTTAATCTCGATAAAACAAGAACATGTATCCTAAAGGTTCAAGTTAATCTCGATAAAACAAGAACATGTATCCTAAAGCTACGTCTATTCAAATCTGCGCGTTTAGCGATGAAATTCTATTTAAAACTGTAGCGTGATAAACGAATTCAAATTCTTTTTAATACTGAAGTGTGACAAACAAACAAAAATTCCATTTAAAACTGCAGCGTGACAAAAAGTAAATTCTATTTCAAACTGCATCGTGACAAAAGAGAATTCTGTTTCAAACTGCAACGCGCCAAATGAAATTCTATATAAAACTTTAGCGTGACAAACAAATGAAAATTCTGTGTTATATTGCAACGGGGCAAAGAAATGAAAATTCTATCTGAAACTGCAGCGTGGCAGACCTACGAACAGAGTCTCTTATAAAGATGTGTTCACATCAAACTACTTATGTAGTTCTACAACATTTGATTGTAAAAATTGATTAAATTTTACCTAATCGAATGAAAACTTTTGAATAAGGTAATACCAGAAATCCTTATCTTCCGTCCTTTTTGTATATGAACGAAACATGATATATATCGAACTGATTTCGTTTATAAGTTTACAGAATAATTCTAATAGATACCAACTCTTACAGAGTTCGGTGGAAACATCTTAAAATTACATTCCAAACTTAAATGTTATGAGAATCGTATTTCTAAATATTTTCCTCAGACCAACCCAGGTGTTAGACATCTATTCAATAATATTTAAACACTATGCACACCAATTTACAAAAAGATCTAATTAAAAAATCTTGTTTAAATCTATATGTCTATATAATAAAAGTGAACGTACGTCTGTCCGGCGTGTTTCGCCGTATTAAAAAGAACGCGAGAGAGTACAAGAAAAGTAGAAGGGTGCACTTAAGTTTGAGGTAGAAATGGAATTAATTCTGTCTTCTTAACGATAAGTTTCGTTTCAATGATTTTAAGTAGTGAATAGAAATTAAATTGCGACGCAATAGCGAGCAGGCGATACAAGCTAGTATTAAAATATATTGTAAAACAGTTGCGCGTGACCCCCAGACCGACAAAAAGCCTCTCATACAGATGAGAGGGTGCGACTCAAAATTGAAACATTGAGAATCAAGGCAGTTATTTTTTTTTTGGCTTCGCATGATTAATTCTTAAGATTGCAAAACAAAATGCGACATTTCAGCGACGAAATGAATTAAGGCGTATATTTTGGCTGAAAGGATTAGATAGAAATATTTGTGCGGGGCCAGAAGATTAAAGTGTAAAAGAAAACAGGTTGCTCGATGTATGGAGACAATGACATTGACAGCGAAGAGTAATTAGAACGGAAATAGTTGTAACTGAAGGAGATAAACGACAAACGAAGATGTATCAAATAATAAAAAGAATAGCGAGATGGATAAAACGAAGAAGACGAAGGAGAAGAAGTAGTAGGAAAATAGTGGTAAATTAACGAGAAAATACATAAAAAAATAGAGATGTATGAAACAGAAAGAAGAATTACTAGAGAAACTAGAAAATAAATAAATGGATGAGAAGGCGAAAGGTCAGACAAAAGAGATGGTGTGGCAAAAGAAGTTTGGGATATGAAGAAGATTGGGATGTCAAAGAATAAGACAAATATAGAAGAGACGACCATCACTAAGAAAATGGAGAAAACGACCACCACTAAGAAAATGAAGAAGACGACCACCACTAATAAAAAAGAAAAGGACCATTACTAAGAAAAATGAGAAGACGACCACAACTAAGAAAATGGAGAAGACGACCACCACTAAGAAAAATGAAAAGACGACCACAACTAAGAAAATGGAGAAGACGACCACAACTAAGAAATTGGAGAAGACTACCACCACTAAGAAAAAAGAAAAGGACCATTACTAAGAAAAATGAGAAGACGACCACAACTAAGAAAAATGAAAAGACGACTACAACTAAGAAAATGGAGAAGACGACCACCACTAAGAAAATGAAGAAGACGACCACCACTAATAAAAAAGAAAAGGACCATTACTAAGAAAAATGAGAAGACGACCACCACTAAGAAAAAGGAAAAGACGACCACGACTGAGAACAAGAAGAAGACGACTGAGAACAAGGAGAAGAACACGACTAAAAAGGAAAAGAAGACTAAGAAAAGGAAAAAGACAGCTGAGAGAAAGGAACAGGCGACGAAGAGAAAGGAGAAGGCGACTATGAGAAAGAAGGAAAGAAGACGACTAAGAAAATATGGCAAAAGACGACTACAAAAAGATGGCAAAAGACGTTTTAGAAGAAAGCACAAAAAACGATGAAAAAGAGGGGAAAATAAAGTGGAGAAAGAAAAGAAAAGCTAGAAACAAAGAGGCGGTAGAAAGCTTTTAAAGCAGGTTGTGACACAGTCGATGAAACTTAAACAAGCAATAAAATATATAATACATAATAATATAAAGAAAACAGAAAAACAAAAATGGTGGTAGTGATGATCATCATGATCATGATGACGACGACTACGACACTGAAATCTGATTTGTAATTTTTTCGACCAAGAAAAAGAAGTAAGCACCTTAAACTTGGAAGACGAACAGTGTTAAATGAAACACAATTAACGGAAATTCTTCGGTGTTAAAGGGGAAACCGTCAGTTTTGGCAAATTCTTCACCAATTTGGCAACGGTTAAACGGGTATAACCCAACTTACTTCATCTTCCCCATATGTACTTAACATTTATTCTTCTCTGATCTTTTAATCACAGGTAAACACATATGTGTTTGAACACATATGTGTTTGAACACATATGTGTTTGAACACATATGTGTTTGTGCCTGTGTAGAGTAACAGTATAATAGAAATAACTAGCAAAATACCCGTTCTAAGACGGGTATAAGCAATATGTAAAGCATTAGTTTTTAATTTTAACTGTTTCTTTCTTTTCTTGATAGCGGGCGGTCCTTTCCCCTCCCCTAATGGCACAGTTTACAAAATAAAATAGTGATCCACCTTACTCATCGTGTTGCCTAAAATTTGTATTGTATAATTCATAAGTTTTGGAGTTTACCACGCACATACATACTGACGCGCATCAATCCGTTTAAATTTTATTACATAATATAATTCTAAATATGATTTTAAATAATTATTTTCTCTATTATTTTTTTATATCTCGTTTCTTTTAAAAGCTGTTGGGTGCGAGTTTGAGGGAAGACCCTAAATGCTAATGTTTACAAAAAAATATTATTCCCACATGAGTCAGCATGTGGCCTAGAATATATTTTGCATAACTCATAATGATCGGTTGATTAGGTTAGGAGTGAATCTAATGCATACAAATACATTATATATATATATATATATATATATATGTGGGTGTGTGTGTGTGTGTGTAAACATTTTATATTAAAATTTGAAAACGAAAACATGATGCAATTTAAAAATGAATAAAATGATTTATTTTTTAGGCGAAGACTTTCAATGAACACATCATTTTCATTACAAGACATTTTCCTTTTTTCTTCTACATTTTGTTAGAATTCACCCCAGAGAGAGGGAGCGAATTCACCGTAGCGTCAGAAAAATATGTGAAGTTGTTACAGACGACATGTTAAAGTACCTAACATTTTATATAGAGAGATAATTGCATAAAAAGCAGATTCTTATTTGAAATCGTCTTTATTGATAGCACTGTGCTTGCAAATCACATGTTGTTTTAGATTAATATACATGATGTAAATAATGTGATAGAAGATTTTATTTAG
Source organism: Sepiola atlantica (assembly GCA_963556195.1). Classification (NCBI taxonomy): domain Eukaryota; kingdom Metazoa; phylum Mollusca; class Cephalopoda; order Sepiida; family Sepiolidae; genus Sepiola; species Sepiola atlantica. Next base: position 59,792,970 of record OY744531.1, read on the forward strand.
TCAATATGAGTATCGTATATCTTCTCCAGATATGCAAAAGTCAGGCAACGAATAAAGATGTTTTTTTACATCGGACATAGTATTACAAATATGTAATAACCTGTCCGACGTAAAACACCTTCATTGTAACAGTTAGTTTCATATTATTAGATTGAGTTAGTGTTGAGACGAGATGGAGAATTTTGATTTTCATAAATAACTGCCTGTATGGAGTATTATCAGACTCGGTTTGTGTTTAGGAAAGATAAATTATAGATTATTTGAGAGATTCGTAACTCTAAAAGCGTGATTTTAATAAATTACAAGTGTATATATCTTTGTAAGATTAGGGGGAGAGAACCCCAGCAAGATGCCCCGTTATTAAAAAAAAATTAAAAATAAGGGCGTAAAATTTATTTATATACGTATTACCGAAGATCAGAACAGCATTGGTACCGTTTGTTTCAAATCTAACAAAAGGGAACAGCACGTGACCGTCCTCCGAATCAACAGAGACTGAGGAGGGTCTACAAATGACGGTCAAGTTCTGTTCTCTTTTGTCAGAAACCGACGGTACCAGTGCTGTTCTGATGTGCATTAATATATATATACAGGGTGTCTCAAAAAAATGTACTCACTCTTAGAATGGCAAAATGTGCAGAAGATGTCGAGTTTGCACACAAAATTGTGTGGAGCGATGAAGCAAAGTTTTCTCGTCATTCTACGAGTGAGTACATTTTTTTGAGACACCCTGTATATATATATATATATATATACATCATTCCCATCTTCTTTTAGCTTTCTGTTTCATCTCCTTTTCCTTTCTTCTGTTGTTCAATAAATGTGGTGACGCGGAAATTAATTGGTCTGGGCCTGTAGCCATGAAAACCCGCCAGGGTCAGCAAAGTTGTAACATTGCTTTCTTCAGCCTAAAGCAAAACGCCAAGTCTCAGTCGTTTCTCAATATCTTTTTCTTGTTCTCTCCAGCCACTACAGAAGTAAAAAGAAAACAATGTTTGAGGAAGAAGGAACTCTTTAAGTCGAACGCCGACATCATTGTAGACTGAAACTCTCTTGATTCACTTCCAAACATAGAGACTTCTTTAATACATTTCGGCAACCAAGACTTCTTTAATACATTTCGGCAACCAAGACAGAAAACAAAATCTTTTTTTTTTAAAGAAAAGTTTGCGTATTTATAGAATCTGATTTGCATCGTTTTCTATGGATTAATATTAATGTAAGAAAACATATATTTTGACTCGTAAAAAGCAGCAAAACTGCAATCTTTTTAGTTTATTGAAGTAGTAAATTCAATAAAAGTCACTAATATTTCCTTGCTTTCGTCAGCAAGAACTTTTGGGGCGGTGTAAAGATCTTTCATAATGGAACATTCTGGAAGAAAATTCTTATCATAGTACTTAAAAACAGATTATGATAAATAACTAAAAAAATGTGACCCACTGAGCTAGAGTTAAACTGTTTGAATTAAAAAAAGTGAGTTTGCAAAGCCAATATAGAAAAAGGCAAAATTAGCCTCTTTGTGCTCACTATATATATAAAAATATATATTCCTATATTACTTTATGAATTCATGAATATTGTAATTTATCCAATTTTTATTTTCGTCATTCATTTTCTCATAGTATTTCTCTAGCTAGTATATCGAGCATTTACTTATCACGATATCTAAGATAAATATATATTTATCTTTGTAGTTTAATTTATATATATATATATATATATATATATATATATATATATATATATATATATAAATGAATAAATGCGATAGTTGTTTTCTATTGATTATACTTATAGTATATACAAAACGGCTCTATTTTATTTAAGTAAATAATACAACATTTGACTTGAAGATACTAGAGATTAAAAATCTAAACAGAAGTTTCTGTACGTCTAATTTGCATAATTATTTTTTAAACTGTTTATAATTAATAATGGTTTGGTGGTATATACTTCTAATTTTAGTTTGCTATTTCCCTATATATATGCAATAGTTTTGTAGATATTAACAGTAATTAATTGAAGTGATTAAATAATAAAAAAGGTAAATTACCTAAACGATTCTATAAATTGTTTTGAATTAGTTTGAAGGCAGGTAATTAGAATAGCAGTTGTTTTTTTTTTGCAATTATCTTTGTTGACAGTACGAGTACAACAAAAATATTGTGCACAGTAATATTTTGGTGATGAAGTCTAGAAATGGAAAAATTTCAATTAAGTACAACTTGTAAAATTAAACTTTACCGACTAATTTGCTAATTAAAATTCCTTTGTCTTTTAATTTTTTTAAATTTGTCTACGTTTTCATCGTCTTAATTTATATTAAAGAACCGTCATTCTATAAGATTATTCGATTTGTAGTTTTCAAATTACATTTCAATTTAAGATGTAGTGATAAAGTAAAAAATATTCATAAAGATATCGATATTTTTCTAATTTCTTACTTATTAATTCTCTCTTCTTCTCCAAATACGGGTTAGATAGTATTATTGTTATGGTGATATTTCTTATTGTTTATAATGGACTACTCCAATCTTTTTCTTCTGTTCTTCTTTTGTAATCAATGGAATATATATTCTAGGCCACACGCTGAGTAATGTGGGAACATTATTCTTTTGTTTATTTGTTAACTTTATCATTTAGGGGGGTTCGACCAAACCCGCACCCTCCCCTCCAATCACTTTTAAAACCTTGACAGTGACAGAATCAAGAGTGATAGATATATTATAGAATAAGAGCCCCATCAAACAAGATACAATGAGAGAGGAATATAGTTATAGAGAGATACTTAGTAAGATATGGGTCACTTGGTGAGATAATTGCAATTTAAGAGTAATGAGAACAATTAAAAATTACGGAATAGTTTAACTTGTATTATGTGTTATTAAACATAGGTACGTATATTGTATACGTACCTGGGCGGCGATAGGTACGTATATATTATACGCACAGGGGCGGCGATAGGTACGTATATAGTATATGCACCGGGGTGGCGATAGGTACATATATATTATGCGCACTGGGGCGGCGATAGGTACGTATATAATATGCGCACCAGGGCAAAGATAGGTACGTATATAGTATGCGCACCAGGGCGAAGATAAGTACCTATATAGAAGGTGCAGACAGAGGTGGTACTTTTCATAGAAATATGTCATACTTTTGCCCTGGAATGGAAGAAGGATTGGTGGGGAAGAGCCAGCTTTCGCAAAGGGCAAAGTAAGAAAGTAGCGATGAAATGGGGCGACCAGGGAAGAGAAAGGTAGAAAGATAAAGAGACGGCTATAGAGAGATGGAGAGAAATAAAAGTTTGAATATAAAAATGTTACACACGCGATTGTTCTTCTATTTTGTGTGTTTATGACCCCGAGCAACGCCGGGTAGCCCTGCTAGTTAAAGATATATAGAAAAAAAGCTTAGGGAAAAACGTGGATTGCCTCAACTTTAGTATCATAATACACTGCACGAAATTATTATTTTTTTATTGAATTATTATTGTTTTTGTTTGTCTTTTTCATGCACACATATAACAGTTTTGTAGAAAGAAAAAAAAAGCTGTTTTATTTTAATGCCGAATCGGGTTATATTGGTAAAAAGTTCTTAAGATATTCAATGGTTTGTAGATTAATTAGTTTTGTATGCGTAGTTGACTATAGGTTTACTTTCAGCAGCTTCGTAACTCTCGCTTCTATTATTTTGTCCTTTAGTCCTTACATTTCATGAGTGGTGTTTCTGACAAAGGGGGAATAATTGCTGTTTCTGGGTCGGAATCTATCCATCTAACATTTATCGTTGGCTAGTTTTTGACCTTGAAGTGTAATTTTTGTTTTAGCCCATTATATCAAGTGGCTTCATGCCTTGTCTGGAGCGATATGCATAAAAATATATCTCTATGTAGTTGTATATGTGCATATGTTTATACATATATAAATATATTTCTATGTATAGGATTCCCTCCTAAACTAATTAACTGCTCCTTATGAATTATGGAATATTTATTTTAGGCAACTCGGTGAGTAACGTGGCACATTATTGTTTTGTAAACTTTATTATTTAGAGGAAGAGGATATCCCAAAAACCGTAACATAGTTCCACCCCCCAAAACAGAAAACTAACGCTCTACATAATGCTTATGCTCGTCCTGGGACAGGTATTTTTCTGGTTCTGTATAGAAATAGTCAATGATAGATTATGTTTAAAACATGAAACCCTGATAGGTACGAGCGAACATGAGAAAAATTGCAATGAAGATGTGACTCCATATTGGCTAAAGCTCCGAATTGATGGCATAACACTGGATAAATGTTACGTCATAATCAAAGCAGATTCTATTGAACCGAATACATGACGTCCTGGCAGATATTAACACTCTGGATCAGAGTTGATATAGATGGCAACTAAGTTGTGACTCCAGACTTTCAAAAGCTCCAAATGTAAGAAAGACAAAAAAATGAATTAATCCTCTAATTTATGTATTGAAAAAGTCACTAGAACAATACCGGTCCCAGAACGGGTAAAATTTAAATCTTCCACCAGAACAGCTCTACACAACGTTTATGTCCCCTTAGAAACGTTAACGTCAATATATAATGCTACTAATGTCTAGAATCCTTATTCCAATTTTGATTAAAATAAATACATGTTTTTGATTCTAGAAAATGTCTAAAATGTAAGGCTTAAGGAGTTTTCAGAAGAAATTGAAATTCAGGCAATCTGGATTTAATTGGTGTCTAACGACTATGGCATTAAATTTATGCCAATCTGAAATATTTGAACTTTCAAATCGGAGGCTGTGCCCATATTATGACCTTTAAATTCCTTTTAAAATGTTCCAAAGAAACTGAAATTAGGGGAGTATTTATTTATGGCTAATACCTATAGTTAAAATTTAACACAAATCAGAAGTATCTGAATTATTACGAAAGATTCTCCCCCTTTCTTCCCTCTTTGCATGAAACGAAATTAAACTAAATAGTGCTCATATTACCCACCCTTACGCATGGCATTACGAGTGTTCCATAATTCATGATAATCGATGTATTTATTTAAGCATGATTTATATATATATATATATATATATATATATAGAGAGAGAGAGAGAGAGAGAGAGAGAGACAGACAGACAGACAGACAGACAGACAGACAGAGAAAGATAAACAAAAGAAATAGGAGAGAAAAAAAGAGAAATACATAAAGAGAGAGAGTTAAAAAATATATATACATATACCTAACTGTATGTTGTGTCATAGAATTATGATACAACGTTCTTCAGTCCGACAGTAACTTTAACGCTGTCGGACTGAGGTATTGTCCTGTTCAGTCCTAGCAGGTTTATTCTACCAAACAGTTTTATCTCTCTGAGAAATTGTTAGTTTATTGCCTAAGGTGCCCCTACCGATAAATGCCGACGCGGCTGCCTAGGCATTTTTGTAGGCCAGAATGCGCTTATACTAGTGCGCTGACTGTTCAAAACCGCATGTGACCTTTTGTCAAACTTCTTGGCAAGGAAATAAATAATATAAATAGAGATTACATATTTGTATCCGGCTAACGCAGATATTAGTGCCTTCGTAGAAATAATCAGAATGCATAAATGTAAAATTTGAATAACGAATTGCCAAATTGATGTATTTAGGCATCAAGACATTCCTTGCGGGCGGGGGGATCATTTTTGTTTGCTGTTGTGCTGTTCTTCCTCGAGCTAAGAAAAAGTATACCGATTGTAACGTTTTCCCGCTCAGCCAGATTCGAGCGGACAAAACGAATTTACAAAACGAAAGATTGACAAACTTCATAGCCAAATCAGATCAAAGATGGCTGCTTTGTAAGCGAGCTTCCGGCCATTAGTTGGGGCGGTCGCCGTTTTCGCTTGTTGCTTATTACCTACTCCATCCAGCCGACTTTTTGATCTCTTGCAAAGATCGGCCCAAAGATATCCTTCACTGTTGGCTTCAAACGACCAGAATTACACACGACCGACGCGCTGTTCAATTATTCAAATCAACGTTACAGAAGCAGCATCATTATCGGAAAGAGTTATATAATCGTTTTCATTTATCCTCTATCTCCACCGCCTCCGCCAATCAACTGTACTAGCTGCAATACCCGTCGCCGAACAGGTCTATCATAATTCTACCGCTAAATTATAGGACGATGGAAGCCGATGTATAGAGTGAGAATGTAATAATCTAAAGATTATTTTGGACGGTTTCTTAATGGAATGTTAACATAATATGACGAAAATAATAGAGATTTGTCTGCAGAAAAGAACAAAAATTAAAACGAATTTATTGATGAAAAATAACATCTTTTAAATGGTTTCCACTTTTAGCTTCCCAAGTTCGTGCCCTTTCCAAAACATTATACATGGCGAATCACAGGATCACTCGATTACGATTTAATTCCTCGACTTCATTTCTGATCTTCTTCAATTTCGGTAAGGGTTTCAGATTTGTTGATGTAAACTTTTTCTTTGAGATAGCCCAACAAAAAAAAGTCAAGGCTAGTCAAGTCTGGGGAACGTGCAGGCCAGGAAAGCAAATATAGTGTTAAATCCACACAAGAACTATTACACATTTTACAAAGCAAACAACCGGATAATAAAATCATTGCCTCCCTAGACATAGACAGCCTATTCACCAATGTACATGTAAAGGAAACAATAAACATAATCATCAACAAAATATACAATGACCCGTCTTTCCCTCCAATTAAAATTAATTTAAAAAATACTAAAATGTTACTATTAAATTGCACACCGAAGTAACCTTTTAGTACTCAAGGGAAACATTTACACTCAAATTGATGGAGTTTCAATGGGTTCGGTTCTTGGTCCGATTCTTAGCGAATTTTATATGTCAAACCTAGAAAAAGTATTTAATAACATTAAAAACACAACTTTATTTACGTACGCTATGTCGACGATATTCTTCTTCTAGCTGATAACAATGAACAAATACACAAACTTCAAGACCTTTTAAAAAACAACTCTGTTCTTAAATTCACCATAGAACCGAACGTAAATAATAAAATCTCATTCCTAGATGTTCTTATTGACGTCTCTAATAAATAGTTTACCACTTCCACTTATAAAAAAACGATCAGCTAAAATTCTAGTCTTTAAAATTTAAAGAGCAAGTGTCCCTATCGCTACCAAATAGTTATTGGTAAAAAAAAAACGTGCAAATTAATCTCCTCCTCTAAGATATACTATTCGTTGAATTAAAAATATAAAACAAGTACTTATTAACAACGAATTCTCTAATTATATCGTTGATGAACAAATAAAAGTAATGATTCGAAAGGTGAAAAACGCTAGTACAAATAATAATATTCAACATCACAACTCAAACAATATTAACATATACTATTGTAATCAAATGCAACCAAATTCAGATTCAGAGAAAAATCCATGAAAAATGTTATACACAGATTCATATCCCCAATTAACAAGAACAATAAAATTAGACTCATTATTTACTATAAGAAATTTAAAACAAAACTTTGTAGTAAAAAAAACAACTCCTCCCAACGCAAAACCCACTAGAAAGAAACAATGTTATTTAAACCTGTGTTTAAATGCCTTTTGGGAGAATGTAACACCCATAATAATAATAATAAATCTAATAGCTACATTGCTGTTACAAGCACTACCCTACCCCACCGTCTCA
>OY744531.1:59805642-59815642 GCA_963556195.1 Sepiola atlantica
CTCAATAATATATATATATTTACACACATATATATATAAGAATGAATTAATTTATATATATATATATACTTACATATAGATATATATAAATTCAATTGTATATTTAAATATTTACACATATATATGTATGAATTTCATTATATATATACATATATATTTATATATACGTATAAATTCATTAATATATATATATATATATATATATATATTTACATATTCATATATATACACTAATTAATCAATATATATATATATACATACTTATATATATATATACATAAATTCATTAATATCAATATGTTAACATATATATATATATATATATATTATTATATATAGAATTTTATGAGTATGTATATATATATATATATAGAGAGAGAGAGAGAGAGAGATAGAGAGAGAGATAAATATATATTTACTGATATATAGATAGGTATATATGAATTCATGAATATATATATATATATATATATTAACACATACATATATATAAATTCATGAATATATATATATATATTAACATATATATATATATATATTTATGTATGTAAATTTATGAGTATATATATATTACCATATATATATATATATATATATATATATATATTTATATATATATATATATATGTATAAATTCAATTATATATATATGAAGATATATATATATATATATATATATATATTAAGATATATATGTATGTATACATTTATTAATATATATATAAGTGTTTATGTATATATTTATATATATATATATATATTAATGACTTGATATATATATATATATATTTAAATTCTTTAATATATTTATATATTAACATATATATATACGTATATATATTCATTAATATATATGTATACATTTTTAATATGTATATATATATATATATACTTTCATAAATATATATAAATTTAATAATATATATATATATATTAACATATATATATATATGTATATATATAGTTATTTACTTATGCATATATTAACATATATTTAAATGTTGAATTAAATTTAAGATAATTGTATGATCGTTTAATGATAATCTATCGTTATAATATAAAGCTTAATATATTGAATATATCAACACACATATACATATATATATAAACACACACATCTCTCTCTCTCTCTCTCTCTCTCTCTATATATATATATATATATATATATATATATATATATATATATGAACCCATATTTATAAATATATATATTAACATACATAGAATCAAATATAAACTAAAAGTAAACTTTTAGTAGATAGAACCTATGGTGAAATGGTTTAAGCTCAATATACGACACTTTAGTAACGGACAATTACCATCCTGACAAATCCCATATCTTTTTCACACGAACTCTTTTTCACTCAATTTTTAATAATAATATTTTTTCAAATGGTTGAACTTTTGCTTTTCCACAGCCAACTTATCTTTCTGTATATCTAAACTGATGATACGATTTCGATCTTTGAAAAGCCTTGGCTTAAGGAAAGAACAATAAACATTAGTTTCTTAAAGAATATACCTTGCATTGAACAATCTAAGTTTGAAATGAATCTGGACATTCGTACATGTTTATCACTCTTATTTCTTCTACCTTTATTAACATACATATATATATTTACATACATATATATATATATATATATATATATATATATATATATATATATATATATATATATATTAACATATATATATATATTCCATGAAAAATGCCAGTATACTGAAATCATATGCCTTTAATAGGGTTAAGATGAAAATTCATATACACTAAATGTACAAAAGCAAGGAAATTCTCAAATGTTTACACTTTTATTGTCATTAAGGTATGACTACATACCAACCAAACCATTTCATTATAACATCACTACAGTATAAATCTCTATGCATGAGTGGATGAAGTGTGTGAGGTGCGCTGAAGAAAAAATTCTACCAGTAAAATAAATAGCCCTGTTGTGCTCGCATACCCTTAATGACAATAAAAGTGTAAAACTTTGGGAATTGCCTTGCTTTTGTACATTTAGTGTATATGAATTTTCATCTTAACCCTATTAAGGGCATATGATTTCAGTATACTGGCATTTTTAATGGAATGTCACTACTTTTGTAAAGGCTATGCCTCAATACAATACCTTCTCATAACTGATATAGTTGGTAGTTTGACTAATCAAGGTATACGGTAAACTGAAATTAAAATGCCATCAACTAGACACTAGAACCTCTATATTTGCCAAAAATCAGCTGAATCCATCGAATGGTCGATAAGATATAGAATAAAGTGTATGAATACTGGTCATTTTTAAGGTCTTTTGGAATTTTCTAGAAAAATTAGGATATTAAAATCCACTCAACTAGACCCTAGAACCTCTATCTCTGCCAAAGATCAGCTGAATCCATCAAATAGTTGATGAGATACAGGGTGGCACATACGTACGTACACACAGATAACATGATTTCATGATTGAACTTTCTGGATCTCTTGGTTGCCTTGATTAATGATGCTGAAAGTATACACACTTATAGAACTTATCAAATAAAAATTTTGTGCAAAGTTTTAACTAATTTGGTTTATTGGTTTTTGAGTTATGATTGATCAAAGAAATGAGATTTCCAGCATAGGCCATTCGTATTATCTATTAAGGGATAGAGCGCTCTCGCGCCTCCCTTGATACATCCACACACACACACACACACACACACACACATATATATATATATATATATATATATATATATATATATATATATATATATATTAACATATGTATTAACATATATATGTGTATATATATATTTTAACACATATATATATATTAACATATATATAAACATATATATATTAACACATATATATGTTAACATATATATACAGGGTGGCCCAAAAGTAGGTTTACAGTTATTAAACTGTTTTTTATATGGTTGAAGTTACTTGCTAATTACAAGCAATATAAAATAAAAAACAGTTTAATAACTGTAAACCTACTTTTGGGCCACCCTGTATATTAACATATATAAATGTATATATATATATTAACATATATAAACATATCTATATATATATATTAACAGATATATATATATATATCAACATATATGTATATATTAACATATATGTATATATTAACATATATATATATAACATATATACATATATATATATATATGAACATATATATATTAATTAAGCTTAACTTTATTCGAATTGGCCTTAGCAGCGCTTGCATCTAACCAGGAAGTTATGGTTTGCACAACTCCTATCAGCCCATAAGAACCCTTAATTGGACATTATAATATTCAACACCAAGTGAGTTTTCTGAACTTTTCATATGATTTGGTTATTTCTATCGTTTTATTAATTATCATACACCCTGAATACACTTTTCACTGTCATCTATTGCATCGATAGCAAGCAAATTTCCCGCCCGGATAACTTTTTCGTTTTTGGGCTACCATTCACCTCCTGGATTGTTTTTTAATCAACACTTTTGACATCTTTCTTGAAGCTGTTTTAAACTTCATGACTTGAATGAACTGTATAAGTTTTACAAACAAGTATGTTTTGGGCCGATATATTTGATGTTTTATATACTTTTATGTATTTTATATATTTGTTTATATATTTTGAAAGTTTAATTTTATTACCTGCAGTAATGTCATTAAAGAGAAGATTTTATTTGAAAACTCATGAGTTAAAGACTTTAAAGTACTTTGCTAGAACTTTGAATTGTAATAAAATTTGATTCGCACCATATTTTATTCTTTCACTTTATCTAGTGCTATATATATATATATATATATATATATATATATATATATATATATATATATATATATAATACTCGTATGCGGTTACATGACTTCTATTTACATTGCTTGATATTGGTCGTCTGGTTTATCTTGAGATTTAGATTAATCCACGTGTAGCAATGTTTGACTGTACAGAAAATCTCACAAAATGTTATAGTAAGTAAGAAAAACGAAGTTTTCAATTTGAAGTTAAGTTAGAGCTACATGTACAGGATGTTTCCTTGTTGCAGGAAATCGACGTGGCAGAGAAGCGTGATTGTTTCTGCCTTTTGGGAGTCGGTGTCAAAGTGACCAGGCGCCTGCTTTCAATACTGCTATGAGGGGTTCTAGGGGAAGTTGAACTTCATCTAGACGTACTTTCTGCAGATTGCTGAAAAAAATTAAACCAAATCCTTAAGCGAATAATTGAGTACTTTGTTGTTGTTTTTTAAATTGATTCCATTATTCCAACCACGAAAAGGAAAAAAAAAAATCTCTTCGCCTGCTACTGCCACAAATTGTCTCATGAAAATCGCTCCAGACAAGGCATGAAGCCACTTGGTGTAAGAAGCTAACAAGAACGAAATATAAATATCGAAAAGACGGGAGATGCCTATTGGCATGAAAAGACCAAGGCTATAGGTAGGAGGAAAACAGTAAGTCGGAATATATAACAGTTCAATAGGTCTACGGTTCTTGGAAAGAAGCTACTGGAATAGGAAGCTGTAGTACAATGAGGTATCAAAACAGCGAATTGATGGAGACCACTGAACCAACGAATCAAACTAGCTGAGAACATAAGTAGCAGAGAATAGATCACACAATTCTTAAGAACACATGTGATAATAGTATTTATAGAAAAGGTAGAGACTAGCAATATCACGTATCTGAAAGAAACGGTGTAGAGAAGAAGAAAGGGTAGGGCCGATCAAATTACAGATATGTGTCTGCACCTTATCAAGAACCCTCAAATGGGAAAGAAATTTTCAAGCCCAAATATGACGACAGCACTCAATGCATAGGCTAGTAGTATATTTGTAGAGATAGGAAATAGCCTTAGGTGTAAGAAAGTGTTTGATGCGGCAGAAAGAACCAATTTTACGAGAAACAGAATAAGCAATGAATCAAATGTATTAACTTCAAGAAAGATTTGATGAGAATGAAAGACCAAGAAGTTTCAGAGTTGATTTCTCTTCAAGAGCAGAACCATTCACGAGAATCTCAGGAAGAAAAGTGACACGCCCACGACTGAAAGACACGAGCTGAGTCTTAACAGGATTAAACAAAACACTTTATTTCGTACGCCAATCGACAACTGAACCCAGATCAACCACTAGATCAGCCGGACATTTCGACATCAGTATAGAGAGTAGTATTATCAGCATAGATGTTAATTTTCTGAATGATATTCCCTGGGAGATTATTTATATAGATAAAAAAAGTGTTGGGCCTAGAATAGAGCCTAGAGAAACACCAGCATTGATAGAAAAAACGAATGAAGAGACACCGTTCAAGGTTACTCGCACGGTTCGATCAGAAAGAAAAGACCTAATAATGTCAAGAACCTCACCATTAATACCATAATCCTGAAGTTAGTGTGGAAGACAAGAATGCTACATACTGTCAAACACCTTCGAAACTTCTAGCACAATGGCTATACCCTTTCCTGAATTATCCATTAATCGACTGATCCGCTGAGTTATAACAGTTAACAGATCAGCAGTTGAACGAAAACCACGAATAGTCCAATCAAAATGTGGATGAACCTCAAATAAATAGCTAACAAAAGTTTTTAACTTGGATATTGGGCATGAATAAACTCTTTGTCAGATAAAAAACGTTTATAAATGTTAGCCTAGTGGAAAGGGGTCAACAGGCGCCATCTTTAAAATTCAACTCAAAATTTTGAGATATAAAATTCCTGACAAGTATGTTCATTATTCCTGATAATTACTGACAAAAATAACTTTTTCCTGACAAAAACCTTTATTAAATTAGAAATAAAAAAATATTTTTTGCATGAAAACCCACACAGGGCCCACCCCAAGCCAGCTTGACATTTTCTTTGTGTTTTAAATTGTAATGATAGATAGCTATATGCTTACTAATAAACTAACACCAGAAAATAACTAACCCCTGTCATTGTTTTCATGTTTTCTTTATTTCTTATACAAAAATAGACTAAGTAGCCCTTTTCAAGGCAACAATTGTCACATTAATTCCTGACATTTCATAAAAAATAGGTACAAAATAAGTATAATTTACAATAAAGGAATTGTCAGTTAGTCGAATTCTGGGACAAGGCTCTTGCATAATTACTCCAGGACAATTTAATGAAGTAACCAAAGAAGATTTCTTGTCAAGAACTAGTCATCATCATCAAGATCTGGCTGTGGTGAGCTGCTGCAGTGGAGGCCTTTGCAATTACCACACAAGTGTGAACAGTCAATGCCATGTTTTCTGCCACTGCATCTTGCTGTAGTACACTCTGAAGTACAGTTACACCTAATTATAGCCAACAAATTTACAGGACCAGCTGGCAAGTCAGTCTTGATTGGTTGTAATTTACCATCTGAAATGTTAATCCCCACTCGTCAGGTTTTAGCTGGTTTTTACATTAACATTCTTGAATTTGGAAGTAAACTCCAAGGCTGCAAAATTTAGTAGCTGTTGTTTGGCAATGATTTGGCCTCAACATACTTTGAGCTTTTTGCAACATTTTCCTTAAAGCGCCTCAGTCGGAGATGATTGATGTTTTCTCCATCATTTCCATTGTACAGGCACATTAAAACATTCTCCACAGCTTCAATAACCTCTTCTGTACTTCTATCCTTGCCAAATACTTCTGCCAGTTTAGGAAGTTTCTATTGTTTATATTTTTCGAAGGGATACTGCCTTCTCAATTCCATAAACACTGGATGTAGAATCACAACCCAGTAGTGCATGGATGAAAAGAATGTTGGAACATCCACATCTCCCAAGGATTTACTCATTTCTTTGATGTTCCAGACTTTCACACTTTTTGCACTATCCTTTGTTTGTGGCGTGAAGATGTTGTAAACATCATCTCTATTGGCATGATAACAAAGAAGGACCAATATGTCAGTGTAATCTGCTATCAAAATGCTTTATTCTGTCTGTGCCATTTCTAGAACAGTCTTCACAATCAATACGTCAGCGTCTCCAGATGCATGGACTACTTTACAACTTTCTTGAGCTGGAGCTCTTTAAATCTCACTGGTGGTTTGTTAGCGTGCTGTGAATCTAGGTACTTGATGTTGATCCTTCCAACCCTTATTATATCTTATGAAAGGACCTGAACCCTTGGAACTGGTTTTGCTTTAACTTTCCACGGGTGTAAAAGATGGTATGATGCCCATACCGTGGAATGCGTTGAATCCATCAATACTCCTTACGTTATGGTCCACATTATCAGCTACGAACTGCACAAATTAAATTTCAAAAGGGGAGAGAGTTTCAGTGGCATAGACACAAGCAGCACTTCTTTCGAATTTCTAGACTTCCGAGTAAAATGAAGAGAAGCCGTGCTTATTCAGAGTGTCAATTAAGAACCTCGATCCAAATTGATCATGCATTTCCACTGCTAAACCAAACTGCAAAGGTGCAAGGAAAACTCTAGGTCTAGCAGCCTGCATTATCGCTTGACCAACTGATGTAAGTTTCAAATCATTGTCTTTGTCTGCAAATATCTTCCTGAGAATGATCAACAATGTTTTAGGAACATATTCAAGAATCGCATCCTGTTCAAGATCATTCTCAGACGGGTAATATTCTGAACATGTCTGGATACCTTTAATGTCATTCTTGATAAGTTTTGCTGCCCTCTCTATTATTCTAATGGCCTCTGATTCTGAATTGTCTATTGAGCGGCTCTGTGCATAGAATTCATTGGAAATACATTTTGCTGTACTTAAGAATGTTTCCCATTAATTTCAGTCACAATGATTTTGTCTTTGAAATGTTGTAACAGTCGAGGTTTTATGTATGAGAGACTGTATGGTTCAAAGCCAGTGTCCTCGAGAATTATCCCCATTTTTGTAACAAGATCGACAATGGTGAGTTTCTCCTCGTCATTTTGCTGCAAATATTTAGCAACTTCCAGAAATGCATGCTTTCTCTCTGAATCCTCTGGTCTACCAAGGTTTTGTTTCTTAGATGAATCAGCAGAAGATAATGCCTTAGGAATGTTTTTATTGGAATCAAAGTTTGCAAAACATGTTCTGTGATAACGTGCTTCTTCTGAAACAAGGTCAGCTACATAACATATTCTACCTTTAACAGTGGAAGCCATGCCATCATTTTTACGTAATTTCTCACAAACCTTTAACACTCTGTCCTTAAACTCAATAGTTTCTCCATGGGAAACATCAACACCTCTTTTCTTTCTATCA
Organism: Sepiola atlantica; assembly: GCA_963556195.1. Classification (NCBI taxonomy): domain Eukaryota; kingdom Metazoa; phylum Mollusca; class Cephalopoda; order Sepiida; family Sepiolidae; genus Sepiola; species Sepiola atlantica. The sequence goes on from OY744531.1 coordinate 59,813,841, forward strand.
GATTTTGCTCCAGAACCACAAAAAAGACAATGTATCTTAAAGTTTAACACACACAAAGAGCGGCTTGCACGGGATAGCATTGTTTAGCTGTTTTTACGGTCACTTTCTATGTATTTGGGGTTGATCCAACGCTGTCTGCATTTCTTGTGAAGACGTTTACCAATCTAAATTATGATCTTCTCTTCACGTTGTTCAAAAACTATGTTAATGGAATCGATGCCCTTCTGGCTGACGATGAATGTTTCTTCATTAATGGACAGTTCATTGTTGCAAATAGCACACTTATCAGCATTCATAATTATCGGTACTTCACTTTGGCCAACTTGAAATTAGAATATGACAGAATATTAAACTCCTGCAGTAATACATCAAAAGAGACAAAAATAAGGCATAAGAAGTTATAATTATATTTAACTTCATAAAAACTGTTGGTTTTATCAAATTTCACATTGCTACATTCGGTATGTTTGAAGATGAATGTACAGAAATTGAGTTGAGGGAGGCTAGAATCGGCGACAATCTTTAAAGATGGCGCCCGTTGACCCCTTTCCGCAAGGCTTATTTTGGTAAACTTGTTTTTATCTAAAAGAGAGGTTATTCATGCCCAATATCCATGTTAAACCACTTTGTTAGCAATTTGTTTGAGGTTCAGCCAAAAAAGCAGCTAGATTGAACGGACTAGAAAGCCATACTGATCATCAGTAAAGAGGGCCAGACTTTCCAGAAAATGAACACGCTGGCCGTTTACCAACCTTTCAAAAACTTTGCTAATAATAGAGAGGAGACTAACAGAACGATACTTAATTGGGTCAGACCGATCAACAGCATTTTTCAAGATAGGGACAACATAGGACACTTTACAGCAAGAAGAAAAACAGAACTGAGACAAACAGAGATTGAGAGACGTACTATTCAAAGAGTCAACGAGAGAATCAGCTGGTTTCTGTCAACGAAAGCATTACGGATTATCTAGTGGGTATGGAATGGTTTCCCAACGTGATGTTACACATTACGCACAGAATATAACACTATATCTTGCTACACACATCGGCCAAAAAGGTCTATTCTGTTGCGTGGATGCGTCTTCAGCCATGTTTGTAATCAAGAATTCACACAAGATAGAATACTCTCTTCGTATCAGTGTTCACAGAATCAATATTTTCGCTATGAATTTAATACCAATTAAGTTTCCAATGCAGAATATAGAAACGTTATTTAACGAGGGCATTTTGTCGTAATGAATTAATAAGGAAGAACGATGAGAAGGAAAACGATGTGTATGGAAGTACAAAAGTAGGAATTAATCACAAATTGATCAATATTCTAATAATAAATGACCGCAAGCGGCTTGGAATTTTAAACACACAGACACACACAGAAGCAATTAAAATAAAAAAATCTCTAATTACTACGCGAACGTCGCGACAAATGCGAGATTCACCTCTCAGCCGTTGGTAATTTGCATTAGCAACAAAAATCGACTCACCTAAAAATAGAGTAAAGTGGGGAGGCATATTAATAAGGGGGAAATTAAAAAAATACAGATAATAATGAGAGAAAATCTATTTCTAATGGAGAGTTGGTATATGTCGGTTTGAAATCAGTACTATACTATTACCACCTTTTAATGCTCAATTCAGTTTACTATACTATTTCAGACTAATGTACTATCTTTCAGTCTTCGATTCATATGGGAGTACTGACCATCCCTTCAGGCATTACTTCATCATTTGGAAGGGGATAGTGTAGTATATGCTCTGTTTTCATGAGATCTTTCTCCAAAGCAGTATCTCTTTTTGGGA
>OY744531.1:59820642-59873142 GCA_963556195.1 Sepiola atlantica
TACGGTGGAACGAGGATTGTCAAGAAATTGCTTTGACTATTTATTTAAATTTGGAGACAAGGAACGGCCCCTCAAGATTTTAAGGATGCACTAATTTATCATTTGTACAAAAACAAAGGTATGTGACAACCACCGTGGAATTTCTGTTCTCTCTATAGCTAGTAAGGTCTAGCCAGATTGATTTTGAATCGGGTAATAAAACATGTAGTTGATGATATTTACCTAAGTCACAGTGTGGCTTTCGTGCACCATGGACATAATTTTATCGTTAAGGCGGGTTGCTGAGAAAGTTCGTGTAAAAAAAGGAAATGTATATGGTGTTTGTAGACCTCACCAAGGCATTTGACACACTGAACCGGACTGGTTTGTCGAAGGTTTTGCGAAAACTAGGTATACCTGAGAATATGCAGCAAATGATAGTTTCATTCCACGAGGGCATAAAAACGAATGTTGTCTCTAATGGAGAAATCTCTGATTCATTCGGTGTTACGAATAGCACGAAGCAAGGATGTGTTATGGCACCGGTACTGTTTGGCCTCTATTTTGTAGTAATGCTGAAACACGTATTTCCTGAAACTGAAGTTTGTGTCAAGATTCAACTTAGAACAAGTGGCGGCCTTTTCAACTATCAGAGGTTCAAAGCCAAAACTAACTCGCACTGGAATAATCCGTGACTTACTCTCTGCTGACGATGCTGCACTTGTAGCTACGTCTTTCGAAGAAGCTCAACAACTGATAGACAGGTCCTCTGCAGCTTGTGAAGCATTTGGATTAACAATTAGTACCGCAATATCTGAAGTAGTTCAACAGCCTTCCCCTGCACCGAAGCAAATAAGAGGATTGAAACAGAATTAACCTGTTCACGTGTTTCCTGAAAAGGCAATCAAAGTTGACGGCCATAACCTTAGGTATATGAAAAACTTCAAGTATCTTTGTAGTAAAGTTAATGCGAGTGGAACCTTGGATGATGAAATAGGTAACTAGCGCATTTGTGAAGCTTCGTCATCGGCTCTGGAAAGACCGGGGTATAAGGCTTGAAACCAAGATACAAGTTTACAGGGCTGTAGTTCTTGCAACTCTTTTGTATGGATCAGAGTTATGGACGATGTATAGGAAGCACATTCAACGGTTGGATGTTTTTCACAAAGGAGGTCTTCGAGAAGTTTGTGGAATGACCCTTATTGATGGGATAACCAATGCTGACTTTTAACCATGTGTAGTATTGATGGTATTAAGTCTTGTCTCAGAGATCACAATTATATTGAGCCGGTCACGTGATACTATGGAAGACAACAGAATTTCGAAAAATGCTCCTGTATGGTCAACTAAACAGTGATCATCGAAACGTGGTTCGACCGTTGCTTAGATACAAGGACCAGCTAAAAAAATAACCTCATGGCCACAAGAATACAGCAATTGATCGTGAATAGATCATAATATAATGGCATCAGGAATGATGAAGCATCGAATATTGTCAAACTTCGTGAAGCTACAGAAAGAAACAAAATAGCTGCTGCTGTTCAAACGATTTACGCTCTTGCACAATCTGTGTACTTCTCTGCAAATCACTTGAAGAACTGAAGAGTCATTTGCGACTCAAACACAGTGTTCAATAAACAGGGTTGACGGAAGCTCATACGTCGAAACCGACGGCAGAGTCCATCATATATATATATATATATTAAGAATGCAGAGTGCCGGATTGGTAATATAAGTACAAAAATAATAAATCGAGAGGGGACTTACTATTAATTTTACTTAAAAATTGACATCAAAGCAAGTGTAGTATCGGCTGTGTGTGTTGTCCGGATGATGATTAAGAATCATTTAATATTTCGGGTAAATCTTCCCTTCGTCAAAAATAGACACCAAAGGAAAAAAATCGTCTGTGTGGAGAATCCACCAAAATGTTTTAGTTGATTTTCCTAACATATTACTACTATTCCCAGCAATGCTTTAATCAAACTACCATCCTCTATTCCTCTATTATATATATATATATATATATATATATATATATATATATATATATATATATATATATATATATATATATATATAATACTCTGTACATTATAAGCAGCATTAGCTATTAAGGAAATAAATGTATATTAACAAAATACGAACAAAAAGATATAATGTAGGCTGTGTTAACTACTTCAGCAACGTACACGAGTTGATGCCGCTGTCAGATGAAGATTTGATTAATGAGGCAGCCTTATTTATTAATATATCAATCACTCCACGCGCACACTTTTCATTCAAACAATTTTGATTAAATAAAATCGATATTATTTGCCCATTGATACGTCTATTCAAATGTTAAATTCTTTTGATATGTTTGTAATTTTTAACTTTTAACGAAACATCCAACATTATTTACACATCGAGTACTTTATATTCTTAACGTCATTGATGTTTGCGTTTATAATTCTAACAGTGATTAAAATAGTATTGAAAGATTTAAAGCAAAAAAAAAATAAAATTGTCGATATAGTTTGATCAAATATATATATATATATATATATAATAGTTATAAATAAACATTAAATTATTTTTGCTTACATACGCTGGCGTTTCAGGATTTCGCTCCCATTAGTGTGGGAAGTGTCACCTTCAGACGGTCACAGGGCGCTAACTCGGTTCACAGAGTAAACCAAGACTCCGCACGATTGCGGTCTATTCCCAAGGCCATCGGAAAGTATCACGTAATATAGGAGAAATTAAGTTATGCTTAAATACAGCTGGCAGTAAACAGCCGGCAATCTAGAGGGTTCAACGAACGTTATCGGAACCTTCTTTATAGCTAAGTGACACCCTATTTTTAATATCTCCGAAAAGTGCTCAACTTTAATGTCTTTATAACAATATTTATAAATAAATATTAAATTATATATATATACATACCATCACCAGCAGGAATTTTGATCACTCCTGGTTTCCGTTCACCTTCTGACAACGATTCCGACAACGATATATTTTTTTATTAACTACGTAAATTTATTTAAGTATATTTTGATTCTTCTAGAAACGCGTGTAAGCTTTTCTTTATTTCGAAACTGACAATAAATCAAAATATGACATAACTTCGACCTGTAACTTTATTTAGAGCTCTATTACAAATTTTGAAATAACTATTTAACGGTTTGAATACTTAGCTTAATTTGGTTATGAAATTTGATTCATATAAAAATTAATTTTAACTATATAAAATAATTGTTCTTTTTATTATCACACACACACACAGACATATATATATATATATATATATATATATATATATATATATATATATATATATAGGTGTGTGTGTTTATTTATACAAACACTATGGCTACATATGTGCAAACATGTTACTGCTACAACTGTATTAAGATTGAGCCTCGTCATGACAAGTTGTTAGAATGAAAATAAATAGAAAAAATGATTAGTAACGCCGACTCTTGACTAGACCGTCAAGTTTCGATCCTGACTTGAGACACTTGCCGTCTAGCAACACTGGAGAGACGTTATGCAAGGCAAACAGTGTGGATGGCTAATATAATATAATATATATATATAGTATAAATTTTATACAAACATTTTGGCTACATACATGCACACATCTTTCGATTATAGCCTTATTCATTTCAGGTCAACCCAGAGGCTTCATATTCATCACTGTGCGACTGGCTTGAAGTGTTTAGCCCTACTCAAAGCTGAACTTCTTTAGCCTAATCGAACAGTGATGAATCTGAAGACCATAACTAAAATGTCCCTAAAATGTTTATATGAATAAAAACATACTAAAATTTAGCTCTACTTTTTATTGAGCATTATTACATAAATACAGTAGGTCTTTTCGGATTAACAATGACACACACACAAACACATATATATATATATATATATATATATATATATATATATATATATATATATATATGGGGGTGAGAGTGGTGAAAGTAGGTGAGAAGTGATCTCAAAATATAAGTGTTTAACAAATGTATGAGACCACTACCAAATGTAAGGTTCATTTCACAGCTGCTAAACATTTACACCATTGGTAATTACAAAAAACATTTCTGATGCTTCTGTAATAACCAATACCCTAGCTACCTGGTAAGACATTCCCCCTAGGCGGGTTGAATCGGCTTCCTCGAAAGAGGAAGTTTCATGGGAGTATCAAATCAGCCGCATGCACATCTTGGTTAGGGGAGATGACAAAGTTAGGTGTTTGTAGTTCGTGCAGGGAAATGTTGATGTCCTCCTACATACATCGCCTGATATTCCCAAATGGTCACCGATCTGGTACTGACCAGGCTCAACGTTGCTTAAGTTCGCTGATCTAACGAGAACCGGTGTGTCAACGTGATTATGCCGTAATACGAACAATAACTAATAAACGATTATGTAGCAGGTATTTAACCGACATTTTGTTTAAAGTTTCAAATATATGATTTGGTTTACGGATTTACTGTTGTACAACAGAAATAGACAAATAGTAAAGCATATACCTTGAATATGATGTTAAATTATCGTCATTTTCTTGAATTTCCGAATAGAAAAATATGCTGATTTAGTTCAGTCTTCTCAGAGAAGCTCGGTGAGTATGCTCAAATTTGCGTATAAACAGGTGAATTCAGTTTGAAATTCCTCATATCTGTCCAAAATGATGATAATGGGTGGTCTTTGAGATTAATATAAAAAGAGAGAGTGTGTGGTCAACTATGTTTGCGAGTCAATTCTAGAGACTAGTATTTAAAAAAAAGCACTCAGAAAGAGGTCGGAAACGAGAGTTTACCGAAACAGATGTCAGATACCTCAATAGATTTGCCAAAAAGTAGGAAAACGACAACTGCGATATCTAGGTTGAGATAAATGTTTCTAAATCAGTCTGAGGAAATAGCCCAAATCATAACAACCAGACGACTAATGAAACAATGATTAGTAAGAATAGCCGCTAAGCTGCCATTGTTGCGGACTACACACACCCAGAAACGCCTTTGATTTGATACTGGAGGAAGATACACTGAACGCAAATTTGAACTCTTCGGTGAGCATTATCCTGTTCTTTTTCACAGAAAAGCGACATGTATTTTTGTATGGAAATCGCTCCAGATAAGGCCTAAAGCCACTTGATGTAAGGAGCTAAACGAAATAATACTTCAAAGTAAAAATCTAGCCAACGATAAGGGTTAGATGGATAGATTTCGACCCAGAAAAGAGCAATTATTCCCCCTTTGTCAGAAACATCGCTTATGGAATGTGAGGACTAAAGAACAAAATAAAGAAAAGCGAGAGTTACGATGCTGCTGATAGTAAACGCAAAATCAACGTTCTAATCTCCTTAACACATAATAAAACACGGTGTAGATTTAATCATGGTATGAATTTTTTTTGTCAAAACGGCGTAAGAAAATTACTGAAAATCGACGGTATTATGAGCCATAACATCGACACAACATCTTGGTGCATCGTTGAAGTCATTTTGAACGGAGTTTTCTAAACCGTGGGCTCATATACTAATTAAGACAACATTTCTCGGCAAAGTTTTAAGTTTTGCAAAGATTATTTGACCAAGAAATGATAATTTTTGTTACAACAACTGATGGCGGGATTTGAGATTCGTGTCGAAACTTTTATAAATGTGGTGTTTCTGTTCAGGGATGCAAAATATTAAGAAAATGGTAATATCTGTTGTATTCTGTGAGCAGGAGTGCGCGTGGGCCCTTTTTACATTCCCGGGTAACGTCGGGGGAGCCTGCTAGTGATTCATAAATCCTAACTTGTATTGCATTGCAAAGCCACAAAATTACTTGAATATAACTGCTTTTGTATCTCAATTGTATTTTATGTGTGTTTGTTTTACGGTATATCAATCTTTTTCAGGTCATTTGATGTCGAATTAAGTTGGATTGATGTATCTTTAGATCGTTATATGTTTGTATATTTATCAACTGCTTTTAAAAAGTACATTATAGTCTCTACTTTATTTGTTTTAACAGTGCTTTCATTGTTTTTTGGGGGTACGGCATATCATCCATCTATGGATTATTTAATGCTAAATAAAGTTGTCAAAAATAATTCTATAAGTAGGATAATTATTTATTTTACGAGAATACATTGCTCTCAAAATACATTACTCGTTGAGAATACCCACACCCAAGCGGGGGAAAGACTCTTACAATCCCCCTAACCACTGACCAATATAATGTTTTATGTGGTTTGGTTTGTTTTACGGCATATCAACCATCGATAGGGGATTAAATGCCGAATATAGTTATCAAATATAATTCTATAGGTAGGATAATTATTTATATTCCCAGAATGCGTTGCTCCTAGACAACCAGAATACGTTGTACCTAGACAACCAGAAAGCATTGCTCTTAGACAACCAGAATGCATTGCTCTTAAAAGGAAATTACACAGTAAAAGAGAGGGAAGCATTACTCTCAAAAACACCACTCCAAGAAAAACATCACTTTGAAATTGGTAATCTTTGTTCTAAATGTGATTGACCCTCAGACATCGCCTTCTAGTATCTATTTGGGGTTGAGGATAAACTTATAGATACTAGGGCATGACGTGACCAGCCAATTGATAGGATCGGGCCTTTCCAACCTCCCGTCTAGCCAAAGTAAGAACTGAAATGGAAGAATGTCTAGCCACCAGGATCCTGCCCTACGCCATCACGGGTCGCCACCCACGGCTAAAAGATAGCCCTGTTTTCGGGTGGGGGGATTAACCCTCTGCATGGGGTTGCAGTCGGCAAATTCGTGACCCCGCTGACAGGGCGAGAGTTTATGTTGTTTTTATACGTATTGACGATTGTATCGACGATGGATAAAATAAGAATTATAAACGGAAAATCACTGTGGAACCACAGATGTATTTTGTCTCACACCTGCGCTAGAGGAACAAGGCAAACACGATGTATTGACAAATCTCTTGTTTATTTATCGTGTCGACTGAAAGATATACACACATACATACATAAGGTTAAGTTTAGTTCATCCGCTTTACTGCATATCTACTATTTCTTGATATATAGCTTACAAGCATTTATGACAATTTCCTAATATATATACTACTAAAACTGTGGATCTTGTCTGAATATTTTCAACGTGCACAAAGTGGCGAGTGAATGGATAATGTCACCTAAGAGATAGAGAAAAGGTGGTAGATGATGGGGACAAGAAAATTGGGTAAAGGAAGAAGAGGGGAGAGAGAAAGGAATGAAGTGGATTAAGCATATAAAAATAACACATTTTCACTAGGGCTGGTTATTTTATTTTGAGGGTCATTTACCAATCAAGAACGAATTGGTCATGAGCTTTTTAAGGATATCTGTAATTACACCTTGTTACTATTATTGGATCAGCAAAACAGAGTAAAAATCTAGTCGGTTCCATTCCGTTAAATTAAGCACTAATTATGTTGGGAAAAGTATGAACCTTTATCCAACTCACCCCAACCATTAAAATTAACATAGCTATGTTTAATGAATCGTTTGCAAAAAGAATTGCTGTTCATGAAATAAGCCACAAGAAACAGAAGGTGGACCAAAAACAGATAAACCAAAGCTAAACTTGTTTGGCATGCGTACAAGGTTGATTGGTGTCACCACGTGGTTTGGGTTAAAATCTTAAGGTTTGTAATTGGTAGGCATAATATTGCCAATGAAGATTTAGCGGCACAAGGTAGTTTGTATAACTTGTTATTATTGTTGCCCTTCCCGCACATTAAGATCATTTTTAAGTGAAACAGAGAGAGGTGTTCGTTAAGTTCATTTTTTATACTGGTTACGGCACCAATTGAATATTATGTTATATTTGGTTAGTTGGTTATTTTAACGGCGTATGAGAAAATGGGGTGTATTCAATGCTAACATGGTATTGCTATGGCAAACGATTTATCAAACATAAACCATTATTTTACCTATTAAAATAGTAGAATACTACGCATACCGTTCTCAATGCTAACATGGTATTGCTATGGCAAACGATTTATCAAACATAAACCATTATTTTACCTATTAAAATAGTAGAATACTACGCATACCGTTCTCAATGCTAACATGGTATTGCTATGGCAAACGATTTATCAAACATAAACCATTATTTTACCTATTAAAATAGTAGAATACTACGCATACCGTTCTCAATGCTAACATGGTATTGCTATGGCAAACGATTTATCAAACATAAACCATTATTTTACCTATTAAAATAGTAGAATACTACGCATACCGTTCTCAATGCTAACATGGTATTGCTATGGCAAACGATTTATCAAACATAAACCATTATTTTACCTATTAAAATAGTAGAATACTACGCATACCGTTCTCAATGCTAACATGGTATTGCTATGGCAAACGATTTATCAAACATAAACCATTATTTTACCTATTAAAATAGTAGAATACTACGCATACCGTTCTCAATGATATAGTTCGAATGGTTATAATTTATCCTTCAGAGGTTTCACTCTGCTTAGTTGATTCTATAATTGGCATTGCTATTAATTATAAGTCTGTTTTATGTTGCATCATGTGTTATGAACAGACTTAGAAAATTAAACACTAAGGGCAGACGTTTCGTGTTAAAATAATAACAATCTGTAGTTGACATTTTTCTTATTCTGTCAAAATTGTTCAAAAACCACTTTTATTACTTTGCTTGGTCTTTTGTTTTTCTTGCGCCGGGAAAGTGGATTGATTTTATTTTAATCCACCAAACCCCTGCGAGTAAACTAATCGAGGTCAAAGTGCTGTTAAATGTTGACGTTTTTTTTTTATAATTATGAGAAGAGGAAAATACAGTAATTGTTCAAAAGGTGCAGTAGAAAATGTGTAGACTGATGCGGTTTTTAATTATTCCATACGCTGTTTTTTTTTTGAAAACGAATATCCTTATAGTTTTTAACAAAAATGGTTCTACCATTACCAGACATTTTTACAATGAAGAAACTGCAATACGTTTCTCATTCATGGGACGGTTGCAAGCTGATTTGTAGGTTGACCTCGTAACACTTCATTGAATATTCAAAACAACCCGGTCTGTTTACTATGTATCATTAATTTCAAGTGAATCACCTATTTTTTTTTTCTAAATGACCTCAGAATCTAGTAATATAGTAACTTGGTCTAAAAACGAGTTATCAGATTATTGATATATGAACAGCGGTAACAGCAATAGCTAGTTATATAAAGTGTGATGCGTGCCTATTCTTATGGATTTCTATGTACAAGGTTCAGTAATGAACCGATCATGATATTAATTTGGGCTAAGAGGATGTGGAAGCCCTTTGTGAAAATTCAGATACCGATTTTTGTTAAATTTTACAATGGATAATAGACATCAATACATTTTTACACAAATTTAATTTGACGGTGGAGTATTTACATAAAATAGGCGTAACCCCTGTTTTGATAATTCAAATATATTAGATTTGCATTAGATGTTATCCATAGCCATTAAACACGAATTCTTTGAACTTCAATTTTGAAAGCCTTACAGTTTAGACATTTTCAAAAATCAAAATTATGCAATGGATTTTGAAAACATTAGAATAAGGATGCTAAACATATGGTTACTAGCATTTTATCTTGATTTTAATATTCGTAACGGGAAATACAAGTGGTTTAAACTTTTCTGTTCGTGGGCTATTTCCTTTATACACACTTTATCTCTCCATCCCCTCTCAAAGTATGTCTGTATCTCCCTCCCCCTTATAGCTACTTGCATGTTTTCTATCAGATATGTTATCTTTCTCTTGTATTTTCCTTCCTCATTTTAAAAACGACAAACAGACAAACCTAGACGCAGACAGGCCGACATGTAAGCCGGCGAAATGCAGAGAGACGCAATTAGACGTAAATAGGCACACAGACCAAGACGCAGACACGCAAACAGCCAGAGCTGCAGACAAGCCGAGACACGAACAGACCAAGACGCAGACACGCAAACAGCCAGAGCTGCAGACAAGCCGAGACACGAACAGACCAAGGCGCAGACACGCAAACAGCCAGAGCTGCAGACAAGCCGAGACGCGAACAGACCAAGACGCAGACACGCAAACAGCCAGAGCTGCAGACAAGCCGAGACACGAACAGACCAAGACGCGGACACGCAAACAGCCAGAGCTGCAGACAAGCCGAGACACGAACAGACCAAGACGCAGACACGCAAACAGCCAGAGCTGCAGACAAGCCGAAACACGAACAGACCAAGACGCAGACACGCAAACAGCCAGAGCTGCAGACAAGCCGAGACACGAACAGACCAAGACGCAGACACACAAACAGCCAGAGCTGCAGACAAGCCGAGACACGAACAGACCAAGACGCAGACACGCAAACAGCCAGAGCTGCAGACAAGCCGAGACACGAACAGACCAAGACGCAGACACGCAAACAGCCAGAGCTGCAGACTAGCCGAGACACGAACAGACCAAGACGCAGACACGCAAACAGCCAGAGCTGCAGACAAGCCGAGACGCGAACAGACCAAGACGCGGACACGCAAACAGTCAGAGCTGCAGACAAGCCGAGACACGAACAGACCAAGACGCAGACACGCAAACAGCCAGAGCTGCAGACAAGCCGAGACACGAACAGACCATGACGCAGACACGCAAACAGCCAGAGCTGCAGACAAGCCGAGACACGAACAGACCAAGACGCAGACACGCAAACAGCCAGAGCTGCAGACAAGCCGAGACACGAACAGACCAAGACGCAGACACGCAAACAGCCAGAGCTGCAGACAAGCCGAGACACGAACAGACCAAGACGCAGACACGCAAACAGCCAGAGCTGCAGACAAGCCGAGACACGAACAGACCAAGACGCAGACACGCAAACAGCCAGAGCTGCAGACAAGCCGAGACACGAACAGACCAAGACGCAGACACGCAAATAGCCAGAGCTGCAGACAAGCCGAGACACGAACAGACCAAGACGCAGACACGCAAACAGCCAGAGCTGCAGACAAGCCGAGACACGAACAGACCAAGACGCAGAGACAGAGACGCAAGCAAATATGCGTACAAACCGAGACTCAGACAGCCACGTAAAGCGATCATACAGAATATACTTAAAGAATAGGGCGAGATAGATGAAAGATAGAATCAGATAGACATTAATAGAATCATTAAAAAAGAGTCATAATTAATAATAATAGTAATCATAAATCCTATGAATCTTTTGACTTATATTCAAAGGCAACCGCCGCCAGCGTAGAGAAACAACAGCTGTCAATGCTGAGTATTGAGACGTTCATTTGTGAAACTCTTGGCATAAACTTAGACCCCAGGCCTCATCCGTGGGCCAGTTTCTTCGAATTGTCTCTATTCCAATCACTTGAGGATCAATCTTCTACTGATATTTCTACGGTCATGACAAAAAAAAAACGGCCAGAGACAATTTTCCTTAAAGAAAGAAGAAAATGATGGCAGTACTTAAGACAGTGTGAGAAAGAGACAAGTGGTTCGGCGAAATCATTTTATTATAAGCGAGATGGACAGGGAATCAGACATTTATGAATTGCAATTCTCGCGTGGTTGCAAAGAAAGTAATAACCGCTTTAACGATCAAATGAATTGTCAGCCTCCCGGTGGCCATTTGCAAATTCCCTTACTATATATATATATATATATATATATATATATATATATATATATATATATATATATATATATATATATATATATACTAGGATACACCCTCTGTTAAAATTAAGGGAAAATATTATGGTTCGCAAGTGTTCAAAGTCGCTATTTATTTAGGTGTATTACTAAAAATCTTAATATAAAATCATAGTATTACGTCTGTCATTTTATTTTCCATATATGAATTATTTCTTTATCATTTCTGATGGCCAACAAAAAAAAAGCACCTACAGTTGACTTGTTATCGTAGATTAAAAGATTGATTTGCAAATTCACTTCAAACGGCGGATAAATTCTGATGTGTTTGTCTGATTCGCTATTTACTTTCTCGCTTCCAATCACTACTTGTGGGCTATAAAAAAGCACGTGTTTTGCTAGGTAACTTTTGTATGACTGGATGGAAGTATATATATATATATATATATATATATATATATATATATATATATATATATATATATATATATATGTGTGTGTGTGTGTGTGTGTGTCTGTGTGCGTGTGTGTGTGTGTGCACAGTAATCTCCTAAAATAATGAACGGATCATTATGAACATTCGAATATATATTTCAAAATGCACAAGCAACAAGATGAGTAACATAGGCACATTATTTTTTGTAAATGTTAACATTTAGTGTGTGCATATATATGAAGTTTATTTTTAATATTAATTCTTTTTGAATTTTTCATAAACCGATCATTATGCATTTTTGAATATATCTTCTCAGCAAGCCGCTAAATAAAATGGGAACTTTATTGTTTCTGTAAACTTTAGCATTAAAGAAACCTTGCAAATAAGTTATATAAAAAAATTAAAAGAGAAAATAATTTCGCTACATTAAATTTTGTGCTATATCAAGTAATACATTTTAAACGGATCGGTGCGCGCACGTGAGCGTCAATAATATGTAAAACTTGGGGTGTGCGGTGGCTAAGTTGTTAACGAAACGAACTGAAAACCTGGGTGTGCTAACTTCGAATCCATTTCGTTCCACATAAACAAAACTCACACCTGGCCTTGTCTTTAGCCTAGTGGAGGTAAATGAAATATATATATATATATATATGTGTGTGTGTGTGTGTGTGTGTGTGTGTGTGTGTGTGTGAAAAATGACAAATGGAAAACAGGTTAAAGTGCAGGAGAAAGACAAAAACAAGAGATTTGACCGGTTTCGTTCGTCTTGCCGAACGTCTTCACAAAAAGTGAAGATTTGGAAATAATTTTATTTCACACATTTTGTCTACCACGGCATTTCATTTGCATGAATTATCGTGTACCTTACCCCATATATATATATATATATATATATATATATATATATATATATATATATATGAGAATACCTGCGCCCGTTCCTTTGAGGGGTGTAGCTTATTATATGTTCTGTGTGCATGTGACCATCCTGGCAGGCATTACCTTTTCAATTTGAGGAGTGATACATACCGTATACGAATTATGGAACACAGCTTTCTATTGCACCCATTGCTATAGGAAAATTGTAGGTTCAAACAATTCAAAACAGTATTAGTACGTATTAGTACGTATTAGTACGTATTATGCCCATCGTTGAAACTCTGTGGCCGTCTTCATAAAAAGACAACACGCCCTGAAGGTGCGAATGAAAAATCAAATAACAGTCGACTAATACTTATAAATCACAAGACAAATTTAGATTTTTTAGTATCATTTTTTACCGATAGCTGCCTTGATATATATTTTTTTCATTCGCACTTTCAAGTCAAATTCAGGTTTTCCTGCTCCCTTATAATGAAGTTTAATTATTTAAATAGGATAGATTATTTGGATTATTCGGACTATTGTTCTCTTCTTGGATGTTATTATCAAAACGTTTCAGCCGATGTAATCTCTGACCTTCTTCAGTTGAGTCTTCTTGAACTCGGGAATCTGCGCGGAATTTCGAACTGCGTCTTTTATTTAATCCACGGTGGTAGATTTCTTTCGTACCGTTAACTATTGTGGAACAAAGTCATTTTTTAATATCATATTACTAGTATCACCTGTACTAAGGATTGAACCTTCACCCTCCAGAAGACTGATTATTACTTGCGCCACAGGTCTATGTGGACAGGTCTATGTGGACAGGTCTATGTGGACAGGTCTAGTATGAATTTTGGAGCCTTACACGTATTCTTGTTTTAGATGTGTAATGTTACTATTTATTACTACTCATGTGGATTAAATAAAGGGTTCAATTTGAAATTGCGTACAGCTTACAAAGTTCGACAAGACGCACCTAAAGAAGGTCGGAAGTTAGATGGTCCGTAACGTTGTGAGAATAACATCCAATATGAGAACAGTAACTGTTAGTCCAAATACTCCAAATAATAGAAGAATTTTCAAATTATCGCTCGTTTATGAGTGAATGTCTTTTTACATTGACTTGTTTCTTTACTGATGAACCATTGATGTTTATCCAGACCTAATACTTATTTTTGCACTAATTGTTCTGGGTTTTTACAGCGTATCAACCTTTTGGGGAGTTGTCTAATACCGAAACACTACCTATCGTATACAATTTCTGTGTGTCCCATAGCGTCGAGTTTAGTATATGTTTTACTTTACAGAGTGGTGAAGGTCACGAATATATATACTAAGAGTTATTAAACGCAACATGCCATTGATCCCATAACTATACGAAAAGTTTAGGTTCGAATATTTCCAAACAGTTTTAGTACGTAAATAATCACAATATTGTCGACATGATTCTATAATCCGTAATGGTTTCCAATAGGGTTATTCACTAGAATTAGTTTTTCTTGTAAAAAAAAATACCAATTTTAATTCTAACTTTGAAAAAGTGCTTACTTACTTGCTTTTCCACGAGGTCAGAGTTAGACACAAGGTCGTTTTTTTAATGGAGAGATAAAATGGACAGTCTAAATTGAGACAAATTTAAAATTGCCTCAGTCTTGAAGGATTTCTCTTTTACTGGCCGAGAAGAGAAATCATGTGTAGTAACATGACAGATACTACACTTTGGGTATAGCCAAAACGCTAAGGGATCATGCGCAGAAAAAAATAACTGTTAAAGAAAGCATAAGTCCACTGTATTGATTTCGAGAGGCCATGAAGACTTGGACCATTGATCGAAATAACATATTTATTCATTAGGCCAATTGCATAAAGCCGTTAGGATTCTAAATTTGAGAAGAAGCGAGAAATGTCTTGTAAATTTGGGGGTCTCCAGAGAATTTATGTTTTACTTTTTCGATTCAACGTACAATGTACAATGCTTAGTGACGACTTATCCTGCCGCGATAAACGAACTAGACCCTGTATTTATGACGCAAAATCATGAAACAACATAAGTCGAGACCTTTTTAACCAGATGATTGCCTGTGCATCAAATTGCTAGATTATTTCATCTTTTGAAATGACGGTGAAATTGTCGAACAAAACTGGCGATGGTAAATCTCAAGAGTATACATCTGCAAAGAATGGCGACGAAATTGAATCTCAGAATGTAGCAGAAATTTATCGTCGTTTCAAGGTATGGCAATTACTTCTGTTTAACCAATAAAATATAAAATAGTTCGAAACTGGCAACTAAAGCTTAGCCAAATAAATTGCAAGGCAAGTGATTAATGAAAACAAGTGGATTGAACACCAGAATATTTGTAGTCTGTTCTGAATGGGGTACATTTCTGCAAAAACGATACGAATATGATAAAAACATAATGTTTCTCAAGTAAGTATGAATAATTGTGTTCTTCAGCATTATCTGATATATATCTCTTGTATACATATCAGGGTAATCTCCCTTGAATTCTTATCGCCTATACGGAATTTACAAAAACGCGTCCACGCATATGCAGAAGCGGGAAGAGATTTTCCCATCTTTCTGACTGTTTCTTCATTTTTAATAGTTTTTCGAAGCATAATCCTGCGTCTTTCCTGGTAGGAGTTGCTTAGACTTCCAGAAGACCAAACAACACAAATGTAAATCATATTTAGTTATGCATATACCCTATCCTCCACCTCGACAACATCTCGTTTTTATTGCATTGGGGCATTAAGGTAGACTCTCTGTGGTAATTATATCTCTGCTTTTACACTTTTGCCTATCATTAAGTATTACCACACATCACTCAATAAGTTTCGGGCCTAACTAATCAAACAACTTATAGGAACAATTACACTTTATTCATTAACCTTGTCTTATCCTGAGCGATACACTGATCCCAACGTTTATCTAACAATTCGATTTTTATTTTTGTAGAATGATTTATCTTTGGCCGCAAAACAAGTCCCCGTTTCCGATATCACTTTAACCAAATCTTTCTCCCTGGAGCATTCTTTTGAGGTGGGTCAAGCTTAAGTTTGAAATGGCATTTTCAACGGTCCGTTACGATTAATATATTACTAGCATTTGTCTGCCACGCATGAGTATTGAATATAATAAATGCGCAAATTGAATCGACGTATTTTAACACCCGATATTGTTTTGTTTGGATTTATATATATATATATATATATATATATATATATATATATATATATATATATATATATAACAGAAAAGTCGTATTGGAATTTCGATGAAATCCCAATGGTTGTTATCGATTATCTATCACGATTGTTTACATACAGAGAAAACGAAACGGTACTTATAAACATTTATCGATTTTCTTTTCTTCTTCGCACATTAAGCAAAGAGGAAGAATGGAGAAAGGGAGGGGGAGAAGTGAAATTTTTGTTGCCAGGAAATTTTGAAACATCTTATGATGGAGGGGAGCTTGGCAAAAAGACAATTTCTGTGCAAATCGACATTCAAGTTAAGAGCTTCCAGCACACACATGTTGGTGTGTGTGTAGTAAAAATGACTAGAAATATTTTTATGAAAATAGGCTTTATTCATATATTCAGTGCCGATGACGTTCTGCTATGTTATATACTTTCGTAAGATATGCAAAAACAAAATGAGATAAAGTTATGTTTTACATTAAAGGCCGAAGTACAAGAATGGCTCAGCCACCAGAATCCCGTCTTAAGACATCACACCGTTTTCGGTGAGATTTTACCTCACTCCATTGGGTTGAAGCCTGCGAATTCGTGCCCGACAGGGCGAGTAAGAGATAAGTAATAAAAAAATACAGTAAGGAAATGGGAAATAGAAGCAGGAAAAAAATGGTTTCTGGTGGTTTTCTAGAATGTAAAAATAAGGAAACGATAAACTAGTTTATAGAGAGGGTAATTCTAATGGAATAACTGTTGAAAGAGGGGGATAAAGATACATAGATTACATATGTATACAGGGCATATACGCACATGTACATTGCATACACGCGTAGACATGCACTACATATACGGATAAATTATATATACAAATATACATGATGATGGCTGAAATATAGTCTCCGAGAATTACCATTGCTTAACTACTTGCTACTGTCTTGAATACACAAAAGATCTTGAAATTTAAAAGCAATGCCTGTACTTGAACTTTGAGTGTGGAAAGGCTTTGCACAGAACCTATCTCACTGTAATCGACTACCACCCTGAGTGAAAAATAAGAACAAATTTACATCATTGGAAGCAACAGTCGGCGCATCGAGGTATGATATTATGTTTTTTCCTTCTTCTAGGTGTGTGTTTAAACAAAAGCTGAAGGGGTACATCCCTTCCGGTTCTTTTACTCAGTCATTGGACACTAACCTGAATACTTCTTTGTCTAGGCATATGGTTTGTTTGTTTGTCTGTTTTAATCTTGCTTTGAGCTAGCGATACTCCTCGCCAGTAAAGCCTTATACAAACTCGGTTGGTGAACCGATTTAGTCGCCAATGACCATACCATGTGACAGGTAGTATTGGGTTAGATGGTACCAATAGCAGAGATTCATGTGACCATAATGATAATATATGATGAAAAAAATGGAAATAATATTCTTACGCAAGGGAAAATGAAAAAAAAGAAAACCCCAAATATTATTTATGTATTCATCAACGTTGCGTCTTTATTTCAGGACTTCTTCAGAATGATTGATTTGAAAAAATAACACAATAGTACAAATATTTGAAAAAGTGTGGTCTGTTTGTGACGTGCAAAGAATGTTTTTGTTCAGTTTTGGAATGAAACATAGCCGTTATATATGTAACTGTTAGGAGATTAGGTCGAAACGCGCACACATAATATATATATATATATATATATATATATATATATATATATATATATATATATAACTACCTCTTTATTAGGTGTACTCCCTAGGAGTTCTCACACAAGTCATCACAAGGTATTGCTCACTGAAAATAGCCGGTGGTTTTCCTGTGAGTCTGATTGACAGCAAGCGTCCATAGATGTGCAGTACTCTTCACCTCTTTCGATAACCATTGCATGATGAGGTCTGGTTATTGCTCTCCCGCCTCGGATCCCATCCTTCTTGGTCTTTCACGATTATTTTCTGAGGTATCAGCCGAGGCTGGTGCCATCACTTTTTTTAGGGGATAGTTTATAAAGTTTTTTTGCAGTACTTTGATTCTTATTATTCAATTCCATTTTGTTTTTATTATGTCATTAACTAAGCGATGTAAGCCTAAAATAATATGTTACCTTTATTTCGTTATATCTGAAAATTGCATACTCCCATGTAAAGTCCGTGTATTTGCTGTTTCATGCTTGTGTATGTTTATTCGATAAACAAATAAATTACTACCTCTCTCCACCCTTTTTCCATATCATTTCACCCTACTCTCCACTTTTTTATAACTTGCCATTTCGGTAAACCGACTTACTTATTGAATATTCTTTTAGTAATTTAATAGTGTACCAAATTATTGAATATTCTTTTAGTAATTTAATAGTGTACCAAATTATTGAATATTCTTTTAGTAATTTAATAGTGTACCAAATTATTGAATATTCTTTTAGTAATTTAATAGTGTACCAAATTATTGAATATTCTTTTAGTAATTTAATAGTGTACCAAATTATTGAATATTCTTTTAGTAATTTAATAGTGTACCAAATTATTGAATATTCTTTTAGTAATTTAATAGTGTACCAAATTGACATCTGAACTTCAACATGAGAAAGTTTTTAACGGTTTGTTCAAGTATATTAATTTTAATCTGATCAAGTGACTCTTACAAATTTTGATCCCGCTTCTTTCTTTTTTTCAATATGAACACTTAAAATATACATGTTTTACCATCCTTATGAGATCGCTGCTTATTAAAGCTACAGTTAAAATATTTCCACTGGTTGTGTAGCCATTGTATGCTTGTATAAATAAAACTATTATCAGAAATAAATAGCTCTATTTATTATTTAGCACTATTATATAAACACAAAGATTCTCCAGATGTGTTACTCTGTGGATACAAACTTAACCTGAATTACTCTTTCTCTCTCTCTCTCTCTCTCTCTCTCTCTCTCTCTCTCTCTCTCTCTCTCTCTCTAATATGTATATATATATATATATATATATATATTATATATATACGCCTACACTTTCACAGATGCCTATTACGTTATCATGTTTCTCCACTGCAACACTTAGTGACTTCGTAAATGGCATTTTAGACAACTTGCAGGTCCACATGGTCTGATATATTTAGAATTGCGACGGTCTATCATCCACAGACTTATATAATACACTTCACAACCCATCAATCGCTATAGAAAGTGTTGTATGTTCGGGAAAGCGCAGAAAGATATCTGGAAATCATTGAATTATAGTGACAAACGCTTATACACCACGTGTATCAGCCTCCATGATTATAAGCAGAGGACATGCCAAGGCAAGATGACCGGTAATCGCCTTAGCCGGATGTTTTACATAAACGTTTCCTTCTCCAATATGATTTACTATAGATGGTTCCATCTATCCCAGTTTTAGAATGAAAATGATCCTACTAGACAGCCACCTTAAAAGAATGTCAGCCGAAACTAAACTGGTGTTAAAGGCGCCAGTAACCCGCTTTTAACAGGAGTTTACGTACAACATTTGAACGCAAACAAGTTTTAGCTCTGAAACGCTAATGGTTAAAGTGGTCACCAGTTGTGCAAAATTGGAACTGAGCACCACTAGTTGAATCAGCATAAGCATATTGGAGCATCACTGAGAAAAACAATGCAAAGAGAACCAGAGCCATGGCACAACCCTGGTTTGTACAATTTCAAACATCAAATGGTTCAGAAACCTTCCTACAGCACCCCTCATACCCCAGTGAAAGGACACGATGACACTGGGCATGTTGTCAGGAATACCGAGTTTCCTGAGCACCTTCCACACCGCTTCTGTTCACGGTGGCAAAGGCCTTGGTTAAGTCCACGAACACCATGTACAATTTCCGATTTTCTCTCTCACCTTCTCGGCAACTTGACAAAGGGAGAAGATCATGTAGATTACACCACGGCCAACTCGAAAGCCGCATTGCGATTCCGGGTAAATCTCTACGATAAGATGCTGAATTATTTTGTTAAGAATAAGTCGAGCTAAAATCTTCCTGGCAACTGACAACAGAGAGACCCCCGGTAGTTGTCAGAGAAGTATCGACTATCCTTGCTTTTGAAAAGATGTTTTATGCGGGCGTCCCTCATAGATGGTTTTAGTATCATTCTTGTTCGCTGATTGTTGGAGTTCGGCGGCTCTAGATGACCACCAAGAATCTTACATATTGCGGGGAGCAGCTTGAACCTCATGTTTGCGTTTCCTGTATGATTTATGTTTTACAGGCCAGATCTTATTATTGATCCATGTTCTATGCATATCATGCATTTAATGGTGTGGTGAAGAAAAATGCCCATCCATCGGTTCCCCAGGTTGCGCATCGGGGAACGACCTTTAAATATAAAGGTTAGCTGTGAATATCCAATAAGCAGTGTCGGACAAAATTGCGGGTTGCACTTTGACAAGACATAGTACCCGGAAGCCACGTATCCAGAGATACGGTGAATACTTCATGTACAAATCCATGATGCATCTGTCCAGCATCTGGCAGCCAGTCAGGTTTTTTTGTGGCTGAAAGTATATATATATATATATATATATATATATATATATATATATATATATATATATATATATATATATATATATGTGTGTGTGTGTGTGTGTGTGTGTGTGTATATGTGCGCCGGGACGTGGAACACTCTGATGTAAAATCTGAGGTCTGATATATACATTTACATATATAGATATTTATCATTTACATTTGTAAAAAACCTTTAGCGGACTAAGAATGTTCGTCTGCTCAGTTTGAGTTTGTATTCTAATGTATAAACAACATAAAGTTGACATTAGTACATTTCGATAATGGGGTTTAGATGAGACAAAAATTATTATTTAGTATAAAAATTTCATTTTTTTTAGTCTTCTGTACTTCCTGATGCACGGTTACATTTATTTAAAACGGAAAGAGCGTTCTGCCTCGTTTGCATGAAACTAAAACAACATATAGTCCACATTACTCACCATTACGCCTAGATTTATTCCATAAAATATGACAGGTTAATAAGTATCGGGAGTATCTCTCTATATTGAACAATATAAAACGTCTAATAAAAGTGGAGAGATTGAATAATCAAAACAATAAGTTGCAGCCACCTTTTTTCATAATGTATTACCTACAATAAAATCTTACAACAGAAGTATGCGTGGACAAACATTATATATATATATATATATATATATATATATATATATATTAAAATAGTATGATACCCGTCCCAGGAAGGGTATAAGCAGTAAATATAGCATTAGTTTATTATTGTAATGCTTTTATTTAGTTGGGGAGATATGCTACTCAGCATTGATTGAGTGAGAATGGCGTAAATAAAGTAACATTTATTGAAAGCATCACATTTGATAATAACCTTGCTTGTTTTACAAATATCTAAAATTATACTGATTAGTTTTTCCACCCAAATTCAATAAAAACTATAATTAAGAAAACAACTAATGCTTTATCATAAAAAAATAACAGTACATTTATTTATTAAACTTCCGTGAAAGTTACACAATACGACGGTATAGTTGCTTTTTAAAATCAGATTTGCTTATTTAACATTTAGCTGGACGCATATTCATTAGAGTTATCGCCTCTGCTTTAAGTAGTTTCCAAATGAAAAATCAAATAAATATTGTTTTCTAAAGAACGTTGCAGGTCAGAAAGACTCACATCAAAATACGATTTATCATTTCTCCTTCTTTCTGCCCGTCTTGGGTAGTTTTAGTTTGGTTCCTTTTACAAAATAAAATATATTAAGTTCCGAAAATAAATCATTTTGTCATAAAAGACAAAACGAAAAAAGGTAAAAAAACATCAAATGTTAAGGGCGGCGACGTTGAAATGGCCGAAAACATGACTAAAATAACCCAATATCAAACGAACACTTCAAACAAATACGTTCTTAGATGATTTAAGTTTGGCAGACGGCATGACTTATAAGAGCACCCAGTCAGAACGAGCTCACTCATCTAGTGTACAAATCAGATATAGCACTCAGACAGAGAACAAAAATGATTTCGCAATCAACAGGGGAGTGATCTCTTAACAGACTATTTCTCACAGAAGGGACTTTGTTATCCTCTAACAAAGGATGAAAATAACTATAAAGTAGACTCTATAGTTATTTTCATGGTAGATGCTCGACTGAGATCAAATCTCAAGTTCCCTATGTAAAACATTCACAGCAAGAACTCGTCTACCTACAACCACAGTATAGAACTTTGTCCTCTCTGTACCGAACGAAACTTTTATAAACAAACTTGCTTTCTTTCCTAGAACTTCCCACCTGTGGAACAAAATACTACGAGATTTCTTCCCAACTGACTACAACATGATAGTCTTCAAGTTCAATGTTGAGTACTCGTTGAACCTTGATCTTGAATAATCAAATTCTCATGGTGGTGTTCGTTGTCTTACTTACAATCTCTTTAACAATTAACAATTAACCAAGCCTTGATAAGCGGTGATCCATTAGTAAAAATAAAATAGCTTAGATCAGGAATCACAGAAAATTATTTACAGTGGATCGGATAATTGAAAGAATGGTGAGCTCTGGCTGCTAATGATTCTGTGCAATACTTGTAAGCCAGAACGAAGGCTCTCGGGGGAAACACAAAACACCCAGTTTAGAATTCGATCTTAATCATTGGGGGAATGGTGTGTAATGCGCTAAAAGCAAAGACAACCAACATATGCATTTACTAAAAGTTACCAAAGAATGCGGAGCTACCACGAGCGGGGGAAGGACTTTGGATTGCACGAAATAAACAAACATTACAATAACCAAGAAAATGTAAGGCACATAAGGGTTGGGAGGTTCTGTATGCCAAGACATCTAATATTTAAAAAAATTATATTTGAATTTAAATTGTATTACAACATATTGTGTTTCATGCGTTTGATCACGGAGATGCAAGTACCACCAGCAAGCATGATGAACTAACACCACAGGTTGTTTGGTGACCCTTGGATGGGTGGATACTTAATATGAATTCATCAATCTGGAATGTTATTGTAAAGACCGATTTTAAACAGAAATGAATGTAAAACATTACTGGGCAACGCCGGCTAGGTATATCTACCTGTTTATAATTGTATTGAATTGGAAAACCGTTCTCAACCATTTATCCAGTAAAACGAGATCTTTTTTAACGTCCAATTAATAGTGAAATAAACATTTTTCAAATTTGAAAAAAGAAAAAAGAACTGTCATTGCCGAAAGCGAAAACAAGGCCATGTCTTGAATTTAATGACTTATCAATTTTTGGATCGGTTTATTTTCTGCGGCATCAAATTTCCCGATTGCAGACGTCAAGAAATATTTATTCATTACTTGTGTAGTTCCAGTTTAATTGCAGTCTTCAATAAATTTATGAAAAAAAAATATGGAGTAAGGGGGGGGGGACTGATTATTTTTTAAGGAAAAGATGAGAAAGAAAGATGGAAAAAAACGGAAATTCAGATGCGTCCATTAAATATGCGCATTTATCGACAAATATGCTAAAGAAAACTCGTGACAGACAAATTTTCGTGATAGACCAACGTAAATACCATTTCAAGCTCGTGCGCGACAGACCAACGAAAGCGATATTTCCAGACTCATGCATAACAGATCGACTGGTGGACAGTCTCTTATAGAGATATTTAGACGCATCTAAAACCAAATGCGTCTATTCAATCTGCGCGTTTAGCACTATTATATGAACACAGTAGAAATTCTCCGGATTTTTAACCCTGTGAATAAAAACTCAACCTAGATTACTATAAAATATATATATGGAGAGACATTATGAGACAATAGGCATTTGTGAAGATGTAGGCGTGTGTATATTATATTTAAGACTGAACGCAACTAAAACAGTTGTCAGGAAAAACAACGAGAGATAGGAAATTACGAGAGGCAAGAGGTTTACAATTTTAGATTTTATGTAGATACTCTAACCTTTCTTTCTATACGAAACCCACTAACATCACACACATAGCGTTTTATACATAGGAATGTATAGTATTCATTCCCCTGGGGGCATACCGGGCGTGTCTCAGGAATCAATGCGGAGCAATCATGCCGCAAGTCCTGCAACTAATTAATATTTCTATTGTTATGTTTTTTATTTGTATATTTTTAAGTTAGAAATAAAATAGGGTAGGACATTTTATTTTCTGTTTTATCGATGTGAAGAGACCCTACAATGTGATAACCTCTTTTATGAAATATTTCAGAATTTTTTGGATTAGGATTGATAATCTTTATTATTTAGATTAGACGGTATCCAAATGGATACCGTTCTAATCTTCAATTGAATTCTCAAAATGTTCACTGTGCAAGGTCCAGTTGCGTAACAGGTATAGTGCCAAGTAATAATCAGTTCTAAGTGACGTTCTTCTGAAGATGGGAAGTCAAATCCCCAGTAGAAGCGATACTAAGAATACAATTACAAATTCCTTAAGGCTTCTACCGGTCATGGCTGACGGGACGTGAGAATCAGTTCCGTTCGAAATTCCGTACAGATTCCCTCAGTTAAACAAGAACCACTCGAAGAATGTCGGAGGTTACATCGACCGAAACGTTGTCAGACTAACTTCAAAGATTAAATCAGTAGTCCTAATAATCCTAATAAGAGTATTTGATCAAAATTAAATATACTTATTATAGTACCCAATAATGTTTTAGAAAAGATTATGGCTGTCTATCTCCAACCCCCTATCAGGGCTTTGTGAACAAAATCACACAGACAGTAACTACAACTTTATAAATACAGATTTTATTAGCGCATATACAAGAGAGTGTCTATTTGCAAGCGTGACAGTCGCTATTCGTACGCATCCATATTTCAAGATATGAACTAATGCTTTTATTCAGTGTATGTAACCCGAGACAGAAAACTATGCAAACATTAGATTATAATCATTGAACGGACACGATCGATCAATTTTATTTAAGGAGTGATTCATTTATTTTTTGATGAAGATAAAAAACAAGAGATTGCAACTAGAACAGAGGAAACGATACTTGGGACCATGCTGTGAATGACGTGAGATGTGTGATCTGTTCAATTACAAAATACAAGCTCAATATTTAGCATTAAATAGAACTTATAGATATATTTATTTAAATATTTGTTGTCTTGCTTTGGGTATAAATTATTAGAAAATGATATAAATCAATATGTTTAAACTTTTATTTTATAATTGTATTTCTCGCTGTAGGCGATTTCTTCAACTTGTTTACAGTGAGTTTTGTAACGTATGCTTGCAATTCGCTTGGAAACAACATGCTGAAGTAAGTACTCAACGGGTCTTTCTTGAGGACAAGGAAATCTATTCACATTTCAGTCAAAAATGTGTACAATTTTCTAAAAAAAGATTTAAGCAATAAACCAGAGAATAGACATGCTCATCTAAGCAAAATAGAACATCCCAGCCTGCTTATATACCAACCCTCTGGCTGCTGATCTTTGTCTATTTACTTCTAGCAAAACTGGTCAGGCAGATTAGCACTGGTTAATAAATTCAATAGTTTTCTTTAAGTCTATAAAAGGTACGTAACTATTATCTGTAAACTACAGTCATATAAAAGTTTTACGCATGCGTACAAGCCAATATATTGTCCATAATCGGAATCAGACGACTTCCAAATAGAGACTTTACTTCTCCGCTAAAAAGACTTCTTCGAATAAACAATGAAACTAGAGAAATTTCTGACAATAATTAGAGTTACTTTCTCTTATCGTTATTGTTAATTGGAGTATTCCGTAATTGGGGTGAATCAGACAATCCCCTAACTTATTCCTATCCCTGGATAATAGAACGCGCTTTGTTATTGTTTCCTCTTGAGAAAACTATTAGTGCATTATATGAATGGCAAGTTCTCAAAATGGATACAAGATGAACTCGACTCAATGTGAACTTTATGACCTATAAGTCATTATGGAACATTCTGAATGGTATTAAAAACAATTCATGTGATTTACTCTCTGATTATATATGTATACTCTCTTCCCTGGTCACTCCATTTCACCACATCATCTCCCCGTTGCCTGGAGCAAAAGCTGTCTCTTCCCGGGTCGCCTTCTCTCCACCACCTCTCCCCTCGTTTTCCTGTTGCCCGGGGCAAAAGTGTGACATATTTCTATTAAAAGTACCATCTCTGTCTTCACACTCCCTCTGTAAGTTATCGTTAAAAACATTATTATGGGTCAGTTCGATTCTAACGCTCGGTCTCCTGGTCGTCGTTTTTTATTATTCGTAACCGTTATGCTACCGAAGCAGAGGAAAATAGGTCACTTTAACATTGTTGTGTTTTTTGGGCAAACCGCACATGCGCACAACGTACAGATGACTAAAAAACGAAGAAATTTGGTACCCCTCCACCCCAAAAAGTTCAGTGTCGGCACGAAGGAATCGACGTTTTTTCCCAATTTTCTCGATATTTCTATCGAGTATCTCGTCAGCATTTTGCAGACGTACAAACATAAGCACACACACACACACAGACAACTCTCCTTTATATAATAGACATAGCAAAATATTCTCCCTACCGTCGTATAGGGCGGCCATGAACAAGTATATATATTCTATATTACCATTAAACAAATATTTTTTATTAACACTGTACGCAATTTCTGATGTCAGATATGTCGGCTATGACCAAGTGGATATTTTCTATATTACCATTAGACAACTCGCGAAAATAAATTATTTGTGAAAAAAACATCTGTCCTAAAATAAAATGTAGGAGTTTTTTTTTTATTAACACTGTTC
Organism: Sepiola atlantica; assembly: GCA_963556195.1. Lineage (NCBI taxonomy): Eukaryota > Metazoa > Mollusca > Cephalopoda > Sepiida > Sepiolidae > Sepiola > Sepiola atlantica. The sequence continues at coordinate 59,847,536 of OY744531.1, forward strand.
GCAATTTTTGATGTCAGATATGGCAGCCATGATCAAGTGGATATCTTTTATATTACAATTGAACTAATCCGTGAAAATAAATTATTTGCGGAAAAAACACCGTGCCTTAAATATAATGTACCATTATTCTTTTGATTAACACCAGTTTGCAATTACTGATGTCAGATAGGGCGGCCATGACAAAGTGAATATCTTCTATTTTAAAATAAAACAAATTAGTGGAAAGAAATTATTATTTACGAAAAAAAACATCCGTCCTTAACTATAATGTAGAATTTTTTCTTTTGATTAACACCGGTTTGCGATTTCTGATGTCAGATAGGGTGGCCATGACCAAGTGTATATTTTCCATATAATCATTAAAGAAATTAGTGAAAACAAATTATTATTTGCGAAAAAAAACTTCTGGCTGCAAATATCATGTAGGATGTTCTTTTGATTAACACCGGTTTGCAATATCTTTTGTCAGATTAAGCGGTCATGACCAAGTGGATATATTCAATTTCATTATTAAATAAATTCGTTGAAAGAAATAATTTGTAGACAAAAAACATCAAATCTAAAATATAATGTAAGATGTTTCTTTTAATTAACACCGGTTTGCAATTTCTGATGTCAGATAGGTCTGCCATGACAAAGTGCGTATCTTCTATTTAACTATTTAACAAATGTAAAATATGTCTTCAGATAGCGTACGCATATCGCATACATCGTTTTTGGACTGAAGAAGTTTGAAAAAGAATACAGACTAATTTCCGGTCTAGTAATGTTTTAATTTATGTAGCGCCCCTGTCATATAAAAGAATTCATGTTATCCTTAGTTCGTGCACCTAAAACAAAAACATTAATTTAGTAATGCGCTCCTGTAGTATCAAAGAACCAAAATCATGTTCATTTATGTAGCGCCCCTGTCATATAAAAGAACTCATAAAGCATTCATATAGCACCACTATTATATAAAAGAACTCATGCGTCTCTATCGTATCAAAATCATGGACCAAAACCATGTTCACTCATACCAAAGAAACCGACACGTTACGGCGGCGCCTGTGTTGTACAAAAAAGTCGACACTTCCCCAGACTTTTGCCTAACGCGACCCTACCGGCGAATGCCGACACTCTCTTAGGATTTACCGCAATGGCCTGATACGCCCATAGCGGCGAATGCCAACACTCCCAGTCGTTACCTTTTGTGAAAAGAAGAAAAAAGGAGAACGACCTAGTACTCTTTACCTGAACCTCAGGACCTGACTCCTACCTGAACCGCAGGCTCTCCTTTCCGAACATCATTTTTTTATCCCGGGTAATGCTGCGTTTAAACACACCTGCTCTATCTGAAATATTGAGCACGTTTTTATCAAACACTTTTATCAAGCACTTTTAAAATTAAGGAGGCCTACTCTGACTTCTTTTTTTGTTTCCCGAACGTCAGGCTCTGATTCCTACCCGAACTGCAGGCTCTGACTCCAAGTCCTACCCGAACTGCAGGCTCTGACTCCTAGTCCTACCCGAACTGCAGGCTCTGACTCCTTCCCGAACTGCAGGCTCTGACTCCTTTCCGAACCTCCAACTTTGACTGTTTCCCAAACCTCCAAATGACTCCTTCCCGAACATCAGTTTTTTTTTCATCTCGGACAATGCTCCGTTTAAACACACCTGCTCTATCTAGGATATTGATCACTTTTAAATTAAGGAGGCCAATAGAGCACTAGTAAAACCAAGCCCCCCCCCCGTTATCTTCGTAGAGAAATTCCCTTTTATTTGTAAGTGAGTAAAGAAAAACAGAAAAATGTGTATGCCTCTTGAGAATTAATGAAACACTCAAATAAAATTAAAGAGGGCCTCTTGAACACTAATAAACCCTGTTACTTCGATGAGAAATGATGACAGACATTCATCAGGAGTTGCAGTTGGGTCGATGTTCGGTGCTCCAGTCGTATTTGAGAGTAACGGTGCTACACCCGAAAGTACCATCGCCGTATTCCAAGCCACCTTCGGTGATACCCTGTTCGAAGGGCCACCAGAGAGAGGTCTGCCACCAGCTGTCCCCCAGCTTCCAGACAGAAGACACCACAAATCAATAAGTGGTTCTCGGTAGACCTGGCACAGGCACAGAGCAACTACCGACCGGAACGCTTCTCACAGCAGGGGCTGCTGCACTACCAGGGGAACCACATAATGGATTCCACTTCATAAGAGAGTGACGATTCAAAACCCTCACCAAAAAGAAAGTCCAGACACAAGACGAGGAAGGGGCTGTCAACAAATTATCAGCTCCTGTTGCTACCGGAGAAGTTCAATGGCCACCACTACCCTTCACAAGCGCTCCCAGCCTAGCTTGGCACAGAACAAAACTCCCAGTGACTCCAACAACTGCAGCCACTTCACTTTCTGCTACCCTAGTTCAACCTACTCAAGTGCCAGAGACCTTAGTGACAGTAAAGAAAACACAGGAGGCAGTATGAGGTCCCCAGACACAGCTCTTACCAGAAGAATATAAGAAACTCTTCAAAGATCGGTACGAGACGTATACCGACATATTACCATCAAATTACTCCCGAGTGCTCTGGAAGAACTCAATGAGAGAGTTGTGTCCCTCATCACGTCCGATGCCACCGCAAAAGGACTCACCGGTATCTCCAAAGACGATTAGCAACTCAAAATGCGCCTCACCCACTCCGGATTCCTTACCATCCCGGCCCAGCTCAAGTGCGAAGGCTGGTCACTTTCACTGATTGTTGAAGGCAGAATGCCACATTGTTGGCACTGCCAGTCGATAGAGCATATGGTCAAGGACTGGCCAAAACGGAATCCAGCATCATCAACGAAAACAATTGCACTATCAACACCAGTACCAGCAGCAGCAACATCATCACCGTCGGCATCAGTAGCTCTCGCAGCACCAACAACGCCAGGCTGGAATACAGTCGTTAAAAAGGGGAGGAAACCATCAAATACTACCCCTCAATTCAAGCCAGGCAGAAACACCAAAAGAAAAACGGCTCCCAGTGCAGCCCCCTCCGCAGCAGCCGTCTACTCTAATGGAAGTAAAAACCAACACGGCAGCTATATAAAGGAAGCACCCGATCCACTCATCTGAATCGGATTGGGAGCTAAAAGCGATGGGGAGGAGGAAAATCAGGCAATCCAAACATCTCAAAAGAGATCAAGGAACACAAAGACGCTAAACAAAAAGCCAAACACGTGAAAGAGGCTGAGTCTCACTCCCCTCCCACTGAAAACAGAACATGCAGAGAATATTAACATCGCGCTTAATGCACAGCGTCCTGAAAACCCTAATCCATACCCCCTCTTCTTTGGCTGTGCAGAATACCCTCCCCTTTTTAACACCCCCCCCCCAATCTGTCCTCGTCCTTGATCCTGCAGCATGGGATTAGAAGAAGAACAAGATATCAGTACAACACCTGCACCCCTCCTACTTCTATAAGAACAGAAAGAACAAAAAAGCTCCATTTTCTTGCAGGGTATTGAATCTGCAAAGCAGATCAAGCAAATGCAGCCACTGACGTGTCAGTAAAGCAGAGAAAGCTGCTCAAAAAGGTATACCTGTTTACGCATGTTCATGGCAAGCCAGTGAATGATCCACAACTGTTCAGAGATGCTCCCATGATCATCACTTTCATCCGGAAACCAAACGAGGTGGCCGCACCAAAACACTTTGGCGAATGGTTGGAGCAGCCAAGACGGCAATCTCGAACACAAAGCTCGTGGAGGAAAACCATCCTAGTCTGAAGGAACCCACAATAAAATGTGAAGGTAGGGTCCCTCTTTATGTTCATCCCTCTTTTTATCGGGTACTTAAGATAACTATTTCTTTTGGACGTTGGAGGCGCGGTGCGAGACAGACGGTTTACGTCCGAATTGCTGACAGACTGTCTCGGCTTAGCCTACGGCGTTATCATTCCCGAGGACTTCGGTCCTGTGTGTGACACTGTCTGGATACAGTGATCATGACCATGTACCTGGCTAGTTGGAATGTGAGGGGCATGAGAACCAGAAGCAGAGCTGATCGAGTGCTGAGGGAACTGGTGACTCTTAAGTAAACATTGTTACGATTCAGGAGACCCACTTTGGTTCGTATGGGGATTGTCATGTGCTATCTAATAACTTTGATGTCTACTCAGCATATAGCGATATCCATAGTCGTTGTATCTCTGTGCTAGTGAGACGCACCTTTTCTGTGACGGTTAGCGTTGTACATACGGATGCGAACAAGCGGCTGGTCGTAGTCGATGTTGCCGTTGATAACAGCAAGTTTCAGATCATTGCAGTTTATATGCCCAATTCTGCTAGCGAGAGGGATTTCTCTTTTTCGGCGGATAAAGGTGTTCCTCACGGGTCCGGAGTGGGAAGTATTAATGGGGGGTTTGAATGCCATCCTTTATGGCTAAGATGGATACGGTCGGGGGAGTAGGTGGCTGGATTGGTTGGAAAGCAGTCTGTCTGACCTGATTGCTTCATGCGATCTTGTCGACATATTTCGTCTGGATCACCCGGGGTGGGGGTGTGGGTGTCGTCTAATAGTGTGCCTTCCGTTGCAAGTAATTACTTCGATCGGATGTTAATTAGAAGGGACGACATAGATTTTCAATCTTGTCCCACGTTCCACCCATTAGGTCATTCGCACTATAAACTAGTTATGGCCCGTTTGAATTTACGTGATAAGCCTAAAGTAGCTGAATATTAGAAGCTGAATACCTCCTTACTGGAGATACGCGACTTCGAGGAGAAAGTGATATTAATTTATCAGCGGGCTCTAGTGGGGGCGGTGATTAGTAGTAAATCTAAGGTTAGGCGCTTTTCCGTCAAATACAGACACCCCTCGCTCTTTATAAGGCTCGGGTGAAAAAGCGATTAGATGATAGACTGACCCGAGCGGTTGCTGGAAGGGATCCCCTTGATATAGCATTAAGTAAAGGAGACCTGAATCGCTTTGCTAGCGAGCGGTATGCAGGTCAGGTAATTAGTGCTAGGTTAAAGAAAGTTTCGAACGAAGCCGTGAACATTGACTCTGTTGAGTGTAAGGCTGCTCTACGTCGCGGTTCGGACAGGTACATTCGGAAAGTCAGAAATATGGAAAGACGTACCCTCGTATCGTGAGATTTGCGAGGGGTTCCGTGAGCATTTGAAGGAGCGCTTTACCCAACTGCTTAAACTCTGCGTCGAGGAGTTTGATAGCTATTTAGCCGACTCGCCCAGCCTTCTGGCGGCTCAAGCGGCTGGCTGTTGTGGCATGGTTACGACATGCGATATCATTACTGCGTTGAAGCAGGTCTGCTATAACAAATTTCCAAGACTTGATGGTTTGCCCTACGAATTTTACTTGAAGCTGTCGCCCATGTTGGTACCTATTTTAAAGGATTTTTTCAACCATTGGTTTACTGAGGGATCCATCCCTGGACAGGTTACCAAGGGAGTGATTACATTGCTGAAGGAAAATTGCCAGCATGGTGGGGAGGATCTAGATGATTATAGGCCCGTAACTCTGCTAAACACAGAGTTAAAGATTTTGGCAAGAGTTCAAACCAGAACAGAATTATGTTGTGCAGGGGAGATCAATTCAAAACAATTTCCATCTTATTCGCACGATAATAGAGGGAATAAAAGACGACACGGAAGCTGCTCTGTTCGATTTGGATCAGTCCAAAGCCTTTGATTGGGTCGACCACCGTTTTTGGGGATCCGTTCTAAAGGCCGCCGGTTTTAATCCGAACTTCCGCAAGTTGGTCTCTATTCTGTATCGTCTGCCGACGGTAGCGGTGCAAATAAATAGTAGGCTTTCAGAATTGTTCGTGATTTCTTGGTCAGTGCGTCAGGGTTGTCCGCTGTTGCCCCTGCTTTATGCCATGGCATTGGAGCCATTCCTTCGAAAATTAAGGGACGTGGTGACAAGACCAGTCCTGCGCAGAATTGCTCTTCCTGGCGAAGCGCGAGTCGGGGTTTCCGCTTTCGCCGATGATATCATGTATTCGTGTCGGGTCGTACTGACATTGCAACGGTGCTTAAGGCGCTCGATCGTTGTAAAGAAGTTACAGGGGCTGTCGTCAACAGCAGAAAGGTTGGGAACCTGGAACAGAGACTCTGCACTTCCAAGTATTTTCAGCTGGTTAGATGGCCCTGTTCAGATTCTTGGTATTTGGTTCGGACCGGGTCTTCAGCTGTATAAGAATTGGCTGGAAGTACAGTCAAAAGTTGAATCGTCGGTAGGAATTTGGATTCGAAGGAAACTTTCAATAAGGGTAGAGCAAAAGCGTGCGCCACTTACGTACTTCCTCTCATGCTTTATTGACTAGCTGTACTGCCACTCCCTGCATCCCGCTTGTTGGTTTTCACGCGTTTATTCTTTTCACTTCTCTGGGAAAGAGGAAAGCTGTATATGCGAAGAGTGGTCTGTACTCAACATCCGAGCGAGAGAGGTTTGGGAATGTCTGATTTGGCAAGTCATAGACATGCCGAAAGATTGGTCTTCCTGGGTTGCACTTTGTCAGAGGATACTCCGTGGGTCTCTGCGGTTGAGAGCGCCTTTCACAACCTCATATCCAACCCTTCGGTAAAAGGCCGTCGTACGCCGAGGGGAGAATCGAAGTTCTTCATCAAATGCCGAGTCGCACTTAAAGCACTGCCAGGGACTAGGTCCCTTGAACATCCTCGTAAGAAACTATATGGGGAATTAGTGGGGGGTACGCTTCGGATCCACTTAGTGGGATGCTCGGAAGAGGAGATCCGCTCTCAGTGGAGTTGGGCGCCAGGCCAGGGTTATCTCAACAATTCTTCTGACCTGACGATTAGTCCGGAAAGCACTGCCCCTCTTTGCCAAACTACGCGGAGATGGCTTAATGGTCAATCCTTTATGCCCGCGCTGTGAAGACAGAGAAGAAACGGCCAAGCACGCCTTCGTCATTTGCAGCAAAGTTCAGCAACTCTGGAAGTATGTCAGAGAGGTAGCGGCTCGCACTGATGCCGAGCAGCCGTTGGTCCTTGATGTATCGTCGGTTGTCTATAATGTAGCCCCGCCGTGGCCTAGGCAGAAAAGAATGAGTTTTTCTTGCTATCCTAGCCGTAGCTAGACTAGTGACGTGGATTACACGTCTTGATGAGGTTCATGGGGTTGGATCTGTTTCCGATTGGGATTAGGTTGTTTACTTTAAACATCAGCTTAAAGTGAAGATCAGATGCGATTGGAAAATATTACATCGTATGGAGTTCGATAGAAGGTGGGTACATGACACTAGTTCATGCATCCGACGAGTACGCGTTCCCTGCCTAGGCATGGCACGCAAAGTCCTGGGTTCTAAGGAACCCATCTATTAGAATTTGTTATTTAGAAAGACTCTAGCTAGTGGAATAAATGAGTCCTGATCTTGTTTTATTTTTTTGTAATAGAGAGCCTCCAAAGATGGCCACTCCCCATATATATTTTGCCCTTGGCCAACCGTAAATGCTGTTTTTATCTTTGGGGGGGAACTATCCATTCTCATATTCTTATCCATGACTGGTTTTACTTTTGATGTCCCTTTTAGTTCCCACTCCCATTCAGAGACTGGTCTGCTTGTTTTTCGGTTTGACCCGGAAAACAGTGGGCGGTCTGGCATTTAACAGAGGTTTGCGAGAGCCTTACAAACCTGCCCCATTAAGCATTTTATTTGGTTCTTCATTTTTCATTATTTTTGGGTGTTTCTAGATTGTCTCACTCCCCATCATCACTCACGTGTATTTATTATTGCAAATAAAAACTCATTGAAACCATCTTTTAAGTAGGATTTAAGCCATGGAGTGAATCCTCCATTATGGTGATAGCGTCTAGCTTAGAGTAGGCAAAAGTTTATGCTATCAATAATGATACTCGACATCTCCCCCCTCAGAATAGGGCGTCATGCTTAAGCCAATTGGATTTATAATTATTTTTATTTGACTAAATAAATTGGTATTTTGGCTAATATCAAAGTAATTCAAAGTGTAGTATCTCTTCCTGTGAATGTCTTTTCCTTATCAACGTTTTGCCTGAGATAAAGTGTAGTATCTGTTCTTTGGAGACGTGTTCTTCTACTTGGAGCTCCCCGAAATGGGGACGCCAACCAAGAAAAAAAAGCTTATTAGTTGGGAAATACCCGAGGTCGGACAGCACCAATAACAACGGGTGTCGAACAACCCAGAAAAATTAAGCTGCTCCCTTAAAGAGTATCTCCCAGAAAAGAAGAGAAAAAGGAAACGTCAGGGCATCCTGGATACACAAAAAGACGGTGACTCTCTCAATGTGGGTGAGTCCCTGTTCCTTAGTCAGATCTTTTTTCCTGAATGGGACCCGACAAACACGTCAAACCGGGATCCCAGCAGCAACAGGCCATCCCGACCAAGAAATGGAAAGCGGACGCTGTGAACAAGCGGGGGGGGGGGGTTCAAATGTCCCACCGACAAACCAGGTCCACTGGCCACACCTCATTACAGGCAACGACACATAGACAGCGCCAGAACCCAAGCCAACGACTTCGGCTGCAATGAAAACGGAAACAGCAGCACTGGAAAATAAACCCAATTGGGGACCCCAGTCCCAATTGTCGCCAGAGATGTACCGACAACTTTTAAAAAACACGTATCAGCAGTACACGCAAGGTAATATAATAAAAGTTAACCCCGGTACTGTTAAGCATATACTTAGGAGATTGGTGGTTCTGGTGACGACATGCAAAAGCAAAGGGTCTGACTAGGGTTCCAAAAGAAACCCTGATTGAGATCCTAGAGGTTCTGAAGATCCCAACCTCATACATAGTCCGACGGAGCTATGCCAGGTGGGGCATCTTACTGTCAAGCCGGCGGAAGATGGAAGAACATCAAAATAACGCTGGCGTATCTGAACAGGAGGTGAGCAACCGTTTCCATCCTCGGCTTCAAGCATCTGGGAGCGGTTATGAGTCAAATGGAGATGTATAAGAGGTCGTCCCAGTTCACGGTCCTCACTACATCATGACAGATGACTACAAATTAAAGATCGTCTCGACCATTCTGGATTCGTAAACATCCCTTTCCAACACAAATACGAAGGGTGGTCGCTATCTGTAATAGTGGAGAGGCAGAGACCGCACTTTTGGCACTGTCCCACCACCTGTCTCTGAGAGAACAGAAACAACACTTGTGCTTTCCTTCCTACCCGGGGGAAAGATCTGGGAACCGGACCGTCTACATTATTTGGGGGAAATCTGCAAAGCACAGAAGAAAACATATCGACAAGCTACGTCTATTCACCCGTGTACATGGGAAGAGCGTAGAAAACCCCAAAAACTTCTCAAATGCCCTTATGATCATAACTTTTGTGCGGCAAGACAATGACACGTGCACAAAGTGGCTTTGAAACATGATTGAAGCAGCAAAGAACGCGATACCAGGATGAACCCTGATCGAAGGTGAGAACCTATCTTTGAAGCAATTGTATTTTAAATGTGATGAGACGGTCCTGTTCTAAATGCATTCCTGTTTCTATAGGGAAATCAAACCAACCCTTCCTCTGGACGTTAAAGGCGTGGTGCGAGACGTGCGGCTTAAACCCGAACTGCTGAAAAGCAGTCCTGAACAAACATACAGCGTCCTTATCTTCGAGGACTTCAGTCCTGTGTGTGACATTGAGTAGCAGCGATCATGTATCTGAATCTGGATTCATGGAATGTGAGGGGCATGAGATCCCAGAGCAAAGCTGCTAGCGTGGTGAAGCATCTGGTGACTCATGAGGTAGATATAGCTGCGTTACAGGAAACCCAATTCGATTCCAGTGGAGATTGTCATGTACTGGCAGGCGAATTTGACGTGTTCTCAGCATATGGCAATATCTAGAGTCGTGGTGTTTCTATGCTAGTGAAACCCACCGTGTCTGCGACGGTTAGCATTATGTATGCTGATGCGGAAGGTTGGTTGTGCTCGATGTTGCTGTTGATAACAGCAAGTCCCGGATCGTTACGATTTATGCGCCCAACATCCCTGTAGAGAGGGTTCTATTTTTCGAGGTTTGGACAATTTCCTTAAGGGTCCGGAGCGGATAGTTTTAATAAAGGATTGGAATGCCATCCTTGACCCCAAGATGGATAAGGTCAAGGGGGTGACTGGCCGGATTGGTGTGAAAGCAGCTGACCTTATTGGGTTCATGCGATCTTGTCGACAGATTTCGTCTGAATTACCCGGGGTGGGAGATGTTGGTGTGGTCTAGTAGTGTGCCTTCTGTTTCAAGTACTAACTTGGATCTGATGTCATATAGAAGAGGCGACGTAGATTTTTTAAATTTTATCCCACGTCTAAGCGTTTAGATCATTCGGACCATAAATTGGTTATGGCCCGTTTATATTTAAGTGCTAAGCCGAGATTAAATGCCTACTGGAAGTTGAATACCTCATTACTGGAAATACGAAACTTTTGGGAAAAGGTAATAATACTTCTCCAGTGGTCTCTAGTGAGGGCGGTTATCGGGAGTAGAATGTGTGCTAGCATTAATGCTAAGCTTAGACGCTTTGCTGTGATGTATGCGTAACGCCTCGCTCTAGATACAGCAGAGGCAGAAAAGCGTTTAGAGAATAAGCTGACCCGGGCGGTGGCTAGGGTGATTCCTAACTGAAGCACTGTTAACCAGCGAGCGGTATGAAGGTCAGGTTGTTAGGGCTAGATTAAAGAGAGTCTCAAACGAAGCTGTGAATGTTTACGCTGTCGAGCGTAAGGCTGCACTACGCCGTGGTTCGGATAACTGTATTCAGAATGTCAAAAACATAGAAGGGGATACCCTCGTGTCGACTCGTGATATTTGCAAAGGGGTTCCGGGAGCATTTTGGAAGAACGCTTCACTCAACTACCTAGACTCTGCGTCGAGGAGTTCGACAGCTATTTGGCCCAAGCGGCTGGTTGTTATAGCATGGTTATGGAGCGCAAGATCATTAATGCGTTGAAACAGGAACAAATCTCTAGGACTCGACGGGTTGCCTTACGAATTTTACTTGAGGCTGTCGCCTATGTTGGTTCCTCTTCTGGAGGATGTGTTCAACCATTTGTTTGCTCAGGGCTCTATTTCTGGATAGGTTACTCTGGTCTATCCGTAAAATGAAACTTCTTGAAAAATAAAATTTATGTATTCTCCACCAACTGCCAACTTTACCTCTTTCTCTCTGCACTTCACTTTGCTCACTGAGCAACAACACCTCTTCAATCAAAAGAGTACATGTTTCATACTGATCAATCCACCCCTATGCAAATTGACTCCCAACAAGAGCCATCTAGCGGTTAGAAACTCCAAACAGCCAATTTGCAAAGGGGGGATAACTCAATTTGTGACTAAACTACAGTTATCAAGGGAGTTATCGCATTGCTGAAGAAGAAGGATCGGCATGTGTGAAGGACTTTGATGACTATAGGCATATCATTCTGCTAAACACAGAGTTAAAGATTTTGGCCCAAGGTATTTGTGAACCGTCTGCAGACCGTTGTCGCTGATTTAATTGATCCTGATTGGAACTATGCTGTGAAAGGGGAGATCGATTCAAAACGGCTTGAATTTGATTTTCACGATCATAGAGGGTTAGAAGACGACACCGAAGCTGCGCTGATCAATTTGGATCAGTCTAAGGCTTTCGATAAGGTTGACCATAATTTCCTGGAAATATCCTTGGGGCAGCTAGTTTTAATCCGGATTTCCGCAAATGTATCTCCATCCGGTAGCGTTCATAGTCGTTCGTGGTTTCACGGTCTGTTCGTCAGAGATGTCAGCTGTCGCCCTGCTTTATGTCCTCTTCTACACAAATTAAGGGATGGGGTGGCGAAACCAGTTCTGGCGGAGGGCGTGAAAAGTTTTCCGAATTTACCGATAATGTCACCATCTTCGTGTCAAGCATCAATTGCATCGTGACAGTAATTAAGGCGCTCGATCACTACGAAAATGTCACAGGGGTCATCGTCAACCGCAGCAAGTCCAATACGTCCACACATCTTTACAAGAGACTATTACACTAGAGCTGCTTTAATCAACGCAGGTTAAAATATTCCTTGGTTTTTGGAATGAGTTATGTTTTTAAAATCTATTTTAATAGTTCTAATTAGTCTTCAATTGAAATTGACTTATAAGGTCACCCAACTCTTATTAAGTAACTATCTATTACTCTCTCTCTCTCACTGTTGTTTGACCCCTCCCCACACGCGATCACTCTTCTTTTATACAGTATTTATATACTCTCGCTTCTTTCACTATCTGTATCTGTGTTTTTTAACAATCAAAATAATACAGCTAACTATAAAACAGAAGATCAGAATAGTCCATTATAAACCATAGGGAATACCAACACAATTTTAAATATTATTTAACGCATACCTGTTGAAACAAAGAGAAAGTGAAAGAAAAAGAGGAAGAAGATATAGCTCACACAAAGTCTAATTTTGGATTGTGTATTAATTTTTAACATTTAACTGGCTTTGCAAACTCACCTTTTCCTGATCCAAACAATCGCATCCAAGCTCAATGAGTGACTAAACGAGTCGCTTTTTTCTTGTAAGTTTGAAATAGCATTTTGTCCGTCTGTCACGCTTAAGTTTAAGATAGCATTTTGTCAGTCTGTCACGCTTAAGTTTAAGATAGCATTTTGTCAGTCTGTCACGCTTAAGTTTAAGATAGCATTTTGTCAGTCTGTCACGCTTAAGTTTAAAATAGCATTTGCATCACTAAACGAACAAAATAATTGCACAAATTTCCGTTCTTGGTTTTGTTGCTTTTCATTCTAAATTCAATTTTTACTTTACCGAATATTTTTTTTAATTAATTTTTGTGAGTTGACTCTTTGCGGGATACATTTACGCTAGTCGTAAGGAGGTGAGAGGGCACTAGGCGACGCCATTTCGCAGCAGAAATATTTAATGTTCGACTGGGCGTCTTTTGGATCATTAAACACCACAAATGCTTCGAGCGCATCCTCCTAGCGGGGAGGAACAAGTCTTTTGACGAGTGTCATAAAATTGTTAGCAGCTATAAACGATAGCAATAAACTCTCCTGTAAGGATGTGTGTGGCAAAGTATAATGCTGAGTCGTCCAGTAGAAAGACGCAACCTCGAAATGATAAAAGATATTCGGGATCTTGGATACAATAGGCACCCTAAAATTAGATAATAAGAAATAAGGTAATTTTTGCTTTTACTTTGTTTTGTTTTTTAACTTTTTATTATTTGTTAATTTGTAAACAACTTAAAATGTTAAATATTTGGCAAATAAAACCACTAAATTGCTTCGTTGAAAAGGAAATGAAAGTTCAGTCGAGATCAACTTGCTGGACTCAAGTTATGATTACTAGACTGTAGAAATAGATAGAAGCGGATGTGACGTCATATGCCTCAAGAGAGAGTGTATGAGAGAAACCTTTAGTTCTTTAAAAACACGCCGTGAACATGTCAACCCGAACAACCTGCATCTCCTCACTGACATTGCACTTTCCGGTAATTGCCAGCCGAATAGAGATCAGAAAGGCTATCAGTGATGAACGCCATCTCCTTCATAAACGTGAACTAATGGGCTAACAACTGAAGTCAAGGAGAAGCTTCCTCAGCCATTTCGAACCGCTAACAACAGCTGTTGACCAGGTGGCTAGAGAATGTTCCCCTCTTACTGACATGGGAATCCCCCTCTGAGGCACCCTGGCTCTAGCGGAAAACACTCAACCGCTTGAGAACGGGAATGGGTCAATCAAAAGTTGCTATGAGTAGATGGGGGCTACAAAACTGACCCAACCATCTGTGAATATGAAGAGGATGACCATACGATGCAACACTACTTTGTCTGCCTTACTGCCCAACCAGTGCAGCTTGAAAGATCAATAATGCAAAGGACTGCATAAAAAAGTGGGAAACTGTTGTATGACCACATGCTTAAAAGACACGCAAAGACCAGCAGAATTAAGAAACAAAAAGAAAGTCTTTTTTAAAGACGTTTTACGGCGAAAGTCTCATATATTTTTAAATAAATGATTTTTTTTTTAAAGAAATAACATTATTTTGTGTTTTAACTTCTTTAAATAATTTTATGAAAATCATATTTTCGATCATGTGACCAACTCCTTTTATACACGTGACTGTTTACAAGAAAACGGTATAAAAGCGAAAGTGACCTTAATCAGTGATCCCTAAGTAATATATTGATGTTGGTATTATGTTTCGATATTTTTTAGATGGGAATTGATCATTTGTATTAGTCAAACTACTATTCTCATCTTAAATTATTCTCTAAACGTTTCGACCGATGTAACTTTCGAGTTTCTCCAAGAGCGTTTTGTCGTACTCTGGAATCTGTACGGAAATTAAACTAGAACAATTTCTCTAATCCACAGAGGTAAACTGTGTTCGTTCCGTCAGTTAAGTAATTCGTAATAATTTTCGTAGTATCGCTTGTACTGAGGATTGAACCTTCAACACCCAATAGACTGCTACTTAGAACTGATTATTATTTAGCACTTTATCCGTTGCGCCACGGGTGTATGTGAAGAGGTGACGGAACAAGAACAGTCTATTCTTCGTGAATCCAATAAAGAGTTCAATTCGAAATTCCGTACACATTCCAGAGTTTGACAAAACGCACCATAACATGTTCGGGGTTTACATCGGCTAAAACGTTGTGATAACAACATCCAAGATCAGAAGAGTAGTCTGAATAATTCAAATAATACAAATGAGCTAAGTATGTTAGCTAGTTTTGTATAACGGTTATTTTTCGTACGACTGTACTGAAAACTGTCAGGGACAGAACTGCCAGAAGTCAAAATAAATGAAAATGGGAAATAGCAGATGTAATCGGGGGAAGAAATTACGTTATCAAAGTAGAAAAAAGGGCTTTGTTAAATGAAATTCAGTTGTTAGCTAGGCGCAAAGCCCGACTGACCGTAGATCAGAAAAATAATCGTCTCTAGATTTCACTCCCTTTCGCCGTGACTGAGACCCCAAATAAAATTAAATGTTTTATAAAACTACAATAATGGAGTGGTCTAATTCATTTCTTTCTGCTGGAGACGGTTTTCTTAATAAGTTTAATTTTAGCTTCTTCGGCAGACCGTCTCATTCATTACAACTTACGTTCATTCACCACTAGACGGCTATCATGACTAGTTGTTTTAAAAAATTGTTAATCATAGCTTAAAATGCATAGTTTTAGTTACAGGCACGTTTTTATACGCATATCTTTAACTAAAAAAAAACAGTTTTATTTACTAAAATCTTTTTTTTTTAACTTTCGAGATTTTTTTTTTCAATTTAAGAAAATCGTCGCTAAATTTAATTGTTTTACAAAAATATCGGTACTTGTAATAAATAAGCATCTATAGGAGCCAGTACTTTCAAGGAGTATCCCTCGTCTAGAAATGCCCGAATCAGTTTACGATTTTAAAGCCATCTTTTTTCTTTCTTTGAGAGGCTTTAATTTTGTTTAACCCTAACCTAAGCCTTTACATGCTTAGTGTAGTTTGCTCTTTTTTTAATGTCTCGCAGTTTTCAAATCGTAAACTGCTTCGGACATTTCCGTGACAGACTCTTCATTCTCCGTCAAAGTATAGAGCTCCTTTATTAATTGATGTCGAATAACTATTGTTACAATTTCACAATAATCAGAGGTATCTGAATTTTCACGAAGGACTTCTCAACACTTTTACTCTCTTTGCATAAAACTAACTTAAACTAATGTTAGCCCACATTACGAACCCTTGCGCCTAGCAGTTGTTTTCATCAATTCGTAATGAAATTAGTTTAGAAGTGAATACTGTAAATACAAATACACATACCTAACTTTATATAAATAGAGTAAATGTGTAAAATCAATATTTTCGACAAATGCAAGTGAAAGTCTAAATTAAAACGCTTCATTTTTTAAATTTCTAATAAAGTAATTACACCTATGGATTCTGACCTATTTAGAACAGAGATCTGTTACTCCTTGTTTTCAGTCACTTTTCTTCGTACGCCTTCTAATGTTTAAACATTTCCATGTCTAACCTCGTGTTGTGAGATGTTAAATATAAACGCACTGATATGTTGGTTTTTCGATTTTGATGCTATGTCTAGTTGATTTACTCTCTATCTTCATCGACTCTATTTGACATCACTAATAAAAGCACACACAAATTTGCCAACGTTCCAGAACGCATCAAGTTACAATAACAAAGCAGAAAAATCATCTAATAGCGTAAGTAAAAGACAAATGTATTACAAAATTAATTTACGCTACAAGAATCGAAAATTTAATGCGCGAACACACATAGAATTTAAATGCCTCCAAGACACTTACCTCGAGTGTCTAAGGTTTCTCTTTAAACGAGTTTGTCAGGAAAACCTGACATGAGGATACTTTCCCCTACATGAAAACCCTGACCAAATATTCAAAATAACGTCTCTATTCTGGTGTTGCTTCTCGCCCATCTCCGTCGGATCAGTCGAAATATGCAGCTGATCTAGAAGTTGACGTGGGTTCAGTTGTTGATTGGGGGTACGAAATGGCTCGTTTCTTTTAATCCAGTTAAGACTCAGCTCGTGTCTTTCAATCGTAGGCGTGTCTCTTTCTTCCTGAGATTCTCATCGATGGCCCTGCTCTTGAGAAATCGACTCTGAAACTTCACACCATGTATGGAGTAATATTGTCATATTTAGGCTGATGAATTTCTGTCCCATTTGAGGGTTCTTGATAAGGTGACGAAACATGTCTGTAATTTTATTGGCCCTACCCTTTCCTCTTCTCTGCACTTTCTCTCTCACAGACGTGATTTTGCTAGTCTCAGTTTTTTCTATAAATACTATTATGGCATGTGTCCTTCAGAATTATGTGATATATTCCCCGCTTATTTTGTTCCAGTTCGTTTGACTCGGGTGCATTTTTTCTTTCTATAAACACATCTTATCATGTGGCAACACACAACGCATTATCGATGTCCGTAGCCTTGCCTCAGTTAGAAACAGCTGTAATCTATGGATATCGGAAGCCATTCTTATCTCTAAACATAGACCCTCTTTAAATAGCAGATCTGAGCTTTGTTGCCCCTTCATTCTTTAACGCCACTCCTCGTCCTAGATCATTCCAACTCTACTCACCTTGGACCATGCTTTATACTCCTTACTCTTTTGTCTCTACCCGATCCCAATGATCTCAACCTAACCCATCTAGATCTCCACACTCTCACGTTCCTTGTTCTCATTATACCCTTTCATTCAGGCACCCTTTCCCTATATCCCCCTTAACCGACACCCATCTTCCCCTACGTTTATTTTCTCATATACAATTTCTTGTCGATACTCTTCCCCACAACTACTACTTCCTATTCATAGAATCAACCACCCACATTATTTAGACTTAATTCTCATATATTGTACCTACACTTAATTAGTTTCGTTCACTATGCAATAATTCGTTCACTATGCAATAATAAACTGTTGTTTTTTATTTTAATTGTATATAAACCCTTTTTCCGTTCTTTTCTCACCTAACAACCTCCTGTTCCCACACTCTAGGTTGAGTATAATGGAACAGATGAAGGCTTATGATAGAATAATTATTTCTGACCATACGTTTTTTTACTTTCATTATCCCCTTTAAACCATCTTAATGCTGATCCCTAATTATCTCCCTTAATCTTTACCCGACTATTCAAACCTATATTTACAATTGCAACACTTAACATAAATATTAAATATTTGATATAAAAAAGAAAGAAAGAAAGCAAGAGTAAATAATAAATTACAAAACAAAACAAATAATAATAATAATAAAGAAGAAGAACAACAAAATAAATTAAATTAAATCTAAATATTATTTAAGATTAACTAAATTAATTGATCTTAGTAGTCTATTACATATCTTAGCTATTGCATTTTCTGCAGGACTTGTATTTCTTTCTGCTAATCTCGTTTTTTTTTTGAATAGCAGCGTTCACTTGGCTCTCCTCAACTGACACAGTCAGTCTAACTTTTGTTTTCTTTTTGAAAAAAGAGGTTGTTACTCTCGAAATGATTAAAGTTTCTGCTATTCCGGACCTTTAAATATTTAACAGTAAGCCCACCAATTTTACAATTTACTGTCTTTATATTTAAATTTTGAAATATAAACGAATTGATCTGATATTTACCGTCTCTTGTCATTTATTTTTGTTCATTCTTATTCCACCTTCTTGTTTTCAACATTGCATTGATCCTGCCTCAGAATTTTCACCTTCATATTTACTTGTTTACTAGCAATGTTTCAAGCTAAGTACCAGTTCCTTTATATATATATATATATATATATATATATATATATATATATATATATATATATATATATATATATATATATATATATATATATATATGTGTGTGTGTGTGTGTGTGTGTGTGTGTGTGTGTGTGTGTGTGCGTGGGTGAGCGACAGTTTTGTTAAACGAAAACAATATGCGATCAAATGTATTGGTATGAATAGAAATAAGCACCGAACCGAATAAATAGAAGAGCAAAAATAACCCAACCATGCTTCTGTTGATTCGTGACATTGTTTCGTAACTGTAACAAAATATCTAAAACAGAAGCATAATTGTGTGTTAAGTTTCCCTGCTTATTAAGTCGTCTGCTCTTCGTTTATTCTTATCGAAAGCAACACACACGCACACACACCATGAAAAATAAAGAATAAAAGAAATCGGACGGAAGACTTAATACTCAAGAATATATCTTTCACCCAACTTTTACGAATCCTTACTGAAGAGTAGAGGTCGAAAAAGTGGCAAAAAACGAGATTTTTTATCGTCTTTTGCCACTTTTTCAACTACACTTCTGAGAAACGCCTCGTTACTGTTTGGCAAAACATTTGATGTACTCATGAGTTTTAGATATTCCCTTATATATGTATACATATACAATAAAATATGAGAACTTCACATGTGCTTTAATTGCGTCGACATAGGTTACACATTTATAAACAGTCGAAGGTAATAAAGAAATGACAGCATAGAAAGATAGGAATAGTCAATTATAAACAAATAGAAGTATCACCACATTCAACCCGTGGTTTGAGGGGAAAATAGGAGGTGTTTAATATATATATATATATATATATATATATATATATATATATATATATATATATATATATATATATATATATATATATGTTTTTGAATCATGTGACCGCAGTAGAATCATGCTGCACACTGATGATTCCCGGAAAATAATAAAACACACGTGGATAAGAATTAAAAAATATAGATTTTTCATAAAATTGTTTATAGCCCCTTCAATGCTAAGAAGGGTATTTTAAGAGAACTATAGTTGGTATGTCAAATTGAATGCGTAATGCTAAGTTCCGCCCCAATGAGTCGCTGAAAACTATTTATAACAGCCTTCCAGATATGTAAAGTTTTATATGAAATAGATTTTATTTTTTTCATTTCACAAGGGTTGTTGTGTTGGCCACATGGTCCTAGGCCTTCAGATAAAAGTTAACATGTTGACTTGGGTCTTAGGGTTTCCAATCGTGTAACCGGCAGAACAATCATCATCCATACTGATGATTCCATGAAAAGGATGAAACACATGTATATGTGGATAAGAATGTAAAGAATATATGTTTCATTATATATATATATATATATATATATATATATATATATATATATATATAAAATGTTTTGAGGTACAAAATTTATATATGCTTTTGAAAATGATTCGCGGAAAACTCTCTAGAGCCATTTCGACTATCATCTCGTCAAGAGAAACAGATAGTATAAATGAATTTACGAAAAGAAGGATAAGCAGGTGTTGTATCATAAACCAAGCGCATGGACACAGAGTACAAGCAATTAATAATGATTACAACAATCTGCTTACCCAGTATTTTACTATGTTCCTTTATCCAGAGTAATTGTAAATAAATAGAGTATTTCAAAGAATCACAAATTTTAGGGGATTTGAAATCAACAACCGTTTTAATTGATACAAACATTAATAAGATCTTTCGGGTAACCATTATTAATAAATAGTTCCCTCTATGTTGGGAGCACAAATCATAAGGGCTCTATGTACCAAAGTATAAATAAGACCAATCTTTCTAGACTATGGTACAAAGGAAGACCAGTTCACATACAGGCTCGTGAGTGTACGCTTCCTGTAATTAGGAGTGAGAAAACCACATCTTGAACGTTCCACAAACGTAAATAAAGTTTTATACGAAATAAATATACAGGTTTATTTATTGTTGAGCACGTTTCAACACAGCAAAGAGTCACTGGATCATACGGATTATATTCTGTGGACATGAACTTATCGGTGTTATATATACTCGTGCTGGTCAAAAAAATAGAACATATGTATAAAACTGTAAAAATCATTCCGTTTGAGATAATTTTCGGCTTTTAAATTGTGTAGGCGAAATATTCTATATGTAAATAACAATTACAACTATTTTTAATCATTTGTCATATTTGCATATATCAGACTTGATTGTCACAGAGTAGTTTATTGTTACATTAGGAAATTCAACGTTTCAATTTAATAGAACATTATTCGTTGAGCAATCTCAAACTCAAAAAATCTGTGTGTTTAAAAAGATTTTGCAAGTATTTTAATCATAATCTCTCATTCTTATTGAGGACAATCTGTGAGATGTGCAAAGGTAGTAGGTTTTTCTTTGCGAAGCTTCCTCTTCATCTGATCCCACAAGGCTTCAATAACGTTAAAATCTGGCGAGTTCGCCGGCCATTCAAGAACAGGGATCGATTGTTCTCGGAGCCAGGAAGTTGTGGACTTGGCAGAGTATGTCGGTGCCAAGTCATGTTGAAAAATGATGTATGTGGCGTCACTGTCAAACTGATTATCCAGCACTTACAGTAAATTAGCTTCCATGATATCTTGGTACACTGTTGCGTTTACATTTCCTTTGATGAAGCAGAAATTACCAACACCCTTAGCACTCATACAGCCCAAAACCATGCAAGACTGCGGGAACTTCACAGACTTCTTGACGCATTCTTGGTTATACCGTTCCGTGGATCTTCGCCAAACACGTGGCCCTTGGTCGCCGAAGGAAATACAAAATCGAGACTCATCTGAAAAGATCACACGCCACCATTTGTCTGTAGTCCAGGTTTGATGAGCAGTTGCCCATTGTAGCCTCTTCAACATCTGTTTTTTGTTAAGGAGCGGTTTGGTGGCAGCTATACGATTTTGGTATCCCAGTTGCTGGAGCCTTCGGTAGGTAGTGCTTCGTGAAACGTCGGCACCAGAAGCCTGTTTCCACTTTTAGTAATGTGGCTTGTTGACTGTAATCGACTTTTCTTTGCCACCTTGTCCAGTGCCCGGTCTTGTCTTTCAGTGGTGCTTTTCTTTCGTCCGCATTTCTTGTGATTGCTGTTGGAAACACCCTTAACATCTTTCTGGAGCACTTTGGTCACTACCGATTTTGAACATCCGACCTTGGTTGCGATTTCCATGTGCGTCTTTCCTACTTCCCGCAAATCGAACATTCGCTGCTCTTCAAACAAAGATATGTCTTTAGAGCGACCCATAATGAGAGATTATGATTAAATTACTTGCAAAATCTTTTTAAACACATAATTTTTTTGAGTTTAAGATTACTCAACGAATAATGTTCTATTAAATTGAAACGCTGAATTTCCCAATGTGACAATAAACAACTCTGTGACAATAAAGTCTGACATATGCAAATATTACAAATGATTAACAATAGTTGTAATTGTTATTTACATATCGAATATTTCGCCTACACAATTTAAAAGCCGAAAATTATCTCAAACGGAATGATTTTTACAGTTTTATACATATGTTCTATTTTTTTGACCAGCACGTGTATATATATATATATATATATATATATATATATATATATATATATATATATATATATAAGTATAAATTTTTATTTATACAAACATTATTGGTTACATATGTGCATACATGTTTCGGTTGCACTCTTCGCAGGGAGTTAACCTCATCAGACCAAGGATTCAGAGTAATGCATTACTCTGAATCCTTGGTCTGATGAGGTTGACTCTCTGCGAAGAGTGCAACCGAAACATGTATGCACATATGTAACCAATAATGTTTGTATAAATAAAAATGTATACTTATAAACAGCTCTACTTGTTATTGAGCATTTTTTATAAACACTTGAGTTTCAATGGATTTACATCTACAGAAACCAATACAATATATATATATATATATATATATATATATATATATATATATATATAGCCAACAGAAAATAGAAAGGAAGAGTGCAAAAAGAAGCTAATTTTGTATTTTGAGTATTGTTTTTATACTAAACTGGCTTTGCAAACTTACTTTTTTTCTCATTCAAACTATCAAACCCGAGTTTAATGGATGACCCATCGGGTAACATGGTATAGTTTATATTAAATTGTCTCGGGGCGTTCTTTCATATGGCCATGCAATGAAGCCATGCTCATTGGTGCTTTGTTTTTACCACTTAACCTGATCCCCCCTCTCGTTTTCGTGTTGCTCAAGCAGAAGATCTTATTAAGGTAAGTCTGATTTTTATAATCTCTTTGTATATCGATTTAAAGATCGATTTTTAGTTACGGCTTAAGTGTTCTGAACGCAGCAGATCAATAGCATTCGGTCCTCCACTTCTTCTGTGCAACCCCCTCCTTCTCGGTGTCCTTGTTCAGAAAGATCGTGCTTCGAATCTCGGTAAAAACATTTAATCGATTTTATCAACTAGTTTATCAAATTGTGAATCACATAACTGTCTACAATGAGCGAGAGCAAATCGAGAAAACAACCCTATTCGCTCTGTCAGTCCCCACACACTCCCTTCCATAGTGTATTTATCACCTTCTCTGTCCCCTCCTATAATATATATATATATATATATGTGTGTGTGTGTGTGTGTGTTTTCTAGATATATAATTGGATTGAGTATTTTGACTGTGATTGTAAATGTATTGACGCACAAAAAAGATAATATTTGAAAACCTTTTTATATAGATTTATAATCCGTATTAATCTCCCTTGATAAAAAGTAAATTAGAGTTACGCCTCTTCGCTACTTGGTAAAGAACATATGCATTTTTATTTAGAATTAATGTAACATCTTACTAATGTATTTTACAATGGATCTAATCTTGGGATTTTTGCTTTGGTGAAAATCAAAATTTTGTTGCGATTCTTGGGGCTTTGTTTTCTGGGTGTTTACTAAATTTCTGTTCTGAAGAGAATAGATGTTTTGTAAAAAAATATTATGTTTTATTACATGACTTAAAATAAGCATTGCATTGAAACAGCTGTAAACAAGTTCAATACGTCTTTTGCGGATAGTTTGGAATCATTTTCATGCACCTTAAGATTAAAATCAAAATATATTTCTACTAAATGTATACAATACTTATTCCAATTGTGATCAAAATCCATTAAATTATTTTTATTCTAGAAAATGTTTAAAATGCTTAAATGTCGTAAGAAATTGAAATTCAGAAAAACTAGGGGTCAAATTCAATGCAAATCCAAAACATTTGAATTTTAAAATGGGAGGCTGTGCCCAGAATTTTGTTTATATATATATATATATATATATATATATATATATATATATATATATATATATATACTACACTTTGATCCTAGGCCGAAGGCCATAGTAAGACAGTGTCAATTTAACGTGGGAGAAAAGCCAGCTTCCTTTAGAGGTAATTCTGGACGGTTATAAAATAGCCTTATCGGATCTGTCCACATTTCCCGGTAGAGGCGCCTGAGGCGACCGTCGAAAATCCCATGAAACAGACGGCAATCCCTGAGAAGACGGCTTCTGAGAATGTTACAGAACAATACGTAATTCCGTACCTTGTGCGTACAAGAAGGCCTGCCAATAAAATTATTGGTCAGCCTATCATCTTAAGTTTGAAATAGCAATTTCATCAGTCTAGTATTTCCTTTTAATTACCCGTCCAAGCTCTTTTTTTTTCTTAATTATTCATGTTCTATTTGATTGAGCGAATTTGAGAATATTTACTACACAATTATAAATATTTTGGAAGTTATACTGTAATTATTATACTGGGTATTCTCGGTATAGGTTTCTCGGTATAGGTCTCTCTTTCTCTCTCTCTCTCTCTCTCTCTCTCTCTCTCTCTCTCTCTCACACACACACACACTCACTCTCACTCTCACACTCACTCACTCACTCACTCACACGTGTACAGAAGTCAAGGAAAAAATTAAATAAAATTCCAACCTTACTTTTTTTATTTGTAATAATCGTAAAAATTGTTTCATCACAACAATGGTTTTGTAAAATGAAATTTTACTTACAAATAAAATGATGTACATTCATTAGAAAAGTTGATCTTTTTCTTAGTATTCGTTTACATTTGCAATTTTGAACACAATTTAGAAATAAACTATGGTAAAAGTATTATTTTATAGTTTGAAAATAGTAACTAAAACGCACCACCATCGCTAAATGAATGACTTGTATATAGAAATAAATGAATGACTTGTATATAGAAATAAATGAATGACTTGTATATAGAAATAAATGAATGACTTGTATATAGAAATAAATGAATGA
This sequence comes from Sepiola atlantica, assembly GCA_963556195.1. Taxonomy (NCBI): domain Eukaryota; kingdom Metazoa; phylum Mollusca; class Cephalopoda; order Sepiida; family Sepiolidae; genus Sepiola; species Sepiola atlantica. The sequence continues at coordinate 59,872,111 of OY744531.1, forward strand.
CTTGTATATAGAAATAAATGAATGACTTGTATATAGAAATAAATGAATGACTTGTATATAGAACTAAACATGAGAAAAAAACAGAGCGAGACGCATCACACTGCACAAAGAACTAAAAGTATGCGAGACTCATAGAAATTGTTAAATTACCGGCGAACGAAGCGTCCAAGACTACTTAGAAAAAAATGTTCAGAATGCCTATCCCGTAAATACTCGGAATAACCAAGCAAGAGGTTAAGTTTTAAAATATAATTACCGTCTACCTGACAAACTCATTAACTGTTATCCTCGAGTGATCTTTGGATTTTTATAAGTGGTGACTCATTAGTAAAAAAAAGTATTCATTTCACGTTAAACGCGCAGATTAAATTGACGCATCGTAAGATCGGTTATTGCTTCATATATTTGCTGCTGATTATAACAGCGCAAAACTAAGCAATAAGAAGCATGGCCGGGGATTCTACTTAAAAGTAGACCGGAATAGAGGAGAGTATACTGTCGGCTGTCTTTCTATGATGTTACTATGTACTTAGATGGCTGAGCATTTTGAAATTCGGGGTTATATTTGAGAAACGCAGCACGAATGAATGTGCAAGCTGATAACCGGCACCAATCAGCGTTATTTCTTTTTTCTATTCACTCCAAACAATGCCTATTGCCGTTGAATCGTAAGAGGTTACTGTTATAAGAGTCAGATTTGGGGTGGGTAAAGTAGATTCGGTGGGAGCTTGGCAGCAAGATGTTTGTTCACATTCCATTTAAATTTCTGCATGTTTGTACAATCAGGGAAACAGGCAGCAGAGAGGGAATTCTAAACGCATAACATACAGTTCTGGGCAGTTTGTTGTGATCTGTGCTGATTTGCTTCTAGTCTCCTGTTTATAATCGAGATAATTCTTTCAGTCTTTTTCCTAGACCAATCTGAAAAGATGAGCGTCGCCATTTGTGAATAGACACTAAGTATTCGAAACAGCCTTTCGTCGATGATATTATTATTAACCGCTTAGAGTGTATATTGATTAGGGTAATACA
>OY744531.1:59880642-59888142 GCA_963556195.1 Sepiola atlantica
TTAGAAATGAGTATATAGTAAATGTATTTGGACTACTGCCTTCATCAACATTACTTATCTAACTTATAGTTAAATAGAGTGGGGTGACAAGAAATTAAGAATTGTCCGGAACTGTTGTTCTCCTCGATGTTTTTCAGGATAAAAAATTGTTAGATTACAGTATTTCTTTTGGTGATTGATATATATTTACTCCCTTCGGACTGTTGACTTCATTAACATTATGTCCCTTCTTAATATGTTGAAATTGTGGGGGGCAATAAATTAAACATTGGGCATTACAATAAGAGAAAACAAGCTGGACAAAGGAAAAAGAAAGAGTTAGGGATGGAAAAATGGGGGAGAGGAAAAGAAAGTACGATAAATAATGTAAATTTCTGAATAAAATGTTTGAAATGTAGCTTTTTGTTTCCATAACCGCAATCAAGAGACTGTCTCTTCGGCCCTAATTTTTAAAAAGTGAAAAAAAAAGTTTTCATGTAAAACTTTATAATAAAAACTTGCTGAAACCCAAAGTTTTGTATTTTTATTTTAAATAATTTCTTTTAGAAAAATAAGTAATCAAATAGGTGTTTTTTTCCAAACATTGAAATCCATTATAACTTCATATTTAATTACATTTATAAAAAATGCAAGCAAGTTTTAATTATAAAACTGTAGATGACTTTTTTTAAATCATGACCAGAGAGATAATCTATTGATTGCGGTTTGCTGTTGTGAACTCAGAATAGCGGCACGCTGACTCAGAGTCGAATGTTTATCTGAGGTACCCAAGAGTGTTTAGTGAGGCACGGTATGCTCAATCAGCGGTCACATCTCTTCTCAACAATAGTGTGTAGTGAAGCAAGGGTTGCTCAATCTCGAGCCAAACGTCTTCTCAACAAGAGTGTGCAGTGAGGCAAGAGTTCATCTATCTCCAGCCGCACATAAATGTGTGTAGTGAGTCAAGGGTTACTCAATGTCAGCCGCACCTCTTTTAAACAAAATATTAGCTCCCTTATGAAAAACGCTTTTCGAGAGATTGTGCAGTTTAGCCCACTATGGAAAATGCTTTTCATAGATTGTGAAATTTAGCACCCCCCCCCATGGAAAGCGCACTTCGGGGGCTTGTGCCGTATAGCACCCATATGAATAACGCTTTTCAGGGACTTGTGCAGTTTAGCCTCCTTTGGAAAGCGCTTTTCAGGGGCTTGTGCAGTTTGTACCCCTATAGAAAACGCTTATTTTGAACTTGTGCAGTTTAGCTCTCTTATGGAAAATGATTTTCAAGGTCTTGCGCAGTTTAGCCTCCCCTGGAAAACGCTTTTCAAAGGCTTGAGCAGTTAAGCACCCCCTTATGAAAAATACTTTCTGGGGACTTGTGCAGTTTAGCTCCCCTACAGAAAACGCTTTTGGGGGGCTTGTACAGTTAAGCCCTCTATGGAAAACACTTTTGAGGGGCTTGTGTAGTTTAGCCTCCCTATGGAAGACAGGTTTTAGTGTTTTAACAGTTTTGCTTCGTATTGTCCAATTCTTTTCAGGGTCTTGTGCAGTTCAGCCCCTTACGGAAAACGCTTTTGGGGAGCTGGTACAGTATAGCACCTATGGAAAACGCTTTTAGGGGGCTTGTGCAATTTAGAAACCTTATGGAAAACGCTTTTCGGAAGTTTGTGCAGTTTAGCCCTCCTATGAAAAATGACTTTTAGGGTTTGTGCAGCTTAGCCTCTCTATCGAAAATACTTTTCGATGGCTTTTACAGTATAGCCCCCTTATGAAAAAGGCTTTCTAAGGGCTTAAGTAGTTTAGCAGCCTATGGAAACTTTTCGAGGGTTTGTGCAGTTAATCCCCTAATGGAAAACACTTTTCATGGCCTTGTGCAGTTTAGCATTCATATGGAAACACGTTTCAGGGGCTTGTGCAGTTTAGCTATCCTATGGAAAACACTTTTCAGAGTCTTGTGCAGTGTAGCCTCCTCTCAAGAAAAAGGCTTTTCAGGGGCGTGTGCGGGAAAAAGCTTTTCGGGAACTTGTGCAGTATAGTCTCCTTATGAAAAATGTATTCAGGGGCCTGTACAGTTTAGCTTCCTTACAGGAAAACGTTTTTGAGAGGCTCCTTATAATAAACGCTTTTGAGAGGCTTGTACAGTTTAGCTCCCCTATACAGAACGCTTATTTGGGGCTTTTGCAGTTTAGCCCTCTAATAGAAAACGCTTTTTAAGGACTTGTGCAGTTTATCCTCCCTATGGAATACACTTTTCCGGGCTATTGCAGTTTAGCCATATAAGGCGAAATGCTTTTAAGTGTCTTGGTAAGTTTATCTCCTTACGGAAAACGTTTTTCGGGGCTGGTGCATTTTATCCCCTTACCCAAAACGATTCCGGGGGCTGGTGCATGGAAAATGCTGTTTGTTTTTTTTGAAGGGGGGGGGGCTTGTGCAGTTTAGCCCCCCATGGAAAACGCTTTTCGGGGACGTGTACATTATAGCACTTTTATAGAAAACGCTTATTTCAGGGTTGTGCAGTTTAGCCCTCCTATGGAAAATACTTTTCAGGGTCTCCCTCTATATAGAAAAACGTTTTTGAGGGGCTTGTGCAGTATAGCCTCTTCATGAAAAATGTATTCTGGTGCCTAGTGCAGATTAGTGTCCCTCTAGAAAATGCTTTTCAGGGCCTTATTAGTTTAGCGTCTCTATGGAAAACGCTATTCAGCAGCTTGTGCAATTAAGTCTCCCTATGGAAAACGCTTTTCGGTGGCTTATGCAGTATAACCCCAATTATGAAATATGCTTACTTGTTCTTGTGTAGTTTAGTTCACAGATAGAAACCGTTTTTTTAAGGCTTGTGCTGTTTAGCCTCCCTATGGGAAATGCGTTTCTGGGACCTTGTACAGTTTAGCCTCCCTATAGAAAATTGTTTTCAGGGGCTTGTGCCGTTCAGCGAATTTCATGAAAAACGCTTTTAGCAGCTTGTGCAGTTTAGTACACCGATAGAAAACGCTTTTTTTAAGCTTGTGCAGTTTAGCCTCCCTATGGAAAACGTACATTTCGGGGCTTGTGCAGTTTAGCCTCGATGTAAAACACTTTTGTGGGCTTGTGCATTATAGCGCCATTATTAAAAATGCTTTCTGGGGGCTTGTACAGTTTAGCCCCCTATGCTAAAATGCTTTCAGGATCTTGTGCAATTTATCCCCTTACGGAAAACGCTTTTCGGGGAGGGGCTGGTGCAGTTCATACCTTTAATAGAAAACGCTTATTTGAGACTTGTGCAGTGTAACCCTCCTATGGTAAATACTTTTTAGAGTGTGTGCAGTTTATCCTCGTGATATAAAATTCTTTCCGGGACTTGTTCAATTTAGGATTCCTATGGAAAATGCTTTTCGGGTACTTTGTGCAGTTAAGCCTTGTTATAGAAAATGCTTTTCAGAGGCTTGTGCTATTAAGCTCCTCATGGAAAATGCGTTTTTGGGGCTTGTGCACTTTAGACCTACTATACATACATTTCAGCAGCTTGTGCATTAAAGTATATCTATGGAAAACGCTTTTCAGGGGCTAATGCAATATAACCCCCTTATGAAAAGTGCTTTTTTATGCTTGTGCAGTTTAGTTCACCAATGGAAAACGCTTTTTGAGGGCTTGTGAAGTTTAGCATCTCTATGGAAACGTTATTTAAGGGGCTTGTGCAATTTAGCTCATATATAGAAAAAATATTTTCTGTGGACTTGTGCAGTTTAGCCTTCTTATGGAAACGTTTTTCATGGGCTTATTCATGTTAGCCTCTCTATGGAAAAGTCTTTTCGGGGGCTTGTGCAGTTTAACATTCTTTTGAAAAACGCTTTTCAAGGGCTTGTGTAGTTTAGCCCTCCTATGGAAAATGCTTTTCTGGAACTTGTGCAGTTTAGCCACCCTATGGAAAACGCTACCGCCCTTCTTTTGTGTCTTTCTTTCTTATAATAGTGGCGCTACATGAATGAACATGATTTTGATTCTTTCATACAACAGGGGCGCATTAATATGAGTATTTTTATATTATAGTGGCACTACATAAATGAAAATTATTTTGATGTTTTGATACGACTGGGGCGCATTGATACGAGTTTTTATATAATAAGGGGCGCTACATAAATGAATATATAGAGAGATATAAAATGCGCCGCAGGTAGAGACATATATAATGCGCCCCGGGTAGAGATATATAAAATGCGCCCAGAGTAGAGATATATAGAATGTGACTCGGGTAGAGTCACATAGAATGCGACAAGGGTAGAGTCACATACAATGCGACCCGGGTAGAGTCACATACAATGCGACCCGGGTAGAGTCACATACAATGCGACTCGGATAAAGATGGATAGAATGCGAACCGGATAGAGATATAGAATGAGAGACCCGTGTATGGTAAAGAGTCCGATTCGTATGGTATGATAAGGAGTCCGAGTTGGTGTATATAGGAAGGTGTATATAGGAAGGTGTAGTTGGATTGTCAGTTAGTCGAATGGTATGAGAAAGTGTCACATGGTATTGGACAGAGTTCGATGGTAGGGACGGAGTTGGATGGTATGGAAACGAGGTGAAGTCGCATGTTATGGAAACGAGGTATTGGAATATATTGGAAAGAATAGAAGTTGGATGGTATGGGACGGAATCAAAGTTGGATGGTATGGGAAGGCGTCGGGGTTGGATGGTATTAGAAGGAGTCGAGGTTTTATGGTATGAGAAGGAGTCTGGGTTTATGGTATGAGAATGAGTCTGGTTTTTATGGTATGAGAAGTAGTCAGTATGTATGGTAAGGAATCGGATGGTATGGGAAAGCGCCAGAGTCGGATGATATGGGAAAGAGTCAGCGTTAGATGGTATGGGAAATAGTCTCGGAAGGATAGTATTGGAAGGAGTCCGGATTGGATAGTATGGGAAGGAATCTGATGGTATGGGATTGAGTCTGATGATATAGTAAGTTGTTGAAGTTTAATGATATGGGGAGTGTCGATGGTTTGGAGGATATCAGAGTCGTATCGTATGGAAGGAATTGAATGACATGGGAATGAGTCTGCGTCGGATTGTATGGGAAGGAGTTGGAGGTTTGGGAAGGGCGCAATAAATTATTAATTGCCCGGGATCATTTGTTCTACTTAGCATTGTCCTGGATAAAAAAGTCTACAGTTACATTGTTATTTTCGGTAACTGGTATATATTAAATATCTTCGGACTATTACCTTTATCTAAATAATTTAACTTCATATTTATGTGAAATGAAGAGCTGGGGACAAAAAATTAGGAATTTATCTGGAACATTTGTTCCATTAAACATTGGTCAGGATCAAAAATTGTAAGATTTCAGTATTAGTTTTAGTAATGGGTATATAGTAAATTTCTTCTAACTACTGACTTCATAAACATTACGTATCTCCTTTATATCGTTAAATAGAGTGGGGTGACAAGGAATTTGTTCTACTCGACTTTGTCCAGAATCACAAATTGTTTGATTATGGTATTACTTTTGGTAAGTGGTATATATTAACTCCCTTCGGACTGTTGACTTCATTAACATTACGCCCCTTTTTAACATCTTTAAATTGAGGAGGGCAAGAAATTAAACATTAAGCATTAATAGAAGAAAAAGGAATAAGCTGGGAAAAATAAAAAGAGAGGGTTATGGAGAGGGATGGGAAAATGGGGGAGAGGAAAAGAAAGAAAGATTAAGAGGTTACGAGAGAGAGAGAGAGAGAGAGGTTTTGTTATAAAAATTTACACACACTAATTAATTTCTTCGATTTTGTTTTTTATCGCCCTGCTAGTGTATTTATATAAAAGTAAAAAAGTGAACCACTTAAGTTTTCGAGTTTTATGTACGAATTATTATTAGCATAATTGCGGGATTCTAATGTTGAAGACCCAAATACATTTTTCGTAAATCCCACACTGCCTACACAATCTGAATATAAGTCGGCAAATCTTCCGTAAAAAAATTACATGACGTTTCTTAGATATATATTTTTTAAAGCATCATTACGGGAATTTATCAGAACTGTTTCCGATAAGATTTAGCACACATCTTTGGGTTGATTTCCCGAGCCCAAATCGTTCAGCGCCAGCCATGTTGGAATCACAATTTTCTCTCCGATTACACAAAGTATTATTAAGACACCGGAAGAAAAAAATAGAGAGAGGATTTTGGTGAAGAATAATCCCTGCCAAGGTTAAGTTATTTTAAACAATTAAAGCCTATTTGGTTCGCGCAAAATTATTTTATTTTTTATGTTCTAAATTTAAGAATCCGCGTAGTTTTTCATACATACACACACGTATACACAATGTCGAACACACGAAAAAAAAACAGCAACATGCTCACAAGAGTTTTAACGAATGAAAACAATTCATTGAGTTTTACGTAATATTTCACAATTAAAAGATATTGTTACTTTTCATTCAATAGAAAGAGTTATCTACCCTTGGGAGAAATCTTTCTCAGGGCCAGATTTATGCCCCTTGATAAAAAAAAATTAGACTCTCTGGTAAAATAGAAATAGTCTACTTAGTGATTGCTTCCGGCTTACAAATCGGAAATTGATAAGCGGTGTTTATAAAAAAAACAGTCCTTCAACATTTTAGACCGTTTTGGCGGAATTTTTATTTTCACTACTTCTTAAACATTTCGTAAAGAGGTGAACGAATTTCTTTTACCACTAACCCTTAGTCTGAGTGGCCAACCACAGATAATCGGCTAAAAAATTAAAAACGCCCCCCCCCCCCCAAAAAGTTTGATTTGATTATTTGTAATACATTTTAAAAAACATTTCCAATTTGTCCCCTCCCGAATCCTACCAAAAATATAATTGGTAAATGTTTTTTGATAAACACCGCCTGTTTATTTTCGATTTTAAAACTAGAAGCGGGTCAGAATTACTAGATTGTGAGAATAGATAGAAACGAATCTGACGTCACATAGCTAAAATAAAAGCAAGAACAACACGTGTGAACATTAAATCGAAATGCGCTGACAAGATATGTTTAATCAGTGATTATCGATCTCTTCCTGTCTCCCATACTCTACTGGTCAGTGATTTTGAACGAAGATCAAGCCGAAAAAACTCATCTGTCTTCCAACAGTTATTTCTTGACTTAATCCTTTTTAAGGGTATAACTGAGAAGCTGTTATTTCAGGGCGACGGGATCTCAGTCTGAAAGGATCACTAAACGGGGCGCGTATAGGAACAATCATCTAACAAGTATGGATACTTATTATAAACATTCATGTTCTTTGGTAACAATGACAGCAATTTTGTTTTCTGCATGTATGGCACAAGCTTAAAATGCAACAAGTAAATAAACTGAACCAGAAGTCTAGGAAGTTGGTGTATAAGTAGGTTGGTATGTTCCATTATGTGTATATAGTTAAGTCCCTTCTCTGGTTTCTAATTGACTGCTAATCCATGAGTAGCTAATCTATCATATAAATATTGATTTATTCCAACCTAAATTTTCGGATCGACTGAAATTAGAGCTCTCATGCCGGTAAGTATCAATTTAAGT
>OY744531.1:59890642-60000642 GCA_963556195.1 Sepiola atlantica
GATTTTGTGAAAAAATTAACCTTTATTGACATTTATTTGAATATTCTAATAGTTAACATATCGCTTTCTATTACACACAAAGAAATATATTTCATATATATATATATATATATATATATATATATGTGTGTGTGTTATAATGGAATATTTCCAGGAGGAAATCTGGGTATGAGAGTTCAATGTAGTAAACAGAGCAAGAATAACATAAAATATAATAACACGAAATCACATAATTGTCGATGCAATAATTTATTTCAACCGTGCGGTTTTTTCAAGCATCACTCAGACAATTACAAAAATGTAATTGTCTGAGTGATGCTTGAAAACCCCGCACGGTTGAAATAAATTATTGCATCGACAATTATGTGATTTCGTGTTATTATAGTTTATGTTATATATATATATATATATATATATATATATACAAGATATTTGCTAGACAAGCTGGAAATTTGCAGTTGTAAATTGTATTTTGTTTAAATTTTATTGCGTCTGATTTATTCACTTCTTCGATTTGTACAGACGACATTTTGAGCATCTGTATTAGTCTTTGAAAAACTTTATAAAAGTAATTCTTTGTTAAAATAAATTACCGTTTGACAAGTTTCCCGCTTTTCTAGTTACCATACTATGTACGTTTATATATATATATATATATATATATATATATATATATATATATATATAGCGTCATTAAATTGTTTTAGCAAACTAAAGTATGGCATTTACATTATATTTGTTTAGAAATAAAGGGAATGCAAACTATTTTCATCGTTAACATAAGTGTAAGTGAAAATGATATAACAATTATCCTTTACGTTAACAACGTAAATATTTAAATTTAAATTCAATACATATTTTAGAAATAATTTGATTTTCATAGTCCATATAAAATGCATCTGCAAATATGTGGTTGTGGATGCTTAAGCTTTTGAGTTGCACATGATTTGAAATGTTTTGACAACAAATGGGAACTTGAGAAACATGTATATAAACCGTACCCAATTAGTTGAGAGCTATTCTCGAAATATTTTGCTAATACTGTGAAACTGTAATAAACTGCTAAAGATATATAGATAGATCCATCTTTTTTTCTCCCAAAGTAACAACAAAGCTGAAGAAAGTCGGACACATCTCGAACTTGAAACCAACGGTACTGATGTTGTACTGATTTTCTGTACTAAATAAATAAATATTTACGCTCTTAACTTTCAGTCTCTCAATTAATCGAGCACTACGTAGTGAAGATATTTTAGTTTTCTAGTTTTATTTGTTAGCATATTCTTTTAAAAGCTAGACGACAACTATTATTTTTTCTTTGCTGATTTTTATTTTTAGGTGATTATCTTAAAATGTCTACTATTAGCTGGACTAAGTTATATTTTAAAATAAAGTGTAACAATAACTGTTATGTTGCCAATAACAAATGAGAATTGGCTAATCAGAAGGAAAGTTTGTTTCGTCAGCTTGAATGCTATTTGGGTCTAACTTTGAAAATCTGACAAAATAAGTTTATATGTTGGATATGTGTAAAATTAGTGCATTCTCCATGTCCAAAATTCAGTGGATCGTATAATGACAAATGAATGAACAAAACAACTGCTTTTACTTTTCAGTATAACTTCTTTGATCCTAACGTGTACAACTACCTCTTCTTGTGACGTAGCTTTCCGTTTGGCAACCCCTTCCCCAACATGGTGATCATCGTCAGTTTAGAGGGTCACGAACTCACGTATCCGTACGCCATACTATTTCGTATTTGAAACTCAAATGCTGGGACTTAATGGAATTAAAATCCCCACTTTAGAAATTAAAGATTCGAATTCGATCGGAATAAAGCATTGCTTATCAAGGCATTTTAGATCACTGGTGCCGATTATCGGCACCAACGAGGCAATAATGCTGCCCTTTACACTGCAAGGGATTCGACGAGAGCAGTATTGTCACTGATGATAGCCTAAGGTCAATTAAAGTGGTCAAGAACGAACGAAAAACATAGGGAATGAAAAGGTGATAAGAAAAGGGGCGGTTATCAAAATAAATGTACCGTACAGAAGGTTAGCGATAAGAGATAATAATAGAGAATGAGAGACTTTACAATAGCGAAGCGAGTGACAGAGCGGCTTTACAATAGCGAAGAGAGTGACAGAGAGGCTTTACAATAGCGAAGAGAGTGACAGAGAGGCTTTACAATAGCACAGAGAGTGACAGAGAGGCTTTACCATAGCGAAGAGAGTGACAGAGATGATTTACAATAGCGCAGAGAGTGACAGACAGGCTTTACAATAGCGCAGAAAGTGACAGAGAGGCTTTACAATAGCGAAGAGAGTGACAAAGAGGCTTACAATAGCGAAGAGAGTGACAGAGAGGATTTACAATAGCGAAGAGAGTGACAGAGATGATTTACAATAGCGCAGAAAGTGACAGAGAGGCTTTACAATAGCGAAGAGAGTGGCAGAGAGGCTTTACAATAGCGCAGAGAGTGACGAAGAGGCTTTACAATAGTGCAGAGAGTGACAGAGAGGCTTTACAATAGCGAAGAGAGGGACAGAGATGCTTTACAATATCGAAGAGAGTGACAGAGATGCTTTACAATAGCCGAAGAGAGTGATAGAGAGGCTTTACAATAGTGAAGATAGTGACAGAGAGGCTTTATAATAGCGAGAAGAGGGACAGAGAAGCTTTACAATTTCAAGAAAAAGAAACAGAGGGGCTTTACAATGACAGGAAGAGGAACAAAGAGGCTTACAATAGCGAAGAGAGTGACAGAGAAGTTTTATAATAGCGAGAAGAGGGACAGAGACGCTTTACAATGGCAAGAAAAAGAAACAGAGGGGCTTTACAATGACAGGAAGAACAACAAAGAGGCTTAACAATGGCAATAAGAGGGGCAGAGATGCTTTACAATAGCAAGAAGAGGGTCAGACAGGCTTTAGAATGGCAAAAATAGGGACAAAGATGGTTTGCAATGGCAAGAAGAAAGACGGGGAGGCTTTACAATGGCAAGAAGATGAACAGACAAGCTTTACAATGGCAGGAAGTGGGGCAGAGAGGCTTTACAATGGCAAGAAGAGGGGCAGAAAGGCTTTAGAATAGCAGGAAGAAAGACAGAGAGGCTTTAGAATAGCGAGAAAATTGGCAGAGAGGCTTTAGAATAGCGAGAAAAGGGAATGGAATTATTTACAATAGCGAGAAGAAGGAACAGAAAGGCTTTACAATAGCGAGAAGAAACAGAGAGGCTTTACATTAGCGAGAAGGAACAGAGAGGCTTTACATTAGCGAGAAAGGGACAGGGAGGCTTTACATATATATATATATATATATATATATATATATATATATATATATATATACATACATACATACATTTAGCAGCAAATTATTTTTGATGCAAATCTACATAAAGCCAACAGATTCTTGCTCTTTTTGTATTTCATAATTCTTTCTGTCGACTTTACGAGGTATCTCTCATGTTTCTGGTTGCAATTGGTTGAGTATGAATTCAAGAAGTTTTTTGAGGCGTGCGTCAATAGCAAGCGCTTTTGATCTTAGCGATAGTTGTTTAGAGCTTAATATCATTTGCTATGTGGTTTTTCTAAAGCGTTTAATAAAATAAAATTTTACAGCATAGTTTTAACGAGAGAAAAATATCCCCAGAAACACGAAAGATAGCTTGCAGAGTAAGGAAAAGTATTTCAGAAATTACAAAAATGAGATAACTTCGTCCATCATTGACGCCAAACGAGACTCGCGGAAATACCAGTTGTATCATTCATCTGTTGTATATTTCTGTCGTGCTTAAACATATTTCTATTCTATTGACGTCCGGCGTGATACGATGTTATTGTACAATGTTTGAACAGAATATATCTTAGCCCGAATGCCAAGAATGTTTATTTTAATTAGCATTTCACATTAGATGAAATCTTTATAAAAAAATTATTTGTTACATTGCATCATCGGCAATCAGACGATCCCATTTTTAAAAAACAGACGGGCGGTGATAACGTACGTAGAACATTTCAATGAAGGTTTCAACAGTGAACCTTTTCATATACTTTCTATACTTTCGATATTTTTATTTATCTTATATAATATTTATATATTTTCAAATTATGACTTTTAAATTCTCCGCCCAACTTATCTCCATGTATTCTTTTAAGATTTCATTCTTTGAAAGAAGGAAAAATATATCTCTTTTATTTGAAACACCTTGATTTGAGCAATTGAGGACGTTAAAGATTTTGTATTTTACAATCTTTATTCTTATCTTTTACTTATCTATCGTATATGGAGCATTAAGTCTTTCATTGTAGTTTTGATTCAAAGGTATACCTACTTTATTTTCCTGTTCTTTTAATAATATATATATATATATATTATATATATATATATATTATTAAGTATATGCATATGTTTATATATGTCTATGTATAGGCTTCACTCCACTAACTAATTAACCTAACCTTATGAATTTTGGAACACAGCTAATAAGCGTAAAGGGTGGGTAAGATGGGCTATATTTAATTTTATTTAATTTTATGAAAGGTGGAAAATTCAGATGGATTCGATATATCTCAGATTTTACCAATAGGTATTAGACATCAATTAATAAATATTCCCCCAATGTTAGTTTATTTGGCGTATTTTAAATGACTTTTAGAAGGCATACTATGGGTAAAGCCTCTCATTTGAAAATTCAAATATTTCATACTAGCATTAAATTTGATCCATAGTAATTAGACACAAATTAAGCACGATTCCCTTAATTCAATTTCTTCTTAAGACTATTTAAACTCAAGCCTAAAATTTTAGATATTTTCTAGATTCAAAATCTCATTTGATGGATTTTTATCAAAATTGGAGTAAAGATTCTAGAAATAAGGTTTAGTAGCATTACATGTTTATTTTAATATTCGCAAGAGACATGCAAGTTGTGTAAAGCTGTTCTGTTCGGAGAATTAATTTTACCCGTCCTGGGACGGGTATTCTTCTAGTGTGTGTGTGTGAGGTCGTTTTGGTTAATCCCCTCCGGAATGTCATTTCTTGAGTATCGGGGTTAATTAGTGGAAGTGACGCCATGACGACGCGTGTTTATCAGCGCGAAAGATTGAAATTGCCAATGCCGTTGACATTTCTTCCGATTAACTTTGCTGCCTCAAGTAAGGCAGGAAGGTTTCTCGATTCACATCACTGTTTTCACGTTAAATAGCAGACGAACAACTAATCGAAACAGGAAAATCGTTCTGAATTTCAATCAGAACTTCACAATCACAGGCTCATTTGGATTTATGGTTTCACTTACAACTTACTAGAATTAGGCCATTGTACCATGTGGTTAGGTCAAGTGTTTTAACTTAAAAACGCAATAAACACGAAACTAAGTTATCACGAGCAAAAGTGTTGCCTTTTATCACTGTACCAGTTCTCAAAAAATCATCTATATAATAACAACACGCCACTCAAAACGTCTTGGACCTGACATAGAGATGGCGCCACTAATAAAAAATCGATATGATTTTTATAAAGTACTAATCTTCAAATAGCACGGGTCAAACTTTGAATCCAATCGGATTATTAGTTTAGCAATTAATTTTATTTAAGTAAAACTACTGTTGCAAATTGTCCAAAGAAATTAAAAAATCCCAACTTCATACTTGATTAAAACATTGATTTCTGATGAAGAAAAATACTGTTGAAATATAGCAATAACTTGGTCGAACGCAACGATTAAGTGATGGGATGCGCTCGTATAGACACAAGTGATGCAGTTGTCCGGAAAAACAAAACAGTCCGCAAACTTGTTTTGTCCGATCGTAAATTCAAGTTGCATGAGATAGCAGAGGATTTGAAGATATCAGAAGGTGAAAGTGTATTCACTATTTTGCATGAGTATTTGTCAATGAGAAAGCTGTGTTATAAGGGGGCGCCAAGTTTGCTCATAGTCGATCAGAGCGTTGTTTGCAACTGTTTCAATGCAACAAATAAGAGTGTTTGTGTCAATATGTGGCCATGGATAAAACATGCATCCACTACTTTACTACAGAGTAAAATCGGTAGTCGGCTGAGTGAATAGCAGCAGGCGAAAGCCGTCTAAAGCGACCATAGACGCAAACATCAGAAGGCAAGGTTTTGTTCTCCGCATTTTGGAATGCGCAAGGTTCATCGATTTCCTTGAGAAAAGAAGAACCATCAATATCGAATATTATACAGCATTATTTGTGCGTTTGAAGGAAGAAACCCCTGTTCTGCGGGCATTCTTCCAGGGTTTATCGTCTTCTTAAGGGGGGTAGTGATATACTTGCAAACACATGTGACCTCTGATCGCATATTTTTCTAAATATGTATACATATTTACACAAACAAAAGTTAACTTAAGATGTGTCAATTCGATCTGGGTATCTTACGTTTAATTTCAGCGTGAGAAACACACAGCAATGGTATTTCAAATTTATGCGTGACCGTCCGACGGACAGCGACTCTTATTGAGTTTAATCTGTGCACTTAACGATGAAAATGCTACTTTGAACTAAAGCGTAAAACCATAGAAACCGACTGATGAAGCATATTCGACTGATGCAATGACGCATAACAACCTATTTCCACAACCGAAATTCGATTATTTACATTCCGAATTTCAAGGCTGATCGGCTTATTTAAGCTTTTTTTAATCTTTAAAGCGTATGTTTACGTTTAAAGGAGCATTAAAATATCACCTGCAAATGGTAGAACAATCATCTAATAACTGTACGTAATCAAACTAAACGTGCATTGCTCTATATACAACTATCTCTCCCTGTTTAAATATGATCTCCCACAAAAAACCTACCTCACTTTCACTTGCCCGATCTCTCGATCTCTAGTTTACCTTATCTCTTACTATATGCCCCTTGACAGAAACCCCTCTCCCCACAACGTTTCTTTCTAACTCACGTGTCTGATTTTAATATTTTATCCATTTTTGGCGAAGTTAATAACCGCTGTTTTATTCAGATTCTTTCATTTAGTCTTTTCATAAAACACGAACATATGTTTACTATGACGTTAGAAGTACCCGTGATTCGTTGCGTCGCAACCACTACCACTATTTATTCCACTTTCATTTCATTTGAAAATTCATAAACTGTAACATCTGATGAGACATTCTTTTTGAAAATTAAAAATTAGTCTCATTACTTGCATATTATCTTTATTATTATTATTATTATTATTATTATTATTATTATTATTATTATTATTATTATTATTATTATTATTATTATTATATAGATAGGGTAGATAGACTTGTTTTGCCATCTAATTTACATACGTGTTTGTGGTGTGTACAAACTCACTTATGTAAATTAGATGTCAACGCTGAGATAAATGGCCATCTTTTCTCTAAATCATTTAAATTAGACATTCACAAATATTAGAGTGTGTTTGAATCAACAGTGAGAGAGGACGATAGAAACACAGATAGCTAAGAGAGTGATTTGTTCATTTATTTATAAATTACAGCTAATTAGAACAATTTTCAAAAATTAAAACATCACTCAATACGAACCAAGCTATATTTCCACAAGTTATTAAAGTATATAGCAAAAAAGCCTTCGAGGAAACAAACGTTGATAAACTCACAGTAAGTATAATAATATTTTTTGAAACAGTAGTTTAAAAGAGAAACGTACATTGTCCTTCTGTTTACTTATAGTTGAAACTTAGTTTCACTATAATTGATCCACGGATTAAAATTAAAGTCTGTTTCAAATAAAAATCTGATGAAATTTCACAATCTAATAACTTTGTCAATTACTGTTTAAATGACTTCAAATTTTAACAGCATTTTTTTTAAATGGTGAATATTTCATGTTTAGATGTTTAGCTTTACAGGTATAGACATGCCGATGTCTTATGTGTTGAAGTACGTCCGAACGCAGTCGAACAAGACTGTACAGCCTGTATTTCTGAAGGAGTTCTCTACAAAGGTCACATACGGTAATGTAATTTTTTATATAACACAAAAATAATTCAAAGAAGAATCGGGTCAAACTGATCTGGGCGACCAACAAAATAGAAAGAGCCCATCGTGCATGGGGCAGTGTGCATATTGAACATTTGTGAGATAAATCTTGGTTCAAAATTAAGCCTCTTTAGTTTCATTTGCCTCGTGTTAAGGACAACATCCGTCTTACCCATATGCTGCGCCCAGATGTGAGGAAATCTGCACAAACAAGAGCATCTTGGAACATTCTAGAATCGCTGACCCCAGATGATGACAAGGTCAAATTGGACTAAACAGAACATTTCCCTCTTCTTTTCTCTTCCACTCTCTTTATTAGTAAGCATTTTGGTATTAATTTTAGTCACATTATAATTCCTTTCTTTCTCTGCTCAGCTGGGAATATTGTACTCAGAAATTCTAGGTCAGCGATTCTAGAATGGTTCAATAAGTTATTTAGTTTTCCTAGACATATGGGCGCCAAGCTTTTGAGTTAGCAATGTAGTTACACCGATACTTACACCCCCAATGATATCAATTTTTGAAACCCCTTATACTTTCTTCCATATACTCCTTTGTTTTACAAAGCTAATAAGTGTTATAATTTACCTTCAAGTAAATTCTACATTAGTTTGATGTGACGAATTTAACACGTCAAGCTGAAATCTTTTAATTACATTTCAAATCATTTATTGTCTAAAAATACTATTTTTTCTATTATTAATCTTATCTACAAAATTGTGCAACTTCATCGTCTTTAGTAATGGGGGAAATCCATTTTCACTGTATTGTATTGATCTGCAGATCGATTACAATCCAAGCAGATCCAATAGGAGTAATTTGTCAATTCTACAAATTGTATACGTTTTATTTACCTATTTAAAAGTGGTACAACAATTTTTTAAACAAACATTTTCTTCTTTTAAAAAATAATTTTGAACAATTGTCGTATATTTAGCTTGGCTTTCTGTTGTGTTTACTCTAAAGATATTAAATCTTTGGCTTAGCTCATGAGTTTTCAAAAATAATTCTTCTCTTCAGAGGACCATTACCGCAGTTATACTACTACAGGCAATAAAATTACGCTTTGAAAATATATAAAATTATATACACAAATACATAAAAATACCTAACATCAAACATATCAATCCAAAAACATACTTTTGTTGAATCCATACAGTCCATCCAGGTCATACAAGTTGAGAAGCATAATCAAGAAGGACATTACTCCAAGATTATGCTTCTCAACTTGTATGACCTGGATGGACTGTATGGATTCAACAAAAGTATGTTTTTGGATTGATATGTTTGATGTTATGTATTTTTATGTATTTATGTATATAATTTTATATATTTTAAAAGCGTAATTTTATTACCTGTAGTAGTATAACTGCGGTAATGGTCCTCTGAAGAGAAGAATTATCTTTGAAAACTCATGAGCTAAGGACTTAAGGATGCTTTGCATGAACTTTGAATTCTAATAAAATTTGATTGACACCTTATTTTATTACTTCATTTTATATTATAATATTAATGCTCTATCCAGTATATTGAGCTTCAGTTTTTTATCCGGATGTTTCACTAATTATAAGATATTAGTTGACGCTTATATCTTTTGTTGGATTGCTTCATATATATATATATATATATATATATATATATATTTATGGATATATATATATATATATTTATGTATGTATATACATATATATATTTATGGATATATATATATATATGAATATATTTATCTATATGTTGGTGTCTGTTTGCATAATGGTGTTTTGGGGGAATTGTTTAACAGAACAAGCATATATGACGTTACTTTGTATGCAATTGCCATTTAACGGACATTCTCTAGATTTCTGGCAGTTACAGTTATTAGTAGGGTAAATAGTAGGTGCTGGTTGCTTGGTAGATTTATTTTTTTTGTTATTAGATGTGATGATGGTGGGTGCTATATTGGGCATTGTGGAGTGGGAAATTTTAATAGAGTGTTTTCTTAAAATAGTGCTGTATTTATGCGGGTGTTTGAATGAGTTATGTAAAATTTGGAAGAATTCCTTAGCGATATTTGTTTTCACATTGCAGTGAATTAAACCAAATGCTATTCTTTCTTCTAATTCTTTCATTTTTACTATGTTCTAGAGGGTCAGCTAGTTTGTCAATATTGATAGTTTTTGTGGGTCTATTTGTGTATGTTTTGGTTTTCTTAGGTAGTATACTATTTGTCCGCTTTTATTCTGTATTGCCATTTTGTGTGTAATTACATTTAAAGGTATTTAAAGGTATAGCGTATGTAAGTATAAGAGGGTAAAATTTGGTGTGTGGTAGGGGCTAAAAGATTTGGAGTTAAGGTCAAAAGTTAGGTCAAGGAAGTTAGATATTATTTTCTCAGGTTCTATAGTGATGGTTAATCCGAAATTTTAAAGAAGTGTAGATTTTCAATGGGGGTGTTGTATTGCCTCGATCTCTCCCTAGAAACAAAAAGTCTGTCGTCCCTGTATAGCTCATCATGTAAATGTCCGAAGTCAAATTTTAATTCTCTTAATAAGTACAATCCTACAAGGTCAGTAACCTGGGCAGAGTTCGAGGCTCCCATAGCGATATCGAAATTATTGAGGGTATATTTCCTAGTTCAGAATTTATTGTAAAATTCTAATAAGGATTTTCTGGCGAAAATTATTAGTTTGATCTCTAAGTCTGTGATGTCTGAGTTTTTTCTTAGCGGAGATTAAAGCTTTGTTTAGTAGGATAGGAGAACTGGACTGGTAATAATTGTTTATGTCGAAAGTAATGAAATTCAGGTTTAAATTAGACTTGTCACTGAGGTTTAGGTACCAATTAGTAAACTCATCAGAGGATTGTCATAGGGTTTATGAGATTTTTTTCTTTTAAGTGAGGGATGATTCTATCTAAGATTTATGTTTACTTATGATGTCTAGGTCAGATTTGGATGGCAGATTAGTCTAATGGATGGGTTTTCCTGAAAATTTCTTTTGTGGTCTTTTAAAGTGCATCTGGGTATGGCTGGGGTAAAGATTTGTGTGTAATTAAGGATATTTAAAGAGGTTAGTAGGGATTTAGCTTCATTGTTAATGCTATTTAGAGTGTTTTCACCGGACACTTTATCTACGGACATTCACCAA
The DNA here is from genome assembly GCA_963556195.1 of Sepiola atlantica. Lineage (NCBI taxonomy): Eukaryota > Metazoa > Mollusca > Cephalopoda > Sepiida > Sepiolidae > Sepiola > Sepiola atlantica. The sequence goes on from OY744531.1 coordinate 59,901,770, forward strand.
CTTCCATTACTTTCTATTTTTTCAAATTTTGAATGTTGGCTTTTCCACTGCCAACTCATCTATCTATGTAATTGCTCTGATGATAAGATTTTAATCTTTGAAAAGCCTTGGCTTAAGGAAATAAATGTTTTTACCGAGTACACTTTGCATTGAACAATCGAAGTTGAAATAGATTTGTCATTCGTACATATTTATCTCTTTTCTTTCATTTATATATATATATATATATATATATATAGAGAGAGAGAGAGAGAGATCCCTGCCCCGCTGTTATTCATAGCATATATATTCTAACTGTAATGGTAGTTATAGAGTTCACTTCATATCTTCGTGTGCGATAGGTATAGCGTCTATGTGTACGGTGGTTCGCGATTTCTGCTTTCGACAGAATTTCAACGCAAAAATAAATTTTGTGACGTTGTTTTTTGCCAAAAATAGTTCACTCTAAATCGATGGATGATTAGCATTTCTAAATATTGATGATGTTATCTCGCTGAATCTGGAAGCGTGTCGCCGATTTAATTTCAAACTATCTCCATTTATCAGTAGCGTAATGCAAACGATACGCACGCGTTGATTCAAAAGAACAATATGCGCACGGGAACGCCAACAAGCGTTCGCCACATGCGCTTTGCCTTCTCACCCTTTGAGAAGGGGTTAGTTTATTGCTAATCGCCTGAGGCGCCCCTACCGTGGAATGCCGACGGGGCTTCCCAGGCAATTTTTAAAAGTCCTAAGTACTCTTCCTCTAGAGTGCTGACTTCTCAATTCCCACTTTCCGACCTTGTGTCCCATTTTACTCCGTGGGAAATAGTAATGTAAACAAATTCTTGTCGAGCCATCCTCTTAGATAATCAAATTCTGCCCAGTTTCAACCATCGTTACCAATCGTCACGGTGTTTATTTTAGTGTAGTAAAGAGTCACCGCTTATCAAGGCCCAAAAGCCATTCGAGGATAAGGTTGAACATTATCTTCGAATGGCTTTTGGGCTTTGATAATCAGTGACTCTTTACTACACTAAAAAAACACTTTTGGGGCATTGTTTATAAAAGAACTGGAATAATTTTTTTCCACGGCATCAATGACCAATCCACAAGTTTTTCTTCGTAGTTTACCTTCCCCTAGACTCGCTGCAACTCTCGAGTCTTGGGTATTATTTATTTTCCAATATTTTAATTTCATGTACAAAATATTTTAAAAGCTATACTTTTAGTTTAAGAAAAACAATGACGCTTTGTAACATTCAATACATATTCAATATTCAAATCAACTAATATATAATTTATCAATTTATTTTTAAAAAGGTTCATTTAAATGCGAGTTGCAACAGACAGACCGATCTTTGTATCACAATTTATATTGTATATAGAAGAATTTAAGTCTTTGTAGAAGTGAAAGAGATATTAAACCTGGGGTTGCTGTAACTCTATTACTCTTTCACCTTTTTCCTTGCCCATCCAAAAGCAATGCAGGTTTGTATTTGCTTAATTAGTCCTTTGATATTTAATTAAATGAATTTGAGAATATTCATTTTATAAAATTATCAATATTTTGGAAGTTATTTGAGTTTGAAATTTATCTTATTATCACAAATGTATAGACATCACACACAGACACACAACAATTATTGATAAATAAATATTTTTATATCCATAGATATGTATATGTTTTTCATCTTTATTTTACGCTCAGTAGTATGGAATTACGTAACCATATTGCCCCTCGAAAAATTCGAACCCCGGATCCACATCTGAACCCTGGTCACGTAATGATTCGGTTAACGCTACGATCACTCTCTGAATGCGAGAGAAATACACCTTGTGTTCTTACTGTTATTCTAAAGAGTTCTATCTCCCAAGGTAGAGAACCATGCAACGTTCCTAATTTATGAATCATCAATTTATTATCTCGTGAAAGGACTCAACTTTATAAGGGCTGAATAATAATAATAATAATTTCCGTATTTAACAATTAACACTTAAGGAAAAAAATCTATACATATGTAAATTAACGAATGAAGAAGAAAAAAAAGCTATAAAAATGGAAGCGGAAAAAGAGCCATATTAGCTAAAATCAACGTCCTGAAGATGGACGAGACGTCCGAAAGCGCTCGAGATTTGACCCAAACCATAACGATGGGTGCTATACTGCACCAGCTACTACCACACGATCGTAAAATCGCTCGAAGAGTCGAATTTCAAAAAAGCAGAACTCCGTGGATTTTAATGAAGCCTGTCTTAATATATATATATAAATATATATATATATATATATATATATATATATATATATATATATATATATATATATACGTGTATATATATGTGTATATATGCATATATAAAATATGAAACTAAAACTATACTTTTAGTAGATAGAACCTATATTGAAATGGTATAAGCTCAATATACGAGATAGAGCAATTGTAAAGATAGATGAAAGAAGAGGTATAAACATGTACGAATGACAAATGTATTTCAACTTCGACTGTTCAATGCAAGGTGTACTCGGTAAAAACATTTTTTTTTCTTTCCTTAAGCTAGGTTTTTCAAAGATTAAAATCTTATCATCAGAGGTATTACATAGATGGATAAGTTGGCAGTGGAAAAGCCAAAATTCAAAATTTGAAAAGATATTAAGTAATGGAGAGTGATAATGTGCGGTCTGGGTAGTTACTAAATGTCCGTTGATAAGTTGTTCAGTGAAAGGAGATTTAAAGATCGAAAAGAAGGGTTTTCGTGAAGGCAGCATTGAAAAAGTTCAAGAATGAAGTAAATCCAATAGAAAGATGTTTGGTTCAATCGTAGCTTTCACTGGACACGCTTTTCCACTGCCAACGTATCTATCTATGTAATTCGTCTGATGATAACATTTTAATCTTTGAAAAGTCTTGCCTGAAGGAAAGAATAATAAAAATGTTTTACCGAGTGCATTGAACAATCGAAGTTGAAATAGATTTGTCAAACGTACATGTTTATCCCTCTTCTTTCATCTATCTTATATATATATATATATATATATATATATATATATATATATATATATATATATATATATATATATATAAAGAGAGATGAATATAAACTGACCGAGATAAATATACCTAAATACAAGAGAGGGGAGGGGGCGAGGAAACAATAGAGTGTGATAAAGAGAAAAAGCAACCGAAAAAAGGTCATATCTTGAGTATCTTACCAAGAAAAGTCAAGCAAACAAAAACCTAGACGGTAGCAGAAGACATGATAGAAACTTATACAAATCCAGTTGTTCTACAGTTGCGTGCAGGTTGAATAGAAACGATGCGTAAAAGAAAGAAAAACAGACACCAAGACGCGCAGATTGGCTGGCCTATAATTAAATCTGTGTTCAGCTTTTCACAGAAAAATGTATTTGAAGACATCAGGATTGACGATCTTCACTGGCGCAGAGAATGAAGAAGAACAAGAAATACATAAACAGGCAATATCTAAAAGCATACGATAGTAGTAGTAGTAGTAGTAGTAGTAGTAGTAGTAGTAGAAGAGTTTCAGATGTTTCACTTCTATAATATGAATATACGAAGAAAAACAGAGGACCCCTAAAAAGATAGTGCAGTATAAAACAAAGACAGACCAGTATATAAAAAAGAGAGACCAGTATAATATAAAGACAGACCAGTATGATATAAAAAGACAAACTAACATAATATAAAAAGGCAAATCAACAGAAAAGGGCAGATAAACATAAAAAAGGAGACAAGCAAAAAGACAAACCAAAAAACAAAACCAAGACGAAAAAGATATAAAAAGACAACAAAAAAACAGACAAAAAAAAGACAAGACAAAAAGAATCAGGTTACCGAGCTCAACATAAAGATTCCCAAATTCTACTAAAAGGTTCACAGATTCGAAAAGATACGTAGGCCAAAATGTTATGAATATTACAACTAAAATTAAAATTGTAGGCTGAATAATCAAACTAATACAAAAGATAAACAGGTGAAAAAACTAAAAACGGCCAAGAAAAATGAAATATCTGTATGAAAGAAGAAGGAAAACACGTAGATGATGAAATATAAAGAATGCAAGACGAAAGCATAGATGAGAACCAAAGAAATAGAAAACCGGTAAAAACGTAAGAACTTGTCCGGATACTCTTAAGATGCGTCCATTCAATCTTCGCGATAAGGATGCTATTTAAAACATAGGTTTGACAGACCGACAGACGAACAGACGTGAACGTATCTAAAATGAATACAAAATGGCGGACTGTTTAGAAAAGAGTAAAACGTGCAGAAACGAAGACAAGCAAGAAAAAAGTAACAATGGAATTTAAAACTAGATAATAATACGAAAGAGATGAGAAGAAGGATAGTGGTAGAAGGGAGAGGGACTAGAAAATACAAACAAGAAAGAAGGAAATCCAAAAGTCCAACGTGAAATCCGCGAATGAATGTATGTTTTCTAAGGCATACAAAGTTGATGTGCGCAGTCAACTCATCGAAGCTGACAGAGGCGCATACACCAAAGAATATCTACGTGATTTTTTTTCTATCAGAGCTTAGTTTACAAATAATCCACACACATAAACACACACAGTAATATAATATTAATATTTATATATATATATATATATATATATATATTATACACGAGGATTAACTACGGTAAGAGCTAAGCTTCTTCGCTGAAAACACGCGCTTACGTAACAACAGACGGTCGGAGACAATATGCAACCGGTTTAAAAAAATTGAATCTGTTTTTCTTGTTTCAAATTTCTATCGATTTCTTATTGTGCACTTCCAGGGGAATCCGATTTATTCAAAATCGTGGTTGCTATGTTTCGTTATACAATACTAGCGAAAAAGACAAATAGCGTTTGCCAGGAATAATATATTGAAAGCATTGGAGCAATTTTCTTACGACGTATTTATCACATCATTAGCAGTTGGTTTTTTCTGTCTCCATTTACTAACCTCCCCATGAGGGCAGAGTTTGACACGGGGTCGTTTTTTGTAATGTGGGCAAAATTCAGCTCCACAAAAAGTCATTCTTGATAGGGACAAAAAAAAGTTGTCTAGGATTTTTCCTTCACTGACAGAGGACAGAACAGATAATAACAGTTCTTTAATGAATTTATTTAAAAATATCAAACTCCAAACGTTTGTCTTCCAATATTAAATAAATAAACCGTATGTATATACAGTAGGCTCCAAAACTTTAAAATAAGTAATTAGAATGTATCTGACATGCAACATGAGTCGGAATATAACAAGAGGTCGGTGCAAAATAGCCATTAACGGCAGTTCAGGTGATCGGCAATAATCTAACCCTCCGCTAAAAGAGGAGACGACAAAGGTAACCCCTACGTCGCTTTCAAAGGAGGGGGTAGTGCCTGGGGATGATGACCTGGGGCCAGGCAAGCAGATAACTACCCTAGACTCCATTATTCAATTAAATTATATATAGGCATTTTGCATCATATTCTAAATTGTGAATTGCAACGTATATTTAGTTCCGGGCGGGGGAAAATTTCAGAAAACCTTTCTGCGCGCCTCTATAACAGTTCAAGCCGGCAGTTCCAATCAACATTTTAGTAATTAGTTAAAAGCTTCTCCTTCAGAGACGAACGAATGAATTTGAGAAAGTTATTCGTTCCTGACTATTTCGTCGCTTGCGTTTACCCGAAGCATAAAACCCTGTGTAAATAAAAAAAGTTTACTGCGAATTTTATTTTCAGCCTGTTTTTTTCTTTAAAAACCAACAACTGCAGACCGATTTTATGATATAACTTGCAGATGTTTTGCTTAGCTAAAAACACGGCTTTTTACAGCGCAAAAACGCAAGCCAACCATCGGCAAAAACACACGCCACATAGCCCATCCACAATCAGCGACAAAAAACTAACGCCACATCGTCCATCCACAATCAGCACAAACATTAAATATTGTGCATGCGCAACTAGGCATGTTCAGAAATTAGTTTATAGTGTTAGGCAGCCATTAGGTTGCCACTTAAACGCACAATGCGATTCCACCATCATATCGAATTCAGAAAAGATCCTTTACGCTCAACAGAATCTACATTTAAGTTGATTCTCATTAAATGTGCATTTGTTTTTTATTCACTAACACCAATTCAAATTCGGTTCTGTCATACAAGTGCATCATCGTACGTCGAGTTGATTCCGATTCACACAAACAACATAGCAAACGTTGATAATATTAATAAGCAGTCACTTTTATAAAATACATATTATATGTGTGTGTAACGAAAGTTATAACAAGAAATGATAAGCAATGTTTGATACTAACGTACGAGAAAAGCCTGAATATCTTCCGTCTATAAATTGGGTTGAAAGGGTAGGAGAAAGATGAAAATATAGTAGTATTGGAAACTAAAATTTTTTGTATATTTTCAGGAAAATCAATGTACGCTTTTTAGTCTATATTCCTTCGCCGTTTAAAAGAAATTGAAATTCTCATTTCATTTGGTTCCCTCTATGTGTTATGTTTTCACTTACATATGAATGTATAAACGATTATACACTATTATAAACGGATGTATAAACGATTATACACCCGTCGGAAACCCAGGTTCTATTTGTCTGCTGATAAACCCATTCGGACGCTGATGGTTATACAAATAAGAACTGTCACAGAAAACATCAGAATATGGGTTATTTTCGTAGATATATAGATAAGTAGATAGATAAGTAGAGAGATAAATAGATCGTCCCACTAAACAGAGTTACAATGTGCGCGCCCGACCCCCATTGTGGACATCATCCCGGACACGTTTTTTTCTGCTTGAAGGCTAACCAGCTAACAGGCAGAAAATCTCCGCCCAAAAACCATGTGGTTTCGTAACTTCTGTCTGGAGTCACCTCTGACCCTTAAGGTGTCACTTAACCTTTTCCATTCAAACACGACCCTCGTTATATAACAGTCTATCAGTCCCCTATTGCCTATCCATTTTATATCTCATGTCTATTCTTGCCTTCAAATTTCCAAAGATATAGCATATTCACTCATTTCTTAAAAAAAGACAAAATATTAAAATCTTACCATGAGAGTTAATTGGATTAGATTAACTTGGTATATCCTCTTTTTTCATTCATTTGTACAAATATATATATATATATATATATATATATATATATATATATATATATATATATATATATATATGGTACATGTGTTATATTAGTTTCTGTAGATGTCAATCCGTTGAAACTCCGGTGTTTATAAAAGGTACTCAATAAAAAGTAGAGCTGTTCTTTAGCATCGATTTTTATTTATACAAACATTATTGGTTACATATGTGCATACATGTTTCATTTGTACTCTTCAGAGAGAGAGAGTCAACCTCTTCATACTTCCTCGTTTTTTTGGTATGAAGAGGTTTACTCTCTCTCTCCCTGAAGAGTACAAATGAAACATGTATGCACATATGTAACCAATAATGTTTGTATAAATAAAAATGTATACTATATATATATATATATATATATATATATATATATATATATTAACTACTATTTCATGTATTTAAACATTCAGTCTTGAGTTATAATAATAAAGTAACATGTTTCATTCCCGAAGGAGATCAAGACTGAACGTTTCCGTATAGCTTAATGCTATAAATATATTTCCATACTACTTAGCTCTACTCACATATTGAGCACTGTTGAAATAAACACTGAAATATATATATATATATATATATATATATATATATATATATATATATATATATATATATAGTGTATTACTGTATAATATTATAATAATATTAGCTTGACGATTTGCTTAGAGAATGAAACATGAACCTTTCTGTGTAACTTACTTGCTTAATATATTTTTATACTATATATACATATATACTTATATACTAGACTATCCGTGACCCGTTGAATCACAACAACTACCACTATTTATTCTACTTTGATTTTATTCGTGACAAAAGTTACATATCCGTTAAGACATTCTCCGTCGATATATCTTTTTTCTAGCTAAAATATATTATTTTTCATTTAAATTACTGAATATATTTTAGATAAAAGTTTTAGTAATTTATCTTGTTTTTATCGACAAATCTATTGCATATATATGAGAAAATAGTACAATAAAATTACAAATTAATACCACCAAACATTGATTTATGATAAATTGTTTAAAAATAGTCATGCAAATTAAGCATACAAATAGCTCTTTGGTTCCTACTATAAATACAGTATTTAAACAGATTAAATAGTATTATTGATTTAAATGACAGCGATCCGGTTTGATGATTATATAGGTATTATAAATGAGAAAATACATTTGCATTTATGCCCATATATATATATATATATATATATATATATATATATATATATATATATATATATGTGTGTGTGTGTGTGTGTGTGTGTGTATACGAAAAATACATTTATTTATTAATATATATATGTAAAAATACATTTGCATTTATTCATATATATATATATATGAAAAATTGCAAATATATATATATATATATAAAATACATTTGCATTTATTCATATATATATATATATATATATATATATATATATATATATATATATATATATATATGTATATATATATATGAAAAATACATTTGCATTTATTCATATATATATAAAATAGATTTGCAATTATTCATATGTATGAAAAATACATTTGCATTTATTCATATATATATATTTATATATATATATATATATATATATATATATATATATATATATGTGAAAAATACATTTGCATTTATCCATATATAGAAAGAGATATATGTATATATATGAAAAATTCATTTCCATTTATTCATATATATATATATATATATAAAGTACATTTGCATTTATTCATATATATATATATATATATATATATATATAGTGTTATAATGGAATAATTCCAGGAAGAAATCCGGGTAAGAGAGCTCAATGTGGTAAACAGAGCAATAATAACGTAAAATATAATAACACGAAATTACATGATTGTCGATGCAATAATTTATTTCAACCTTGCGGTTTTATTCAAGCATCCAACTTAACAATTACATTTTTGATACTGATAGAAAATTGAATTCATCCTCGGCACTTCAAACACAATCAGAGGGAGTGGTGGTAGCAGCCGGTTTGAACACCCAACATAGAGCGAGTAGAAATTAACATCTTATATTTAACTAAATTAATCTAAGGAGATCTTATGGTTTTTTTTGTTTATTCTTATTAAATAATAACGTCTGGGTTAAGCGCACATATTCTTCATATCCGACCTGGTGACATACGCCTCCATACATACGCACACATATACCTATTCTTAACATCACACACACACAATTTTTGGCTAGCCCGAAATTCAGCTTACCAAGGCCAACGAGATTTTTTACCCGGCAAACGAAACGAGAAAGTCTAGTGTCATCGGCTGGTTGACACTTCTCGTGCCCTAATTTCATCTAGATTCGCGCGTCAAAATTAATTTGAAAATTAAGAATACTCTGATTTTCACAAATTCATCTTACATTAGTTTATAATCTATGGAAGCCTATAATTAATTCTAATCTAATATTGTCTAGTGATAATATTATACACTTAATTTAATTCGCTATCTTATTTTAAGTAAATAACATCTGCATACATCCCTATATACATACACATCCATCTCTACACGCACACACATGTATACATACATATACAAATATACTTACATCTACACACACATATATATATACACACATACACACATATACATATATATATACACATACATACACACGCACCCACACATACATACATATATACCCCCGTACCTACTACCTTGAATTAAAATTTTTTTAAGACATCGAAGATAAATGTGTTTCGTCTTTAAGTATTCATTAAAGAACATCCCTACTAAATGAATGCATACCTACACACACACACACACAAACATATGCACATACACACACATACACACGTATACCTATACACACCTATATACGCACATGCACACATAGCCACAGATGTGCAAAATAGAGATACATATATATGTATACATAGACATACACAAATGCACACCCGTACACATACCTATATACCTACTCAGTTATACGCATACGTACACACATACCTATACTCATATACTCGCACATGCCCATACATGCACACATACACCTGCACCCATGTATACACATATATACCCATATACACATATATATATATACAAAATAATATATACGGCCTGGAAAGTTTTAAATTGCATATACATACCCATAAGTAAAATAACACATACGGCCTGGAAAGTTTTAATAACCGGGGTAAGAGTTTAATTAAACATACGCACACATTGATAAGGCAAATATGCAGTACATACATACACACACACACATACACACACCCACATACATGCTAGCACATACACAGACACAAGCATGCATGTACACATATATATACATACAAAAACAAATGTACTTATATATACGTTCCTAATTTTTATCATACATACATATACACTAATGCCCGCATACACGCGCATCCGCACGCGCATGCATACATAGCAAATATAATGCTATCTTATTTCAAATAAGTACACTGAATACACGAATATCTTAAGGTACCCTCGTATATGCATACATCCGAAAAACAACTATAACTAATGTCACCAGGTCAGTAATTATATGTTCATAACAGATATTAATGTAAATATTTATGGGGGTTTACCGTAACTGATCTATTTGGTATCTAACTGTTACAAGTCTAGAGGCTTTGAGGTCTTTTTGAGACTGATCTTTTGAGACTGATCTTTTCGACCTAGTCAAAAGAATTAAGTTCAGAAGATATTCAAACCAATTTCAGTCCACTCTGAAGAAAGACATCGCAGAGATCAAGAAGTCGAACAAAGTTTGGGTGAAGGCTGATAAGTCAGCGAATATTTACAAGATGTGCCCATCCGAGTATAAAAAAACTATTCTGGAAAAAATCTGTAATAATTACAGAAAAGATACCCACGACACTGAAAGGATAATTAATGAGGAAACCAAGGACTTTGCGTCCGGGCTGGACATCGAGGATAGAGTGGGGAAAATCGATAACAAAGACGCATACATACTAATCAAGGACCACAAGAAAAATTTCCACATTAAAAAACAAGCTAGATTGATCAACTCTACAAAATCGGAACTCGGCCATGTATCTAGGGAGTTCCTCAAGAAGATCATTAAAGTAACTCTGGAGGCTACCAAATTCAACCTTTGGAAGGATTCTTCGGATACCATCAAATGGTTTATATCAATTGAAAATAAGAGGAATGCCTCCTTTATACAATTCGATATTATGGAATTTTACCCCTCGATTTCCAAGGAGTTACTTACGAACAGCATTAACTATGCTAGGAATTTCGTGGATATATCCGATGAACAGGTAAGAATAATTATGGCATGTCGCAGATCCATCCTTACAAGCAACCACGAAACATGGATTAAATTAAACAACAACAGCTTCGATGTTCCGATGGGTGCCTTTGACTCAGCACAGATTGCCGATCTGGTGGGCATATTTATAATGTACACACTCAGCAGAATTGTAGAGCCTAATTTAGTTGGTTTATACAGGGATGATGGACTAATTATCATCCCTAATAGTGACGGCCCCATGGTATCCAAAATACATAAAAAAATAATAAGAGCCTTCAAATACCTAGGATTTAAAATAGACATAACCCCAAATTGTAAAGAAGTTAACTATCTAGACATTACACTAGACTTAAAAAAGGGGACTTACAAACCCTTCAACAAAGATAATCACACACCATCATATATCAATATTAGATCTAATCACCCGAACTGCATAATCAAACAAGTACCTAAAACGATTAATACTAGAATCAATAAACTTTCGGCTAACAAGGAAATTTTTGAAACAAACAAACATTTATACAATAGAGCGCTAGAAAAAAGTGGATATAGCGACAAACTCAAATATATCAAGAAAGAAAATAAAAATAAATCCAGGAATAGAGGCCGTAAAATAACATGGTTCAATCCTCCATACTGCCAACTATCTAACATCAACATCGGGAAAGTATTCTTGAACCTAGTAGATAAGCATTTTAGCATGAATAATCCACTCAGAAAGATATTTAATAGAAAAACCATAAAAATTAGTTACTCTTGTACCAAAAACATGGATAAAATAATAAGCACCCATAATCGTAAATTACTAAACAATTCTAATAAAAATAAGGTTACAGTAGATAAATGTAATTGCCAAGTTAAAGAGAACTGCCCACTGGACGGTAACTGTAAAGTTGAGTGTGTGGTGTATAAGGCCACTATTCATCCGGAAGATAATAACAGGGACAATAAAGTCTACATCGGCATCTCCGCGGGTAACTGGAAACAACGCTTTTATGACCACAAACACTCTTTTAACAACCCAGATCTCAAGAACAAAACAGAATTAGCGAAACAATGGTGGCTTCTGAAAAATGAGAACCGGTCCCCGGTGGTTTCGTGGTCAATACTATGCTTTTCGGATATCCCAAATGGATTTAGGCAGAGATGCAATTTATGTTTAGAGGAGAAAATAAGAATCCTAAAATACGACCGCAATAATCTTTTGAACAAACGTGATGAATTGATGGCGAAATGCAGACATAAATGCAAATTTAAAATTACCAATATCTAACAATCTGATAGACCTCTAGACTTGTAACAGTTAGATACCAAATAGATCAGTTACGGTAAACCCCCATAAATATTTACATTAATATCTGTTATGAACATATAATTACTGACCTGGTGACATTAGTTATAGTTGTTTTTCGGATGTATGCATATACGAGGGTACCTTAAGATATTCGTGTATTCAGTGTACTTATTTGAAATAAGATAGCATTATATTTGCTATGTATGCATGCGCGTGCGGATGCGCGTGTATGCGGGCATTAGTGTATATGTATGTATGATAAAAATTAGGAACGTATATATAAGTACATTTGTTTTTGTATGTATATATATGTGTACATGCATGCTTGTGTCTGTGTATGTGCTAGCATGTATGTGGGTGTGTGTATGTGTGTGTGTGTATGTATGTACTGCATATTTGCCTTATCAATGTGTGCGTATGTTTAATTAAACTCTTACCCCGGTTATTAAAACTTTCCAGGCCGTATGTGTTATTTTACTTATGGGTATGTATATGCAATTTAAAACTTTCCAGGCCGTATATATTATTTTGTATATATATATATGTGTATATGGGTATATATGTGTATACATGGGTGCAGGTGTATGTGTGCATGTATGGGCATGTGCGAGTATATGAGTATAGGTATGTGTGTACGTATGCGTATAACTGAGTAGGTATATAGGTATGTGTACGGGTGTGCATTTGTGTATGTCTATGTATACATATATATGTATCTCTATTTTGCACATCTGTGGCTATGTGTGCATGTGCGTATATAGGTGTGTATAGGTATACGTGTGTATGTGTGTGTATGTGCATATGTTTGTGTGTGTGTGTGTGTAGGTATGCATTCATTTAGTAGGGATGTTCTTTAATGAATACTTAAAGACGAAACACATTTATCTTCGATGTCTTAAAAAAATTTTAATTCAAGGTAGTAGGTACGGGGGTATATATGTATGTATGTGTGGGTGCGTGTGTATGTATGTGTATATATATATATGTATATGTGTGTATGTGTGTATATATATATGTGTGTGTAGATGTAAGTATATTTGTATATGTATGTATACATGTGTGTGCGTGTAGAGATGGATGTGTATGTATATAGGGATGTATGCAGATGTTATTTACTTAAAATAAGATAGCGAATTAAATTAAGTGTATAATATTATCACTAGACAATATTAGATTAGAATTAATTATAGGCTTCCATAGATTATAAACTAATGTAAGATGAATTTGTGAAAATCAGAGTATTCTTAATTTTCAAATTAATTTTGACGCGCGAATCTAGATGAAATTAGGGCACGAGAAGTGTCAACCAGCCGATGACACTAGACTTTCTCGTTTCGTTTGCCGGGTAAAAAATCTCGTTGGCCTTGGTAAGCTGAATTTCGGGCTAGCCAAAAATTGTGTGTGTGTGATGTTAAGAATAGGTATATGTGTGCGTATGTATGGAGGCGTATGTCACCAGGTCGGATATGAAGAATATGTGCGCTTAACCCAGACGTTATTATTTAATAAAAATAAACAAAAAAAACCATAAGATCTCCTTAGATTAATTTAGTTAAATATAAGATGTTAATTTCTACTCGCTCTATGTTGGGTGTTCAAACCGGCTGCTACCACCACTCCCTCTGATTGTGTTTGAAGTGCCGAGGATGAATTCAATTTTCTATCAGTATCAAAAATGTAATTGTTAAGTTGGATGCTTGAATAAAACCGCAAGGTTGAAATAAATTATTGCATCGACAATCATGTAATTTCGTGTTATTATATTTTACGTTATTATTGCTCTGTTTACCACATTGAGCTCTCTTACCCGGATTTCTTCCTGGAATTATTCCATTATAACACTATTTACTGGCTCCACAACGTGTTGAGCTCTCACAGGAATTCTTGTATCGGAATTACTTCAATTTTGAACTGAGGATGGAGAAGTTTACACCGTCATATTCGCTGAAAAATATACCTTTTCCCAGCTTACATAGCTTCACGTTCTCTCTTATGGACAGAATAACGGACTTTACCAACAGACTAAGATGGAAAGCGTATTTCTTTTTAAAGAATGAGGATTCTAATTACAAGGAAACCTTTACTTTCAGGTCACAGAATACCTGTAAACCCATCGAGGCTTTGAGGTCTTTTGAGACTGATCTTTTCGACCTAGTCAAAAGAATTAAGTTCAGAAGATATTCAAACCAATTTCAGTCCACTCTGAAGAAAGACATCGCAGAGATCAAGAAGTCGAACAAAGTTTGGGTGAAGGCTGATAAGTCAGCGAATATTTACAAGATGTGCCCATCCGAGTATAAAAAAACTATTCTGGAAAAAATCTGTAATAATTACAGAAAAGATACCCACGACACTGAAAGGATAATTAATGAGGAAACCAAGGACTTTGCGTCCGGGCTGGACATCGAGGATAGAGTGGGGAAAATCGATAACAAAGACGCATACATACTAATCAAGGACCACAAGAAAAATTTCCACATTAAAAAACAAGCTAGATTGATCAACTCTACAAAATCGGAACTCGGCCATGTATCTAGGGAGTTCCTCAAGAAGATCATTAAAGTAACTCTGGAGGCTACCAAATTCAACCTTTGGAAGGATTCTTCGGATACCATCAAATGGTTTATATCAATTGAAAATAAGAGGAATGCCTCCTTTATACAATTCGATATTATGGAATTTTACCCCTCGATTTCCAAGGAGTTACTTACGAACAGCATTAACTATGCTAGGAATTTCGTGGATATATCCGATGAACAGGTAAGAATAATTATGGCATGTCGCAGATCCATCCTTACAAGCAACCACGAAACATGGATTAAATTAAACAACAACAGCTTCGATGTTCCGATGGGTGCCTTTGACTCAGCACAGATTGCCGATCTGGTGGGCATATTTATAATGTACACACTCAGCAGAATTGTAGAGCCTAATTTAGTTGGTTTATACAGGGATGATGGACTAATTATCATCCCTAATAGTGACGGCCCCATGGTATCCAAAATACATAAAAAAATAATAAGAGCCTTCAAATACCTAGGATTTAAAATAGACATAACCCCAAATTGTAAAGAAGTTAACTATCTAGACATTACACTAGACTTAAAAAAGGGGACTTACAAACCCTTCAACAAAGATAATCACACACCATCATATATCAATATTAGATCTAATCACCCGAACTGCATAATCAAACAAGTACCTAAAACGATTAATACTAGAATCAATAAACTTTCGGCTAACAAGGAAATTTTTGAAACAAACAAACATTTATACAATAGAGCGCTAGAAAAAAGTGGATATAGCGACAAACTCAAATATATCAAGAAAGAAAATAAAAATAAATCCAGGAATAGAGGCCGTAAAATAACATGGTTCAATCCTCCATACTGCCAACTATCTAACATCAACATCGGGAAAGTATTCTTGAACCTAGTAGATAAGCATTTTAGCATGAATAATCCACTCAGAAAGATATTTAATAGAAAAACCATAAAAATTAGTTACTCTTGTACCAAAAACATGGATAAAATAATAAGCACCCATAATCGTAAATTACTAAACAATTCTAATAAAAATAAGGTTACAGTAGATAAATGTAATTGCCAAGTTAAAGAGAACTGCCCACTGGACGGTAACTGTAAAGTTGAGTGTGTGGTGTATAAGGCCACTATTCATCCGGAAGATAATAACAGGGACAATAAAGTCTACATCGGCATCTCCGCGGGTAACTGGAAACAACGCTTTTATGACCACAAACACTCTTTTAACAACCCAGATCTCAAGAACAAAACAGAATTAGCGAAACAATGGTGGCTTCTGAAAAATGAGAACCGGTCCCCGGTGGTTTCGTGGTCAATACTATGCTTTTCGGATATCCCAAATGGATTTAGGCAGAGATGCAATTTATGTTTAGAGGAGAAAATAAGAATCCTAAAATACGACCGCAATAATCTTTTGAACAAACGTGATGAATTGATGGCGAAATGCAGACATAAATGCAAATTTAAAATTACCAATATCTAACAATCTGATAGACCTCTAGACTTGTAACAGTTAGATACCAAATAGATCAGTTACGGTAAACCCCCATAAATATTTACATTAATATCTGTTATGAACATATAATTACTGACCTGGTGACATTAGTTATAGTTGTTTTTCGGATGTATGCATATACGAGGGTACCTTAAGATATTCGTGTATTCAGTGTACTTATTTGAAATAAGATAGCATTATATTTGCTATGTATGCATGCGCGTGCGGATGCGCGTGTATGCGGGCATTAGTGTATATGTATGTATGATAAAAATTAGGAACGTATATATAAGTACATTTGTTTTTGTATGTATATATATGTGTACATGCATGCTTGTGTCTGTGTATGTGCTAGCATGTATGTGGGTGTGTGTATGTGTGTGTGTGTATGTATGTACTGCATATTTGCCTTATCAATGTGTGCGTATGTTTAATTAAACTCTTACCCCGGTTATTAAAACTTTCCAGGCCGTATGTGTTATTTTACTTATGGGTATGTATATGCAATTTAAAACTTTCCAGGCCGTATATATTATTTTGTATATATATATATGTGTATATGGGTATATATGTGTATACATGGGTGCAGGTGTATGTGTGCATGTATGGGCATGTGCGAGTATATGAGTATAGGTATGTGTGTACGTATGCGTATAACTGAGTAGGTATATAGGTATGTGTACGGGTGTGCATTTGTGTATGTCTATGTATACATATATATGTATCTCTATTTTGCACATCTGTGGCTATGTGTGCATGTGCGTATATAGGTGTGTATAGGTATACGTGTGTATGTGTGTGTATGTGCATATGTTTGTGTGTGTGTGTGTGTAGGTATGCATTCATTTAGTAGGGATGTTCTTTAATGAATACTTAAAGACGAAACACATTTATCTTCGATGTCTTAAAAAAATTTTAATTCAAGGTAGTAGGTACGGGGGTATATATGTATGTATGTGTGGGTGCGTGTGTATGTATGTGTATATATATATATGTATATGTGTGTATGTGTGTATATATATATGTGTGTGTAGATGTAAGTATATTTGTATATGTATGTATACATGTGTGTGCGTGTAGAGATGGATGTGTATGTATATAGGGATGTATGCAGATGTTATTTACTTAAAATAAGATAGCGAATTAAATTAAGTGTATAATATTATCACTAGACAATATTAGATTAGAATTAATTATAGGCTTCCATAGATTATAAACTAATGTAAGATGAATTTGTGAAAATCAGAGTATTCTTAATTTTCAAATTAATTTTGACGCGCGAATCTAGATGAAATTAGGGCACGAGAAGTGTCAACCAGCCGATGACACTAGACTTTCTCGTTTCGTTTGCCGGGTAAAAAATCTCGTTGGCCTTGGTAAGCTGAATTTCGGGCTAGCCAAAAATTGTGTGTGTGTGATGTTAAGAATAGGTATATGTGTGCGTATGTATGGAGGCGTATGTCACCAGGTCGGATATGAAGAATATGTGCGCTTAACCCAGACGTTATTATTTAATAAAAATAAACAAAAAAAACCATAAGATCTCCTTAGATTAATTTAGTTAAATATAAGATGTTAATTTCTACTCGCTCTATGTTGGGTGTTCAAACCGGCTGCTACCACCACTCCCTCTGATTGTGTTTGAAGTGCCGAGGATGAATTCAATTTTCTATCAGTATCAAAAATGTAATTGTTAAGTTGGATGCTTGAATAAAACCGCAAGGTTGAAATAAATTATTGCATCGACAATCATGTAATTTCGTGTTATTATATTTTACGTTATATATATATATATATATATATATATATATATATATATATATATATATATATAAGTGCAGGTTAGTAGTCCGAGGCTGTAGCAATGCGATGTAGTTGGCGGCAACTACATCGCATTGCTACAGCCTCGGACTACTAACCTGTACTTATAATTACCAGCAATGATTCAAGCAAACTACAATCTCCTTTTATATATATATATATATATATATATATATATATATATTAAAAGTACATTTGCATTTATTCATATATATATATATATATATATATATATATATATATATATATTTGGATTTTTCACTTAGAAAAAAGATTATTCATTGAAGACCGGAATTATTCCAATAAAAACACGCCTGATGATACTCGATTGCAGGGTACAGAGCATTTATATGTGATTTTTTGAAAGCTTACCAAAGCATTCCGTTCAAACAACACCACAACAGATGTTTTCCTTCAAAAATTATTTATTCATCATTTTTCAAATTAAAAAGTTTTTTACCTACAAGTGTTTCACTTCCAAGCAGGTACTTGCTTGACAGATCATCATGGAAAATTATTATTTTGTATATATATTGTTTATATGTATATTTGATATATATATTTTTATATATATTTTTTTACTTGTTTATTCTCTATCTTACTTATATTGTTATGGCTTCTTAGGTCTTTATTTAATTATTATCATTACTATTATTAGTATTATTGGTATTATTAGAAGTATTAGTATTATTATCCTACTTTTAATTATTATCTAATTCATTTTATTCCCATCTATGACTAAGTCACGTAAGCCTAAAAAGCTAACCTAATAATTGTTTCTGAAAATTGCGTAACCCCGTGTAAATAGTTATAAATAGTAATTAGAAAGGGTATGTAGACATTTTTTAAACCATTGTTTCGTAATAGTATTATTTTTTGAAAAAAACATAACAATGTGTAGTGTTAAAATAAATAAAATTTATTTTAGTTTGAGCTTTCGAGAAATAAAATTCTCCTAGTCAAAGTAGTGTGTTTCTTTATTTTTTTCTTCATCGTCCGATGGTAATGGACTTTTGGGTCAGAAAATCACGTTATGTCTGTAAGCGCGGCTACGCCAATTTGAATTAAAAAGGGTATATAGACATATTTTTTAAACCATTGTTTCGTCATAGTATTATTTTTTTGAAAAAAAAACCATAACAATGTGTAGTGTTAAAATAAATTTTATTTATTTTAATCTGAACTTTCGAGAAATAAAATTCTCTTGTCAAAGCAGTGTTTTTCTTTTTTTTTTTTCGACATCGTCCGATGGTAATGGACTTTTGGGTCAGAATATCACGTTATGTCTGTAAGCCAATTTGAATAAGAAAGGGTATGTAGACATATTTTTAAACCATTGTTTCGTAATTGCCATCGGACAATGAGGATAAAAAAGAAAAACATTGCTTTGACAAGGAGAATTTTATTTCTCGAAACTTCAGATTAAAACCAATTTTATTCATTTATCACTACACGTTGTAATGTTTTTTTCAAATAATATATAATACGGTTATAAATAGAGTTTGTGTGTGTATTTAATTATGATATATACGCCCCCTTTTCTTTACTATATGCAAACCCAGTCTCCTCATACCTCTAAGTTATGACATCCAGTCCCTATTCCTAAACCTGTAATTTAGCTACTCGGACAAATTCTAATTTAGCTGACACTTATCAAACCTTAAAATAGGTTAGCGTCCGTGGCCTCAACAGAAAATACACTAATCGTTTATTTAAAATATTATTTAAAATTTATCATTTGATCTTTTCAATTTTGAATCTTTTTTTTTCTTTCTTCTTTCTTAAATATAAACAACTAAAAACATATGTTTTCTTAGCCTGATGAGATGGTAGCTTCTTACAGATAATGATCGAAACATCTTTATGAATGTGTTGCTTTTGAATACATATATATATATATATATATATATATATATAATTATAAATATTTGTTGATTTTTTATCTACATAAGTATCCGTTTACGGGAATCGTCAATGTAGAGAAGAATTATTCACACTAGTCGCCGGGTTCGAACTCCGGAACACGAGTTATATTTCAAACTCAAATTCCAACGATTTTGTCCTCACGGTTGTTATCAATAACTCGGTAAATCAGCGAGAGATTAATACTATGTAAGGCAACTGTCGTAGAGAGTTCGACTTTTGAAAAAGAACATTGCATTCAAGCCACGATGACGGTTGGGTTAATACTACTCGCTACAGACCCCTGCATAGTTTGCATAGGTTGCGACAAATAATCAATTATTAATATTTGTTTGTTTTTTTGTTGTGTATGTATACGTTTTATCCTGACGAGAATTGTCAGTGTAGAGAAAATTATTCACGTCGGTCGCTGGGCTCGAACACCGAGAAACAATATATATATATATATATATATATATATATATATATATGCAGATGTTATATTTGTAAGGAAGAAATCACTAATATCTAAACTAAATAAGATAAAGGAATGATACGGTTTTTTGTTAGTATATTTAGAATGAATGCGCGGTTGCTGCTCGGCTGTTGTAATTCGTATGCGGCTTTTCCCGAGTGTGTTGAAATCTCTGTAATAATAAATGTTTAAGAAAGGTCATAAGCGTAAATGAAACGTAACGTTTTTCTCTGCTTTGTGTCTAAAAAGTAAAATTTTTAACATCCGCATAAGCGAGTGCCTCTTTAAAAATCCAGCCAATGAAAACGCTGGAAATGTAATTGTCAATCGATCTTTCTGGGGAAATGGGTATTATGAAATAGTGTTGACCTTGTTATATGGTAAATATCTTCTTACAATCGGGAGAATCTTCGAATTAGAAATCGGTAGTACTTTCTACTGAGAAAATCTGAACGTTAATATACAGCATGAAGAAACTAAATAGTATCTGCGATACTTAGTTTTACCTCCGTATGACAGTTGGGTTTAGGAATAATAAGGCTATAAATGATACTGAAGGCCGCTTATGAGATTTATCTAATACAAAATTCGAATTAAGTTTATTATATAATTCTGAAAGAACTACACACAACATGTAGTTAAAGGAAAGAGTGGTTGAAGGATAGGATTTGCTTGGATAGGTGAGATAGATGAGAGATTGTGGTGGTAAGAGTGGTGTGTGTGGGAGAGCTGCTAGTATCAGTAGAAACAGGATAGTAGGTCGAGTAGGAAATAGGAGGAGGGGGTGATGAGAATTCTGAATAAAAAGCTATATTTTTTGTTATTTTCATGGTTTGAGAAGTATTAACTTCGGCAGTGTATGGGCACTTAATTAATATATTTCTGTTCGTACCAATCGGTGATTCGTTCTAGACAATCAGCCCGGCAGCGACTTTGTTGCTGTCGGGCTGAGGTATGGTCCTGTTCAGTCTCGGGAGGTCCACCCTCCCAGGCTTTACTTTCTCTTTAAAAAGGGGTTTAGTTAATCGCTAATTGCTTGAGGCATCCCTACTAAGAAAGGCCGAGAGGGCTGCTCAGGAATTTTTTGTAGGCCAGAGTGCGCTAATCCTAATGTACTGTTTTTTTAACCTAACACCTTACCCTGTGTCTAACCTCCTGGAGAGGTAAATAAAATAAGTATCCCTGTTTGTACTGACTTCTTTATATTTGGTAACAAAAACCCGAACAAACCCGACTTTATTTAAAAGGTGGCGTTACACCGATTGCAATGAATTAAAAATAAATCTTAATGTAAGTCGAAGACTAGAGTCGATTGATACAAAAAGGATATGTGCGCTCTGCATTAATTTGTATTTGTCTTAGAGAGTATAGATTGATTGATAGGAGATACGAAGCTACGATTGATCTAATAAAATCATGTGGGGTTAGAAAGTTTAAAGTCGGCGTAGAAAATGACCATATGTAGCGCTATCACCCGAATTAACGGTTTGATAAAAGTATCGAATGTAAGTGGAACAACTCAAGTTGTCTATTCGGCTATCGTCGGCGCAAAAGTTGCTTCCCTTGATGTAAAACGAGCGATATCATCTGCTCTTTTGTTATAAAAGATTTTTTCGTAAATTTCTTAGTTAAATTCATTTACAAATGGAACAACAGAACCTGCGTGGTTGTGACACAATGACTTTCTGTTCTTCACGAGTCGATCTCTACGTCAGGCTCCCTGCTGCTATCTTCATAAGCATCAACAATGAACCTGTTAAATAATCTTGTTTACGTCATCAGACGTCAGCTCTGTGGTAAACAGCTGTGACCCGATTCCTGACCACAGCTTCCTCGGAAAATACCATAATTTTGTTGATCGTGCTTTTGGATCTACTTAAGTCATAAGTAAGGAATGTTTTCACTTTCCAAAATAATTGTTTGCTCTTTTCATTTTTACTTCAACTCCGTTTGTAGACGACCCGCTTTTAAAGCTCACTTTTTGCATCATACCATTATACATGTAGATATTTATTCATCTCTGTCGTCAAAAGTAGATATAAATGGTAATTAAAGATCTCGGAAACATGTGGCGTAACCAAATCGGCCGGTGACTGTTGCATACTTTAATGAATAAATCTTTTTAAGGAGCTGTTCGTAATCATGAATTCATCCGTAATGCGGATTCCAGCTACGAGAAATAAACAATAAAGGCTATGATATGGATGAATTCACGGGAAATGAATACATAAAATGTGCATGTACAGTTTGGAATAAAGCCATAATAGTAAACTCTTGTTTCCCGCAAGTTTGATAATGTTAATTATCGTAGGATTTGCGGGTTGATTCTACATCGCTTTTAATTAAACACTGATTTGGTATCTCACAAACTGATGAATAAGAAATTTGAAAAGAGATAGTAAGATGTATTTCTATATTTAACTCTATATCCACATACACACCCTAGTGCCTAACTTCATTATTATTATAATAAAAAGCTATCATGAAAAAATAGTCGTATTAGCTTAGATTAAAATGTATACTTATGATTTATGTAGTTTATAACTATGATCGTAATGTACACTACATATTTACCTACTTTTTCACCTTTGTATAGTGTGTATTAGTAAATATATTAAAAATATGATCTGCAATGAACTGTGAATAATAATTAAATATGACAATAAATTATGGACTAGAAAAATGCAGAATTTAATTTTGATATAACCATGGGTGACCGAGATTCTGCAGATGTTACTCAGTTGGTTTGTATTGTGAAAAAATGCATAAAGATATAACAGTGATGATGGGAGGTTTATATAGGGGGTGTGCATTATTCTTTGTTTATTGTAATAGAAATAAAAAAAAACACTCTTTAAAAAAATAGAACTCACAATAACGATAGACATAAATAATGATAGTTAATTTGTTAAATATAGCATTAAATTTGAATGACAACTTAACAACCTATCATAAACCTTAATCATACTTTATACTATATAGATAGTTACTAACCATCTACAGTCTGTGAAAAACGTACTTATTCCAAACATTTTAAAGATAATATCAAAGATATCCTCTAATGAGCAGATATTAAAAAATAGCAAGCAATATTATACGGAAGCATTTATAAGATCTGGATGTAATTAGGAAATTAATTTTATATAAAGTGCATCAGAAAGTACTGTGGATGAAAAATTACTAAATAATACACCATGCCAAATAATGTTATATAATATAGCCATCGAAAACACTAAAATAAAGATAAACGAAAATTTAACTGATAATTTACATGCACGTAATTTTTTATCTAAAACACACACAAAAACAACAAAAGCATATACAAATAAACATCTCACAAATCATAGTAGTAATACGAAAAATAGACGACGTAATTCGATGTGGTTTAACCGTATACAGTAAGCATTTCCGACACAATATTCTTAGAGAATTCCACTAAATTATTGAAAAAAAAATATCTAAAGATAGATTAGGAAAGGTTATTAATATTTAATAAAACGCTACAAAATTATAATACTGAACATCAATCAACTTAGCCTTAACTATTATTGCTTCAAATAATACTAAAATAAATCGGAAAATAAATTTTGAAGTACTACATAATAGCAAACTATACGAATTTAAATAATTTGTTATCGGTAGAGAAAATAAATACACCTCTGGTAAATTTTAAAAATGTAACCTTTGTATCCTTAAATTTTACAATATAATAATGTATAACAATATAATAACGTATAACAATATAATAATGTATAACAATATAATAATGTATAACAATATAATAACGTATAACAATATAATAACGTATAACAATATAATAATGTATAACAATATAATAACGTATAATAATATAATAATGTATAACAATATAATAACGTATAATAAAAAACATTAAATTCTCCA
Source organism: Sepiola atlantica (assembly GCA_963556195.1). Taxonomy (NCBI): domain Eukaryota; kingdom Metazoa; phylum Mollusca; class Cephalopoda; order Sepiida; family Sepiolidae; genus Sepiola; species Sepiola atlantica. The sequence continues at coordinate 59,926,585 of OY744531.1, forward strand.
AAGTTGTATGTATAGTTCAAAAGTCGCACTTTCGAGGTATTGGCCTAATTAAAAATTTAAAAGTAAATGCGTGACATTTAAATTAAAGTACTTATCTTTTTGTTTATGTAGACAGTAAAATTATTAAAGAATATAAGTATTTCACATGCAATACAAAAATATATCATTGTTATAATATATAATTGTAATATAAATAATAATTTGCTTTAAAATGATATATAGAATATAGATGTAAGATAATGGCATTTAATTCTTGTCATATATTTTGTTATGGTTTCTGAGTAGTCTATGCATTTATTAAATGGGTATTATAATCTAAATTTTCTTAATTAAATAAAGTCTTTATATAAATTTTTTACATTAAAAATAAATAAGGAGAAAAGTGTGCACTTGTATGAGATGTGATTAGCTGAAAGTTAAAAACGGAAATAACTCCTAATTAAAAATGGAAGGTAATTTCCCTTGGTTTTATATGTAAAGTGTCGTTTTAATTTAGAATAAATTCTTATAATCAAGTACTTTTTCGTATTATTTTTTAAACTCTTTCTCTTTTCTTTCTATTTTTTCTATTTTTTCTATTTTTCGACTTTTATTCTATGATCGTTATTCGATTTTTGTTATCTACTTTAGAATTATATCTGTCAGAAAATATGAGTTCAGCCGACAACCCTGAAGAAGCCGGATTGTTTTTTAAAATTGCAGTTGAAACATGTATGCACATATGTAGCCAATAATGTTTGTATAAATTTTTTTTAAATACTATAATACAGCTCTATCTATTGAGCACTATTTATAAACATTGGAGTTTCATTGGATTAACATCTAGTAAACAACAACCATACAAGTACTAATATATATATATTATATATATATAATAGTAATCCAGGTAAGATAAAAATCTAAAGAATTTCAACTGGGCTCATATAATAGTGCTCAATTGTAAATAGGACTTTTTATATAATTATTTTCATTTATTTATATAGATCAGACTTATTCTCCTGATGAGCTCTTAGTTTCTAATAATTAATGACCGATAACATCGACAAGCCAGTGTAGCGGCTTTTTGTTCATATCTGTATAAATACAAATAATTATATATATATATATATATATATATATATATATATATATATATATATATGTGTGTATTGATAGAGAGAGAATGAAGTAGCAAATAAAATCAAAAAGAAAAAAGAAAACCAATAACGAACATCACGTGACCGTCTTTCCCGCCTTTGCTAATGTTGCTGCTATTTGAGTCCTTATAACCTCCCCCCCCCCCAAAGAAAAAACAATAACGAACGTCTTAATAAACGCTGACAAGTTGACTCTTCTGTTTTAAGGCGCCATCTTATCAGAAGGTGGGGACGAAGTCGTTGTGGGAGTGTCCAGGATACGGAAATGGTGAAATGAATCTCGTGAATAATGGGAGTAGACAGATTTGACGAGACGGTTTCGTAAAGGGTGACAAAAACTGAAGCAATAGATTGGAAAAAAGTAAAACGAAACAGGATCAATGGCGATATTTAGATTGGGTGCCGGTTGAGGACCGTGGCGCTCGTCGATTGCTGATAAACACCACGAGATTGAGAATGCAAAATCAAAGCGATGGAATGTAGGTCACACAATACATGACGCCGGCATTGGAACATCTTTTCTCTTCACTCAATCATCGCTACTTGTCTCTCAATTCCTCCTACGATCGACGCGTTCATATCTCGACACACATTACTATCGACATCATTTTACAAATATAGTTATCAACAAGCACGTGTTTCGTCGTCTCTACGATATCAATGCGGCAAAACCTAGCGAAATTCGAAACTGGGACTCCAGTGACATAGTCCGGTGCTCTACCACTGAGACACGACCACCGCTAGCAGCAGTGGAATGGTATAGCATTATAAATGCTGCCATTTATATCTGTATATCTTTATTTTAATATCCGTAAAGGGGAGGGAAAAGTGGTGCAAAACTTGCTTATTTAATTTTGGGTCGAATCATCTTCAAATATGGATTCATGTTTTCCTCAACTAGGTATTCATGATATACACTTATCTGCATACCACTGAGAGCAGTTTCAGGTCATATTCAGGATAGATTATATTTAGCCCGTAGATAAAACTGACATGTACTACCACTCTGGGTTAGAATTGACCTAGGAGTAATGACAACTAAAGAATAACTCTAGACTCAAAATCAGGAGCATTAACAATGGGGGAAGTTTCATAGCATACCTAGTACATCATTTTCTGTCAACCAGAATGTGCGTAAATCTTGTATGTAGGTTTATGTTGTCAGTATCATTTACGGTTTGGTTTCGTAAAAGATACTACTAAGATAAAAATAGCTGGTGAAAGACTAATGCTCATAGTCAATCTTAAAACACGTTATGGAAAAAGATGTTCATTTCTCTAATTGCAATCCAGCTTAATTTCATATACTGATAAGTAAATCATTATTCAATTTCCTTAATGTATTTTATGTTATCATTGTTCAATTAATTTTAAATAACGATCACAGAGATATAGATATATGTATATTTATTCCGGTAAGTAATAATTACACCGAATGTATTCATAGATTAATCATGTATGTTATTCTTGCTGATCATTTATCTAAGAAAGAAATTATTAAAACCTCTTAATTTACCAAAACGCAAATTAGAAATTTTGCGCGATTGCTCATTTTCCCGGAATCTCTCTGCATACTATGTTCGTGGAAGACACACATATCTCAGAGTTTATGAGAAAATCAGCATATTAAATAGCTTATTCAAATAAGCAAAAGCCAAGAGAATGAAATAAGAGAAAGAAAGAAAATGCTAATTGAACGCAACATTAAACAGATTTCCATCACGCATCAGATTGGTTTAAATGTACAAAACTAAGATATTTCTCTTTTTCTACATACACACACACACACACACACACAGATATATATATATATATATATATATATATATATATATATATATATATATATATATATTCCATGATAAATGGCAGTATACTGAAATCATATGCCCTTAATAAGGTTAAGATGAAAATTCATATACACGAAATGTACAAAAGCAAGGGAATGCCCAAATTTTTACACTTTTATTGTCATTAAGGGCATGCGAGCACAACAGGGCTATGTATTTTACTGGTAGGAATTTAGCTTAAGCGCACCTCACACACTTCATCCACTCATGTATAGAGATTTATACTGTAGTGATGTGATAATAGAATGGTTTGGCTGATATGTAGTCATACCCTTAATGACTATAAAAGCGTAATCATTTGGGAATTTCCTTGCTTTTGTACATTTAGTATATATGAATTTTCATCTTAACCCTATTAAGGGCATATGATTTCAGTATACTGGAATTTTTCATGGAATGTCACTACTTTTGTAAAGGCTATGCCTCAATACAATGCCTTCTCATAAGGTTTTTTGGAATTTTCTGGAAAACTAAGGTATATGGTAAACTGAAATTAAAATGCCATCAACTAGACCCTAGAACCTCTATCTCTGCCAAAAATCAGCTGAATCCATCAAATAGTTGATGAGATACAGGGTGGCACATACGTACGTACGTACACACAGATAACATGATTTCATGATTGAACTTTTTGGATCTCTGGGTTGCCTTGACTAATGATGTTGAAATCCTCCACACTTATAGAACCTATCAAATGAAAATTTTGTGCAAAGTTTATACTAATTTGGTTTATTGGTTTTTGAGTTATGATTGATCAAAGAAATGAGATTTCCAGCAGAGGCAATTTGTAAAGTCTATTAATGGATAGAGCGCTCTCTTGATTAATGTATTTTATTTTAAAACGCAACACTATAGACATACATATCGATGGTTCGATCCTTGTCTAAGTTAGCCATGCTGTTGACGGCTGTAAGCCAGAAAAACGTGTCCATGGATTACTTTTATGTGGGTATAAAATTAATATATATATATATATATATGTGTGTGTGTGTGTGTGTGTGTGTGTGTGTGTGTGTGCTGGAATGTACCGTGTTTTTATAGATGTCATTTATTTGTTTATTTTTGTTTGCGATACATTTATATATATATACATATATATATATATATATATATATATATATATATATATATATATATATATATATATATATATATATATATATATATAACTTTCCGTATAAATAATTGAATGTGTTAAAATGTATCGCAAACAAAAATAAACAAATAAATGAAATTTATAAAAACACGGTACATTCCAGCACTAGCGTGAGTTAGCTCAGTGATAGAGCTTCAGGCATCAGACTCTGGGGTCCTGGTTTCGAACTATCTTGGTTTAGCTACGCTGATGACTCGTAAACGACTAAACACGTGTCCGTGGATAATTAAATTTTAATTTATATATATATATATATATATATATATATATATATATATATATATATATATAAATATATATATATATGTATATATATATATATATATATATATATATATATATATATATATATATATATATACCCACGCCAGTGTTCGCACTAATATTCATATGCAATCATAGAATTATTACATCATAAATTCAATTTTTTCCAGACTCTCGGTCGACCGCTGCTGCCAGCGAGGAAAGCCGGGGGGGGGTGCAGTGGGCCCAGAACGACTCAAGAAAATTTCATTTTGTTCTGTCTTACTCCTACTCCCTACACACGCATTTAGTTTCCGTGTTCTGTCTGTTAAAATAAAACTGCAAAAAATACAACGGAATCCGCCTGGTGTTTCTATAAACAGCGCGAGCATTGTTAACAACGAAGAACCAAGATACACCAGCCAGCCAAACGAAACCTGGGTGTAGCCATCCCAATGAGGTAAGCAGCAATGTAACAATTATACTTGCAAGATCAGATTTCACAGTTCCACATAAATAGTGTAAAAGCTTTTTAGGAAAATGTGTAGACTTAAAGAGGAAACCTGAAGAACAAAAGACTGGGACATTCGTATTGGTCACTCCACGTTACAAATACTGTGCGTATCCTTTCACAGTTGACTAATAATCAATATTCCGTTTTCTTTGTCTTAAGAAGTCGTCTTTATTTCAACTAGAAAAAGATAATCGCCGCATTTCACTAAGCAAACAAAGATCACGTCAACAAGAAATACAAAGAGAAAAATCAATAATCGAAATCTGTTTTGGAAGTAACACATTTCGCTCATTTTTATTCAGTCATTTTGTTGAGAAATTTATTTTTCTAAGATACGATACATGCGGGACCTCTGGAAATTCCACGGTTGCTTTCTACATTTATTCGTATAATTTACGAATTCGTTTTGATTCGTTTAAACCATTTTACAACTGTCTGCAAGAATCGCAGTGTCAGAAAGTAGCTTTTTTTGAGATTTTAAAATTTTAGCCTACGGTTCGATTCGGAATATAACTTCAAAAAGTTTACAAAATAGCATAGTACATCATTGTAATGAAAACATTAAAAATCTTAAATAAAAATGAAACTACTGGTTACTTGTAAAAATGATATTCTTCAAAACACCATTGTGCTAACATTTTTTTTGTTATTGGACCTCATATTGCAAAGGTTACTTTTAACTCGACTTTCAAAGGCAATAATTGCAAACATGATTATATTGGAAATAATTTTTTTCCAGAAACCTTCCAACCAGCAGTATATCTCAACATGGGCAACGCCAACTGAATACCGCTAGTATATATTATTATATGAAAGATTCAAACCGAGAAAGGTAGAAAAAATGTATAGAGGTGGACGTGACGAGAGAGAGAAAGGAATATATAGATGTTCTTTCTAGTCATGCGCTAATTTACTTATCGACAGCCATTACCAAAATTTAGTAACAATCTTTCGAGATTCCTATTTTCTGTTTTTAAGAAAGCAAATACACCTATACAAAATTACTACAAAATCCGCGATTACAGAGAAAACCCCGAAGTTTTTAAGCACTTTATAAGCCTTTATTTTTAGAATAGGTGTCGTAAAGCATAGCATTGTTCTCTAAAATACATGATGGTTTTCTGAAAATAAATATTGCATCTCCGGAAAAAGTCAAAAACAAAATCCATTAAGTACTCATCTGATTCGCAGACTCATTCGCGATAACCCCATTGGGGTTTGGAACAGTGCAGACAATCTGACTGAAAATAGTTGTGAAATCTAACAATAGAAATACGAAGAATTGAATACGAAATTAGTCTAAGAAACAGATTCGGTTTTCCCTAACTGAATAGTCAGTTGTGAAATTTTATAAGTAATATGCTGTAATGAACGTGAGGAAGTGTGCGTTTTCCGTCATTTATCGACGAAAACGAGATGATTCGAACACTGCCCCAATACTATAATTCAATATCTCCGATCAGAAAGAAAAGATTCCAAGAAATGGGAGGAGGTGGGAACCCTGGCCCTCTGAGTATGACAGGAGTTGTTAATTTTTCAGAAGAAGAAGATCTGGCCCTGTGGGTATGACAGGAGTTGTTCATTTTTCAGAAGAGGGAGACCTGGCCCTCTGGGTATGACAGGAGTTGTGCCTTTTTCAGAAGAAGGAAGACCTGGCTCTCTGGGTATGACAGGAGTTGTTCATTTTTCAGAAGATGGATACCTGGCCTCTGGGTATGACAGGAGTTGTTCATTTTTCAGAAGAGGGAGACCTGGCCCTCTGGGTATGACAGGAGTTGTTCATTTTTCAGAAGAGGGGATCCCTGGCCCTCTGGGTATGACAGGAGTTGTTCATTTTTAGATAATCGAGACCTGGCCCTCTGTATATGACAGGAGTTGTTCATTTTTCAGAAGAATGAGGCCTGGCCCTCTTGGTATAACAGGAGTTGTTCATTTTTCAGAAGGGGTAGACATGGCGATCTGGGTATGATAACAGTTGTATATTTTTTAGAAGAGGGAAGCCTGGGCCTCTTGGTATAAGAGGAGTTGTTCATTTTCCAGAAGAGGGAGACCTGGCCCTCTGGGTATAAGAGAAGTTGTTCATTTTTCAGAAGATGCAGACCTGACACTCTGGGTATGACAAGAATTTTTAATTTTTCAGAAGAGGGGAGCCCTGACCTTCTGAGTATGACAGGAGTTGTTAATTTTTAAGAAGAGGGAGACCTGGCCATCTGGATATGACAGTGGTTGTTCATTTTTCAAGAAAAGGGAGACCTGGCCCTCTAGGTATTACAGAAGTTCTTCATTTTTCAGAAGAGGGAGACCTGGCGCTCTGGGTATGACAGGAGTTGTTCATTTTTCAGAAGAGGGAGACCTGCCCCTCTGGGTATGACAGGAGTTGTTAATTTTACGGAAAAGGGAGGCCTGGCCCTCTGGGTATGACAGGAGTTGTTCATTTTTCAGAAAGGGGGAGCCCTGGCCCTCTGGGTATGACAGGAGTTGTTAATTTTCAGAAGAGGGAGACCTGACCCTCTGTATATGACAGGTTTTGTTCATTTTTCAGAAGAATGAGGCCTGGCCCTCTGGGTATGACAGGAGTTGTACATTTTCTAGAAGAGGGAGACCTGGCACTCTGGGTATGACAGGAGTTGTTCATTTTTCAGAAGAGGGAGACCTGGCTTTCTGGGTATTACAAGAGTTTTTCATTTTTCAGAAAACGGAAGACCTGGCCCTCTGGGTATGACAGAAGTTGTTCAGTTTTCAGAAAAGGGAGACCAGCCCTCGAGATATGACAGGAGTTGTTAATTTTTCAGAAGAGGGGGATCTGGCCCTCTGGGTATGAGTGGAGTTGTTTATTTTTCAGAAGAGGGAGACCTGGCCTTCTAGGTATTACAGGAATTGTTAATCTTTTAGAAGAATGAGACCTGGCCCTCTGGGTATTACAGGAGTAGTTCCTTTTTCAGAAAAGGGAGACCTGGCCATCGGAGTATGACAGAAGTTGTTCATTATTCAGTAGAGGGAGCGCTGGCATTCTGGGTATGACAGGAGTTGTAAATTTTTCAGAAAAATGAGAATTGGCCCTCTGTGTATGACAGGAGTAGATCATTTTTCAGAAGACATAGACCTGACCCTCTGGATATGACAGGAGTCGTTCATTTTCAGAAGACGGAAACCTGGCCCTCTGGGTATTACAGGAGTTGTTCATTTTTCAGAAGAGGGGAGCCCTGGCCCTCTGGGTATGACTACAGTTGTTACTTTTTCAAAAGAAGAGACATGGCGCTCTGGGTATGATAACAGTTGTTTATTTTTCAGAAGAGAGAGCCCTGGCCCTCTGGCTATGACAGGAGTTGTTAATTTTTACGAAGAATTAGAACTTGCCCTCTGGGTATGACTGGAGTTATTAATTTTTCAGAAGAAGAGACATGGCGCTCTGGGTATGATAACAGTTGTTAATTCTTCAGAAGAGGGAGCCCTGGCCCTCTTGGTATAACAGGAGTTGTTCATTTTTCAGAAAATGGAGACCTGGCATTCTGGGTATGAGAGGAGTTGTTCATTTTTCAGAAGAGAGAGGCCTGACCCTCTGGGTATGACAGGAGTTTTTAATTTTTCAGAAGAGGGAGACCTGGCCCTCTTGGTATGACCGGCGTTGTTAATTTTTAAGAAGAGGGGAGCCCTGATCCTCTGAGTATGACAGGAGTTGTTTATTTAGTAGAAGAGGGAGACCTGGCCATCTGGGTATGACAGGAGTTGCTCATTTTTCAGAAGACGGAGACCTGGCACTCTGGGTATGACAGGAGTTGTTCATTTTTCAGAAGAGGGAGACCTGCCCCTCTGGGTATGACAGGAGTTCTTCATTTTTCAGAAGATAGAGACCTGGCCCTCTGGGTATGACAGGAGTTGTTCATTTTTCAGAAGATGGAGACCTGGAACGTTGGGTATGACAAGAATTGTTCATTTTTCAGAAGAGGGAGACCTGGCCCGCTGGGTATAACAGGAGTTGTTCATTTTTAAGAAGAGAGACACCAGGCCTTCTGGGTATGACAGGAGTTGTTCATTTTTCAGAAGAGGGAGAACTGGCTCTCTGGGTATTACAGGAGTTTTCCATTTTTCAGAAACCGGGAGACCTGGCTCTCTGGGTATGACAGTAGTTGTTTATTTTTCAGAAGAGGGAGATCTGGCTCTCTGGGTATGACAGGGGTTGTTCATTTATCAGAAGAGGGTGACCTGGCCCTCTGGATATGACAGGAGTTGTTAATTTTTCAGAAGAGGGGGATCTGGCCTTCTGGGTATGACAGGAGTTGTTTAGTTTTACAGACGAGGGAGACCTGCCCCTCTGGGTATGACACGAGTTGTTAATTTTTCGGAAGAGGGGAAGCCTGCCCCTCTGGGTAGACAGGAGTTGTTAATTTTTCAGAAGAAGAGACATGGCGCTCTGGGTATGATAACAGTTGTTTATTTTTCAGAAGAGGGAGCCCTGGCCCTCTTGGTATAACAGGAGTTGTTCATTTTTCAGAAAATGGAGACCTGGCCCTCTGGGTATGAGAGGAGTTGTTCATTTTTCAGAAGAGAGAGGCCTGACCCTCTGGGTATGACAGGAGTTTTTAATTTTTCAGAAGAGGGAGACCTGGCCCTCTTGGTATGACAGGCGTTGTTAATTTTTAAGAAGAGGGGAGCCCTGATCCTCTGAGTATGACAGGAGTTGTTTATTTTGTAGAAGAGGGAGACCTGGCCATCTGGGTATGACAGGAGTTGCTCATTTTTCTAGAGGAGGGAGACCTGGCCTTCTGGGTATGACAAGAGTTGTTCATTTTTCAGAAGAGGGAGACCTGGCCCTCTGGGTATGACAGGAGTTGTTCATTTTTCAGAAGATAGAGACCTGGCCCTCTGGGTATGACAGGAGTTGTTCATTTTTCAGAAGAGGGAGGCCTGGCCCTCTGTGTATGACAGGAGTTGGTCATTTTTCAGAAGAGGGGGACATTGCCCTCTGGGTATGACATGTTGTTCATTTTTCAGAAGAATTAGACCTGGCCCTCTGGGTATGACTAGAGTTGTTCATTTTTCAGAAGAAGAGACATGGAGCTCTGTGTATGATAACAGTTGTTTATTTTTCAGAAGAGGGAGCCCTGGCCCTCTTGGTATGACAAGAGTTGTTCATTTTTCAGAAAAGGGAGACCTGACCCTCTGGGTATGACAGGGGTAGTTTATTTTTCAGAAGAGGGAGACGTGACCCTCTCGGTATGACAGGAGTTGTTAGTTTTTAGAAGAAGGAGCCCTCGCCCTCTAAGTATAACAGGAGTTGTTTATTTTTAAGAAGGGGGAGACCTGGCCATCTGGATATGACAGGAGTTGTTCATTTTTCAGAAGAGGGAGACCTGGTCCTCTGGGTATGACAGGAATTGTTCATTATTCAGAAAAGGGAGACCTGGCAATCTGGGTATTACAGGAGTGGCTCATTTTTCAGAGGAAGGACGCCTGGCTCTGTGTGTATAAAAGGAGTTGTTCATTTTTCAGAAAAGGGAGACCTGGCCCTCTGGGTATGACAGGAGTTGTTCATTTTTCAGAAGAGGGAGGCCTGGCCCTCTGGGTATGACAGGAGTTTTTCATTTTTACGAAGAATTAGACCTGCCCCTCTGGGTATGACTGGAGTTGTTAATTTTTCAAATAAAGAGACATGGCGCTCTGGGTATGATAACAGTTGTTTATTTTTCAGAAGAGGGAGCCCTGGCCCTCTTGGTATAACAGGAGTTGTTCATTTTTCAGAAAAGGGAGAGCTGACTCTCTTGGTATGACAGGAGTTGTTTATTTTTCAGAAGAGGGAGACCTGGCCATCTGGATATGACAGGAGTTGTTCATTTTTCAGAAGATAGAGACTTGGCCCTCTGGGTATGACAGGAGTTGTTCATTTTTCAGAAGAGGGAGCCCTGGCCCTCTGGGTATGACAGGATGAATTAATTTTCAGAAGAGGGAGCCATTGCCCTCTGTATATTACAGGTTTTGTTAATTTTCTAGAAGAATGAGGCCTGGCTCTCTGGGTATGACAGGAGTTGTCCATTTTTCAGAAGAAGGAGACATGACCCTCTGGGTATGACAGGAGTTATTCATTTTTCAGAAGAGGAAGCCCTGGCCCTCTGGGTATGACAGGAGTTCTTAATTATCAGAAGAGGGAGCCCTGGCCCTCTGTATATTACAGGTTTTGTTTATTTTCTAGAAGAATGAGGCCTGGCCATCTGGGTATGACAGGAGTTGTTCATTTTTAAGAAGATGGAAACATGGCCCTCTGGGTATGACAGGAGTTGTTAATTTTTCAGAAGAATGAGACCTGGCCCTCTGGCTATGACAAGAGTTGTTCATAGTTTCAGAAGAGGGAGACATGGCGCTCTGGGTATGAGAACATTTGTCAATTTTTCAGAAGACAGAGGCCTGGGCCTCTTGGTATAACAAGAGTTGTTAATTTTTCAGAAGAGGCAGACCTGACCCTCTGGGTATGACAAGAGTTGTTAATGTTTGAGAAGAGGGAGACCTTGCCTTCTTAGTATCACAGGAGTTGTTAATTTTTCAGAAGAGGGGGATCTGGCCCTCTGGGTATGACAGGAGTTTTTAATTTTTTAGAAATATGAGACCTGGCTCTCTGGGTATGACAGGAGTTGTTTCTATTTTAGAAGAGGGAGACCTGGCCATCTGGGTATTACAGGAGTTCTTTTTTTTTCAGAAGAGGGGGACCTGGTCCTCTGGGTATGACAGGAGTTGTTCATTATTCAGAAGAGCGACACCTGGCCCTCTGGATATGACAGGAGTGGCTCATTTTTCAGAAGACGGAGACCTGGCACTCTGGGTATGACAGGAGTTGTTCATTTTTCAGAAGAGGGAAACCTGCCCCTCTGGGTATGACAGGAGTTCTTCATTTTTCAGAAGATAGAGACCTGGCCCTCTGGGTATGACAGGAGTTGTTCATTTTTCAGAAGATGGAGACCTGGAACGTTGGGTATGACAAGAATTGTTCATTTTTCAGAAGAGGGAGACCTGGCCCTCTGGGTATAACAGGGGTTGTTCATTTTTAAGAAGAGAGACACCAGGCCTTCTGAGTATGACAGGAGTTGTTCATTTTTCAGAAGAGGGAGAACTGGCTCTCTGGGTATTACAGGAGTTGTTTATTTTTCAGAAGAGGGAGATCTGGCTCTCTGGGTATGACAGGGGTTGTTCATTTATCAGAAGAGGGTGACCTGGCCCTCTGGATATGACAGGAGTTGTTAATTTTTCAGAAGAGGGGGATCTGGCCTTCTGGGTATGACAGGAGTTGTTTAGTTTTACAGACGAGGGAGACCTGGCTCTCTGGGTATGACAGCAGTGGCTCATTTTTCAGGAGAGGGAGACCTGGCACTCTGGGTATGACAGCAGTGGCTCATTTTTCAGGAGAGGGAGACCTGGCACTCTGGGTATGACAGGAGTTGTTCATTTTTCAGAAGAGGGTGACCTGGCCCTCTGGGTATGACAGGAGTTGTTAATTTTTAAGAAGAGGGAGCCCTGGCCCTCTGGGTATGACAGGAGTTGTTAATTTTTCAGAAGAGGGAGACCTGGCCATCTGGGTATGACAGGAGTTGTTCATTTTTTAGAAATGGGGAGGCCATGCCCCTCTTGGTATGACAGGAGTTGTTAATTTCTCAGAAGAGGGAGACCTGCCCCTCTGGGTATGACACAAGTTGTTAATTTTTCGGAAGAGGGGAAGCCTGCCCCTCTGGGTAAGACAGGAGTTGTTAATTTTTCAGAAGAGGGGAGCCTGGGCCCTCTGGGTATGACAGGAGTTGTTCATTTTTCAGAAGAGGGAGCCCTGGCCTTCTGGGTATTACAGGAGTTGTTCATTTTTCAGAAGAATCAGACCTGGCCCTCTGGGTATTACAGGAGTTGTTAATTTTTCAGAAGAGGAGTCTTGGCCCTCTGGGTATGACAGGAGTTTTTAATTTTTCAGAAGAGGGATACCTGGCCTTCTGGGTATGACAGAAGTTGTTAATTTTTAAAAAAGGGAGACCTGGCCCTCTGGATATGACAGGAGTTTTTAATTTTTAAGAAGAGGGAGCCATGGCCCATCGGGTATGACAGGAGTTGTTCATTTTTCAGAAGAGGGAGACCTGGCCCTCTGGGTATGACAGGAGTTGTTCATTTTTCAGAAGAGGGAGACCTGGCCTTCTGGGTATGACAGGAGTTTTGAATTTTTCAGAAGAGGGGAGCCATGGCCTTCTGTATATTACAGGAGTTGTTACTTTCACAGAAAGCTGGCGGTTAGGTCGGCGTGGTTCCTCTCCAGCTAAGGTATTTGGCCAGGCAAAAATCTTATTTTGCAAGTTTGCTATTTCACCTGGGACACGATTTTCACCCTCCAACAAATAAACCTGTTACTTGCTTATAAACTTGACTTGTAGCCTTACTTGGGATGTGTAACGAAGAGTGAAATAATGCTCTACCACTGAGTTAAAACGGGATGTAGAATTATGCTTTCTGTTCTGTTTACCAACAACATGCGAACGACAGAACATTTAGTAAATACCTCTCTCTCTCTCTCTCACACACACACACACACACACACGCGCGTCACTGGATAAAATCACAACGAGAATCAGCCCATGCAAACAAAGCGTGATTTGCATACGTGAACTTTCGTCGCCTGACAAAAGTTACATGTTTCCATTTTGTAACTGGAACACTCTGGGTTTAATCCCTGATGGAGAATACAAGGTGCAACCCTAACCCGTTTTCCCTGTGGACCTACATGATGGTTGCTAGAGGATTGGAATTCATTGTTGCAGTACTGACTGAATCGCACTACAACTTTGGACAGGCACAACGAGAGGGTGCGATCGCGGCCAGTGCAGTGAACGCACTCATGCATGTTCACAATGCAAATAATTAGTTGAAAACTTTCATGGCAGAAAATCGAGTTATTTAAATGAGTCGTTTTCTAAGTTCAATATAAAGGAGAATTTAGGATTTGGGATTTTTATTTTGCAGGACTTGATGCTGATAAAACGGAAGTATAGAGAAAGTGTTTATTCCGGCGTATATGTGTTTTCGTTATTGTGTCTGCTATTTTAGTCTGCTACCAGTTGAGAGAGGTTGATTCCCCTTTTCTGATAGAACTTTAAAATACCTTTTTGTTTTCAGATATTTAGGTACTATTTATTTTGTTTGCGGTCCCGTTGTAGTCAATACGTAAGTGGTGCTTCCATCTATTTCCCCCCATGCAAAAAGGTATGTAACACGAATACAATAAGAGACTGTCAGTCCGTCTGGTTTGAAATAGCATCTTCATCACTAAATCCCAAGATTGAATTTACGCATGTTAAGAAAATGCATTATTGTTCACTGACAGTTGTCTTTCCTCGTAATTGCGTCCTTTCTTTATTGCATGTTGTTAAACCTGAAATATGCCACTTATTCTAGACTTGTGAGTTATTGTTTCTGCTTTATTGAATCACTGCTTCAAGATACGGGAGTTGGTGACTGCGGGTTTGTATCTTGCTATTTCTCGAATTTTTAGTCATCAATTTTGGCTTTGGTAGTTACTGTTTCTGAGTGTTTGCGTCATTGTTTTCACATTTTCAGTAGCAGTCGATGGGTTCTAGAGTAACAGTCTATGGGTCCCAGAATAGCAGTCTATGAGTTCCAGAGTAGCTGTTTTTTTTGGATTTGTCTATCTCATTCATCGTTTTCAATACACCTAATAGTGTTGTTTATTATCCGGCTGGCAATATCATTAACCCTTATCCTCGAATGGCTTTCGAACTTGGAAACTGATCACACAGTAGTAAAAAAAATATGACGAAGCAGAAGTTCCTAGATCTCTTCTCTAGCAGTAGTAAACCAGAAGCTATAATAACAAGTGTATACTCTCCTCCCCTACGAACTATTGATAATCGAGTGATGGAATATAATAACCATCATCGTATTCATCATTATATATTAATCCAATGAAGGTTGTTCATTACAGGTGTATATTCTCCTCTCCTACAAATTTTTTACAATCAAGTGCTGGATCATAATAACCATCATCGGATTAATCATCATATATTTATCAAATGAAGGTTGTTTATAACAAGTGTATGAACTTCTCCCCTACGAATTATTGACAATCAAGTGATGGAATATAATAACCATCATCGTATTCATCATTATATATTAATCAAATGAAGGTTGTTAATAACAAGTATATACTCTCTTCAACTACGAATAATTAACAATCAAGTGATGGATTATAATAACCATCATTGGATTAATCATAATATATTGATCAAATTAAGGTTGTTAATAACAAGTGTATACTCTCCTCCCCTACCAATTATTGACAATCAAGTGCTGGATCATAATAACCATCATTGGATTCATCATTCTATATTAATCAAATCAAGGTTGTTAATAACAAGTGTATACGCACATCCCCTACGAATTATTGACAATCTAGTGATTGAATATAATAACCATCATCGGATTCATCATTATATATTAATAAAATAAAGGTTGTTAATAATAAGTGTATACTCTCCTCTCCTACGAATTATTGACAATCAAGTGCTGGATTACAATAAGCATCATTGCATTTATCATTATATATAGATCAAATGAAGGTTGTTAATAACAAGTGTATACTCTCCACCCCTACGAATTATTGACAATCAAGTGATATAATATAATAACCATCATCGGATTAATCATCCTATATTAATCAAATTAAGGTTGTTAAATTTTGTTACAGCTTCATTACAAACTACTGTATCTTCGCAGGAGTCCTCGTACTTGAAATTTTGTTTCCGCTTCTTTTATTTTTCAAAACATTGTCGTTTGTATTTGTGTAATTTTTAAAAGAATTTTCATAGTTAAATATAAGTATTACTGTATCGTTTGGTCATCAAATTATCAATTACACTGATTTTTTATAAAATTATAACTAATTCTGTCATCAGTGTAATATTTTTCTGAATTTTTTAGATGAATTGATAATTTAGATTATTCGGACTACTGTTCTCATCTTGAGTTATCTTCACAATGTTTCGGCCGCTGTAACATACGGCCTTCTCCAGGTGTATCTTTACGAACTGTGCAATATTTCTGTCGAACTCGGGCATCTGAACGGAACTCTTTATTTAATCCACGGGGTTAGCATGCTCTTGTTCCGTCAGCCATGACTGGGAGAAGTCTTCGTATCGCCCGCACAGAAGGTTTGCACCTTCAACCGTCAGATGACTATCACTCGGAACTGAATTTTGCTTAGTACTATATCTTTGCAAGGACCCGTGGCCAGTGGATATTGTACTAAGTAAAATTCAGTTCCAAGTGATAGTCATCTGAAGGTTGAAGGTGCAAACCTTCTGTGCGTGCGATACGAAGAATTGGGAATTACTGAAGACTTATCGCAGTCATGGTTGACGGAACAAAAGCATGCTACCCTCCCCCGTGGATTAAATAAAGAGTTCCGTTCTCAATTCTGTGCAGATTCCTGAGTTTGACAGAAATATTCTTGAGTTTGTAAAGATACACGTGAAGAAGGCCGTAGGTTACAGCGGCTGAAACGTTGTGAATATAACACTCAAGATGAGAACAGTAGTCGGAAAATTCCAAATTGTTTTAACATGTATTTATGAAAATATTGAATATAAACTTTCAATAGTTTAATACATGAGAATTTGCTAAGACTTTTAAAGACAAAAATTACTTTTTATTCGACAAGTCAAATGCTTCCAAATTCCTTTCAAATATAGAAGCGTCACTAAGCAATTCATTCTTTTTCCTTTTCTTTTTCAAGTAATAACAAAATATTAAAATGGTAATTTATTTACGAAAAAAATGGTAGGTTTAGTTTCGTAATTATTTTTTTAACAACTGACACTGTTACCTGAACTGTTCTACATCTACTAACCCAAGCACTCTCATCCATCCTTTCAACGTGACCATAAAAACAAATTATCCTCTTCTACACACTTCTCTCAATGCTGTCCAGATTTAATCTTTCTCTGAAGTCATCAGATCTAAGCCTGCCGTTAAGACTCGCATTACACATCCATCGTATCATTCACATATCGGTTCTCGGTTTAGGTTCAGCTTTGGCACCGGACGAAAACCGAACTGTTTTTTTTTACCCTAACCTAGTCGGTTTTTATCCGGTTTAGAAGTTGTACCAGTACCTATTTCTCTCCATACGCATCCTCAACGCTAACTGGTCAGGTTTCACATTGATACATCACACTTCGTATAATTCCTGATAGGCTTTTCCTTCAGTCGACAGTGGTAACGCTCTGCTATTTAGTAATGACAGAAGATCCTTGAACGTACCCCACCTACTCTTAACTAAATACGAATAAGAAAAGTAAAAACATTCTAGTAACGAATAAACGTCTCTGCAGCTGAATCATTCATGAACAAAATCACCTTACATGACGGTTTCGACCCCCCCCCTCCCCACAAACAAAATAAAATAAAATCACCAGGAAATAGGTCATCAATCGCATTTTCTTCAACTGATTATCTTCGATACGAGTCACGAGTGTTTGTATCAAATATCGATTACAAAATCGATCAAAAGAAACGGGATAAAGCAATCAAATAGTTCGAAAATCAATACTTTTTGCATATTGCTATTTTTTATGATGCTTAGGGGAAAATTGGACCTTTATACATGTACTAGGAGATGGGTATGAATGAGGAACTAGTGTATTCCTACTCCAAAACATAAACCCCACATTACTATTTGTACTCTTTAAATACTAATGCGTCACCACACACCAAAGGCAAACGCCACTTGATGAGATGGAGCGATTTCCATAAAGAAACATGTGTTCCTAAGATCGAAATCTTTAGAAAGACTGTTCATAGAAATTCCGTCTTTTCTATAATATTCAATTTTCATGTTATAGTTTTTTAAATTAACACGGGCTTTGATAATTATGGATGTCTGGTGCGAACAGAGACCTAGTGACATTGTAGAATAATCTTTTACAAATACAATATCACCATTGAATTCCTCGTAAAAAGGTCACAAAAGAACAGCAGTTTGATCTTAGAATAGGACTTCGTTTTCAATTGTGTTTCCAGATAGAGATTATAGATGTCAGTTTCGGAAATCATGAAATCATAAAAGAGATTAAGTGTAATGGCAGATCGATTTAGTGTTGATTTTTAACTGCAGATACACAAATACCCTCGGCAAATAAGGTTTATTGTAAGTTATCGAATTGTGCAGAGAAGACGTAAAGAGTGAAGAAACTCATTCGCGACAGACGTCATGGGCGAGAAAACACCGTTCGCGACAAACGCCTAAGGCGGAAACAAAACCGTTCGCGACAAACGGCTGGAAAAACACCGTTCGCGGCAGACGTCTAAGGCGGGAAAAAAGTTCGCGGCAGACTTTAAGGCGGGGAAAAAGACCGTTCGCGACAGATGTCTAGGACGGGAAAACACCGTTCGCGACCGACGTCTGGGGGCGGAAAAAAAGCGTTTGCGACACACGTCCACGAGAGGAAACATAACCGTTCGTGACACACGTCCACGACAGGAAAAAAAACCGTTCGCGACAAACGTCCACGACAGGAAAAATAACCGTTCGCGACAGGAAAAATAACCGTTCGCGACACACGTTCATGACAGGAAAAATAACCGTTCGCGACAGGAAAAATAACCGTTCGCGATACACGATCAAGACATGGAGGAAAACCCGTTCGCGATGCAGGAAAAAGTCGTTGTCTTAAATATAGTACTTACTAAAGTCACCAACATTATTTACTTTTGGTTGTGAGTATATTTTACGACACATCAACAATTTTATGATTATTTACTTTATGAAATGGGAAGGTCGTTTAATTATCTTTTAATTTTTTTACAATAATATTGTGTCATCTGTGTTCCTGCCGGACAATTATTTCGTTTATTATTATAAAATTTTAAAATTATTAAAATTAAAAGAACTAATGAAAATTGTGATATAAAGTTCAAGACTGGAGCTGGATTACACAAATGATCCACACCGAAATAAATGAACAGAACGGCCGCTTGAAAATGAATGTATTCATAGATTCAAAATCTACTGGAAAGATGTTTATTAAATTTGAAACATAATAGACATAAAAAGAAACATTGATCACTGGCATAATTGTTTATAATAAATGGGCAACGTTAACCGCAACTATTAAGGATAAGAAACGAGGTTAACTGAACAAACTTCTAAAGTTAATAGCAATATAACGATCGTTACGTTGAGCTGACAAGTTCCGTTAGATCTCGTCAGCTCTCATTTTTAATATCTATAATAGACAATGCTATTCTTATTGATATGACAGATAACTAACAAGTTTGTTTTTATTCCCTGTTTCCTTCTTTATTTTATTTTTATGAATATATTCAGTTTTCTATCTCTTGAACAACTACTCTAATATGATTGATTAAAAGTATTTTTTTAAAGAAATCTAAATACACTCACGCAAAGTATAAACCGTAATAGCGACAAATGAAAAGTAATTAAGCGATGGAGACCCCCGCCATTTTATTCGCCTATATATATATATATATATATATATATATATATATATAGAGAGAGAGAGAGAGAGAGAGAGAGAGAGAGAGAGAGAGAAAGAAAGGGTATTTTTAAACCATTTTTTCGTAATAGTATTTTTTTTAATATAACAATGTGTAGTGTTAAAATAAATAAAATGTATTTTTATCTGAACTTTCGAGAAATAAAATTCTCCTAGTCAAAGAAGTGTTTTTCTTTTTCTTTTTTTTCTTCGTCGTCCGATAGTAATGGACTTTTGGGTCAGAAAATCACGTTATGTCTGTAAGCGAGATTACGCCAATTTGAATAGAAAGGGTATGTAGACATATTTTTAAACCATTGTTTCGTAATAGTATTATATTTATTTTAAAAAACCATAACAATGTGTAGTGTTAACATAAATAAAAAATATTTTAATCTGAACTTACGAGAAATAACATTGTCCTTGTCAAAGAAGTGTTTTTCTTTTTCTTTTTTTTTTTCTTCATCGTCCGATAGTAATGGACTTTTGGGTCAGAAAGTCCTTTTCTTCTTAATAGTATTGACTCGGGCAGACATATATTATTTCGAAGGTTATGTTATTCATAGTAATTCATACAAATCCATGTAGAAAACATCGTTTAATTTCCACGGAATCCTGCGAATTAATGATTATGTTTTCAAATTGTCGCCATACGTCACGTGTAAGGTACCTACTTAAAAGAAAACCGATATTTTCGAAGTTATTGATCAAGTTTTTTTTAGTTTGTTTACTTTGTATTCACCCCAAACAAGGCACATTGCTACTGAGACGCAATGAGCTACTGTGAATAGGGACCAGATTAACGAGGGCATCTTAAATAAGGAGTTGTGTAGCTTGTCTACATTACATTTAAATGTCTGCATATTGGTGCAGTCGGGAAACAGGGAGCAGGCAAGGAATTGCAGATGTAAATAGTTCGAGAAAAGAAGCTATTAGAGTAGAAAGTATTTCGGCATCCGTAGATCTCAACAGTGAAGGGGTGGGGCTTTGCTGATTGTCGGGTAGGACGGAGTATTTACGTTGAGGGAATACAAGTGCAGCAAGTTCACCGGATCACATTCAATTGAAGTACTTATGAAACAAGCACAGCAATGCAACATTGCGGCGATGAGACAGCAACTAGAGCTTGATAGACAGTGTGGGACATATTAGATCAGATGCTTTTTAGCCTGTCTAAGAGGAAGAGACTATCGGTCGGTGCACCAGCCCAGATGTAGCAACAATACTCCATGCATGGACGAATGAGGCATTTATAGAGATATAGGTCACCGGCAGGCGAAAGAAGTTTTCTAGCACGGTAGAGGTATCCCACCTTGTTAACAGCAGACTTGGAAGTATCTCTTATGTATTTGTTCCAATCAATATTACCTGTGAATGTTAGGCCGAGGTGTTTGAATGTTGGACTCTCAGATAGGGTGCTATTAGTTATGACAATCAATGGTTCGAACGGTTTCTTTTAATAATTAAAAGAAAGGAGCTTTGTCTTGGTAGCAGTAAATGTAACCATCCATTTTGGGACCAATTTTAGTACAGACTGGAGTTCATTTTCTAAGGATTCAGCCATTACCTTGTATATGTGCACGTTCGTTTTGCCCACATGTCGAGAATAGAGTGCGGTGTCATCAGCAAATATACTCATCTCGGACACAATTGCATCAGGGAGGTCGTTTATGAAGATCAATAAGGTCCCAAGGATCGACCCCTGGGGCACACCTGCATTAATATCATGTTTAAATGTTAGGCCATCGAGGGCGACCTGAATATTTTTTCTAAGAAGGACTTGATTATATTAAATATTCGTCCAGTAATACCGTATAAATTAATTTTTATGAGAAGATCTTCATTCCAGAACTAATAGAAAAGTTTTAGCTTTTGATAATTAAAAAGCCATTACAGATCTAATACTAATTGAATCATCCTTCGAGTTCTCGATCAATACATGCGTAGT
The DNA here is from genome assembly GCA_963556195.1 of Sepiola atlantica. NCBI lineage: Eukaryota > Metazoa > Mollusca > Cephalopoda > Sepiida > Sepiolidae > Sepiola > Sepiola atlantica. The sequence continues at coordinate 59,947,960 of OY744531.1, forward strand.
AATTAAAACCCTCTCTTATTGGTGTGACGTTCAAACTGGTTGGACGTTGTGCGAACAAGATATACTATTTAGCATGTTTTTAAACTCTTTATCAGTTAAGATATCTTTCTGATTGAGAACTAAGTGACTTTTGTTCGTAATTTTCTCCAAGTGGTTTTGTTTCATGGCATATCAACCATTTATAGATTATTTAATGCTTAACAAAGTTGTCAAATAGTATTCTATAGGTGGGATAATTATTTATCTTACGAGAATACACTACTCTCGGAATACACTGCTCTTTAAAAAGTTGAGCGTTTTCACAGTTCAGTTGGGATTATGTAAGTAACTGTTACATTCATCCACATATTTGTTTCGCCTCTCTAATAACAATGTGTACTTTGCCATGGAAAATTTATAATTCCTTCTTTTCATCGCGTGCATTTGATTAATAAATTTAAGGGTAACATTTTCATAAATGGATGAAAATTTAAATAGATTAAATCTTTTTTAAAACAAAACATTTTTGTATTATTTGGATTATTCGGAATATCATTCACACTCTAACACTTTTGCGTGGTTATGGCAGATAGAACAAGAACAATCTACCTCGATGGAGTAAATAAAGAGTTCAGTTCAAGATTCCATACAAATTCTCGAGTTTGAAAAGATGAACCTGAAGAGGGTCGGGGATTGCATCACCGAAATATTGTGAAAGTAACAATCAAGATGAGTATTCCAAAAAAATACGATTTATCAATCCTCATCTAAAAAATACGAAACCTAAAACATTTTGCTTTGGTCTGTTTTGCAGTAGATTAACTTTCTTTAGTTACTTCATACAGACACAACACCTATTGTAAACAATCGTTCACGATTTATTGAACACACATTACCTTCATACCGATAGTCGATGGGAAAAGAGGGTTCATACCTTTCTGAAGAGTATTAGTACATAAATGACAACAATATATTCGTTAGGATTTGCACTCCGCAAAGCCGATTCCATGTCTATGGAATCGGCTTTGCGGAGTGCAACGGTACCGATAAGGCTAATCATTTATACACCTAAACATTTATTATAAATACTAGCAAACATGTTTCCTCTGGTCGCATATTTTTGTTAGTATATATGACTAGTGAACATATATTACATTGCCTTCCCAAACCCTTGGAAGATGGTCTCATGACAAGCAGATACTATAATACCCCCCCCCAAAAAAAATAGAAGGCGGTAATGCCTACGAAGGAGGTAATATAACAACAGAACAAATACTACACGACCCGCCAAGAAAAGAGAAAAGGTAATCTCGAGAGAGGTAGTATCCTGATCACAGAACAGATTCTACACTACTCCTGGCCTTTTGGCTAAGATCAAAGTGTAGTATCTGTTCCGATGGATACTGCACCCCATAGACTGGTATTGTCTTGGCATTCGGGCTTGATTTACGCCTGTCTATGGGTCTGTCCTGTGCAGTTCTAGGAGGTCCACCCTCCCAGGCTTCGCCTTCCCTCTTTGGGGAGGAGTAAGTTTATTGCTTACTGCCTGAGGCGCCCCTACCGGGGAATGCAGACGGGGCTGCCCAGGCAATTTTTAATGGCTAGAGTGCTCACCTCTCGGGCGCTGGCTTTTCAAACCTTACTTTCCCGACCCGACCTTGGGTCACATCTTACTTGTGGGAGTAAGATAACAACTGGCCTTGTGCCTAACTCCTGGACAGGAGTAAATCAATACTCCTACAAAAATATATAATGATGTTATCATGACAACAGAATAGATACACCAACCCGCCCCCCTGATTTGAGCATTAAAAGATAATACATTAGTCTGAAATAGTATAGTAAACAGAACAGCACTAAACGATAGTAATAGTATAGTTTAAACTTTAAGCAGATACCAAATTTCCATTATTAATAGAAGTAATAATACAATTTAAGCTTCAAACAGACAGACAACACACCTCCATTAGTAATAGATTTTTTTTCTTCATCTGTATCGCTCATTTTGTTTTTTTATGGAAATCGCTCCAGACGGCATGAAGCCACTTGATGTAAAGAGCTAACAAGAACGAACTATGATTATCGCAAATACAGGATATGCCTATTGGCCTTAGTCTGTAAAAGACCAAGGCTATAAGGTAGGAGGAAAAGTCAGCAAGAAGAGAATTCCACAAGCCTGCAGTTCTTGGAAAGAAACTACTAGAATAGGGAGTTGTATTATAATGAGGTATCAAAACAGCGAATTGATGGAGACCACTGGACCAACGAGTCAAACAAGCTGGAACAAAAAAAAAACAGAAAATAGATCACACAATTCTGAAGAACACATGCCAGAATAGTATTTATAGAAAACACTGAGACTAGCAACATCACATCTGTGAGAGAGAGGGTGCAGAGAATGAAGGGTGGGACCAATCAAATTACACATACGTTTCTGCACCTTATCAAGAACACTCAAATGGGACAGGGATTCACCAGCCCAAATATGACAACATTACTTTATTTAATGAAAAGCATTAATCGTGCCTACTGTAAAAGCTTAATTGTTTACGATTGAATGAAACCCATGCACCATTAACTAATAGCTCAGCGAAGGGTCCATATTACTCTCAGGCGTATTAATTCATAAATGGCTAGAATGCATCTGATAGGATTTCAACTACCCATAGCTTATTCCATTCGACCGCCGTCTATTAGACTAATTACGCAGTTCTTTTATAAATACCGTATTAAGCTAAGACAAAAGAATGGCGATTTGTCTCAGAATAAATCTCAGTTTTATGGAATTTATATTGAAGATTGATTCATAACTGTCAATATTTACCAAATTGATTTAACCGCCCAGCACTCTGCCAAAAATATCAGGAGATAAATCAAACAGTGAAGTCAGTGCACGAATGGTTTGTTGACCATCGTTTACCATTAGTTTGGCAATCGCGCAAGCTAGTATGTTAGCTTAGTCTCGTACAAGGACGTTTCATTCTTGCTAAGCACAACTTCTGAATAAAGATTTAACAGAAAAACAAATATTTATCCAAGCGATTTTTAGTCAGTCGGTGATTTCTATAAAAGAGTTATGTTACTATCTAACGGGATACCACTTCTTTCTTCCGCCAGTAGGTATATTTACATCACATGTGACATCTTGGGCTTGTCTAAGGATACACCATCCGCCTCATCTGGGAATGAATGAGTACTCCTGCTCCCAGCTCTCAACCTCATACTACCATTTTTATTCCTTAATTTTATTTATTACCAGTAAATTGAAAACTAAACTAAAACGTCTTCTTTACTGGTTATATATTATAAAAACAGCTAATAATAATATTATCATTATGTGATTCCTCGAGATGTAGGGGAAGACGCGACTCCTTTCCCTGAATTACCCTACTTACCTTTGATCCTCAGCTAATAATGCTGGGTGTTTTACAATGAGCCATCAAATAGCATGTTAGCCTCTTTGGTATCACTCGACTGAGGGTTTAACCCCAGTTACCCGGACCACTATAAAATTAAAGTAAAACCTCGTTTTTGCTACTTATCTTATAAGAACTTAGCCCTGTGCTATTCCTATGCATAGTATGATTGTCCTGTTCGGATGAGATCAACGCATGCCAAAAAGTAGACTCATCATTGAACAACACCTGCCGATTGATGACTAGCTGCCTGAATCCTACCAACCTAAACATCTCCTCACTGATGTGAGACGAGAAGTTGCCAGCCGAGTAGAGATCATAAAGGTCGTCAGTGATGAACGCCATAGCTTTATGAACGTGAACTAACGGTAAAACGACTTAAGTCAAGGAAAAGCACGATCAGCCATGTCGAACACCTAGCAACATCACAAAAAGAGACCAAAAGCTCGATCAGCCATGTCGAAGACCTAGCAACATCACAAAAAGAGACCAAAAGCTCGATCAGCCATGTCGAACACCTAGCAACATCACAAAAAAAGACCAAAAGCTCGATCAGCCATGTCGAACACCTAGCAACATCACAAAACGAGACCAAAAGCTCGATCAGCCATGTCGAACACCTAGCAACATCACAAAACGAGACCAAAAGCTCGATCAGCCATGTCGAACACCTAGCCACATCACAAAACGAGACCAAAAGCTCGATCAGCCATGTCGAACACCTAGCAACATCACAAAACGAGACCAAAAGCTCGATCAGCCATGTCGAACACCTAGCAACATCACAAAACGAGACCAAAAGCTCGATCAGCCATGTCGAACACCTAGCAACATCACAAAACCAGACCAAAAGCTCGATCAGCCATGTCGAACACCTAGCAACATCACAAAACGAGACCAAAAGCTCGATCAGCCATGTCGAATACCTAGCAACATCACGAAAATAGACCAAAAGCTCGATCAGCCATGTCGAACACCTAGCAACATCACAAAACGAGACCAAAAGCTCGATCAGCCATGTAGAACACCTAGCAACACCACAAAACGAGATCAAAAGCTCGATCAGCCATGTCGAACACCTAGCAACATCACAAAAAGAGACCAAAAGCTCGATCAGCCATGTCGAACACCAAGCAACATCACAAAACGAGACCAAAAGCTCGATCAGCCATGTCGAACACCTAGCAACATCACAAAACGAGACCAAAAGCTCGATCAGCCATGTCGAACACCTAGCAACATCACAAAAAGAGACCAAAAGCTCGATCAGCCATGTCGAACACCTAGCAACATCACAAAACGAGACCAAAAGCTCGATCAGCCATGTCGAACACCTAGCAACATCACAAAAAGAGACCAAAAGCTCGATCAGCCATGTCGAACACCTAGAAACATCACAAAACGAGACCAAAAGCTCGATCAGCCATGTCGAACACCTAGCAACATCACAAAAAGAGACCAAAAGCTCGATCAGCCATGTCGAACACCTAGCAACATCACAAAAAGAGACCAAAAGCTCGATCAGCCATGTCGAACACCAAGCAACATCACAAAACGAGACCAAACTAAAACTGTAGATCAGACAGCTAGAAAATAGCCCGATCCTACTGACATGGGAATCCCCACTTTTTAGGCTTTCCCTTCCGGTCCAAAAGCATTCTGGCTCCATTGGAAAATACTCAACCGCCTAAGAACGGAAATGTTATGACTAGATGGAGCTACAAAACTAACCCCATCATCTGCGAATGTGGATAGGATGACCATACGATGCAGCACTATATCGTCTGCCCTCTACTCCCCAACCGTTGCAGCTTGAAAGATCTTGCAGAGTAAAAAAGCGGGAAGCTATTGTATGAGCACATGCTTCAAAGGCACGCAAAGATTGGTTTGGTTTCATTTGGGTTTGTTACCATCCATTTATGACCCCATTCCACTTCATATTGGAGGTCACTTTCTAAGCATTTGGCCATTGCCTCGGATATGTACGCGTCTGTTTTACCCACATGACGAGAGTAGAGCAAATATACCCATCTCAGACACAATGTCATTTATGAAAATCAGGACTAAGATTCGATCCCTGGGGAACGCCTACATTTATGTCATGTTTGGATGAACGGCCATCTAGGACAACCTGGATTTTTCTGTTGGATAGGAAGGATCTAATTATATTAAATATTCGTCCAGTAATACCATATAAATTCATTTTTATGAGAAAACCTTTATGCCAGACCTTATTAAAGGCTTTAGATATATCAAGCACTACCACTCTAGCTTTACCTGCCTTGTCCAGTGTATAGTATATGCGTTCGGAGACTACCGTTAGGATATCCGCAGTAGACATTGCTTGTCTAAATCCATGGTCAGAAATAAGTTTAGTATTAAGGTACCGGACAATTGCTAGATTTATTAAGGATTCAAAGATTTTAGCGAAGAGCGGAAATAGGCTGATAGATCGATAATTCTGAGGGTCAGACTAGTACCACAGAGGCAATTATCCAGCTATCAGGGAAGCAAGATTCAGCAAAGCATTTGTTGTAGAATTTGGAGAGGACAGGGACCAGTTCAGCAGAGCATTTCTTTATTACTATTTTATCATCTATTATATAGAGTAACAAGAATTTCATGCACTTAGCCTCAAAATTACCTACGGCGATGAAATGCAGACGCCTATCTGTAGCTATTAAGCCATAAATATATTTTCATAAATTACTATATAATAGATATAAGTTAGAATTGAAAGAACTCGAAAAATCATGTCAGTCGGACGTAATAATTTATTTAACCTACATTGTAGGATCATCAGACGTTAAACTGACCACTTTAGCTCCAAAGATTATTGTTGCTAAAACAATCAGTTTGGCTATGTATCTACATTAAGCACTTTAACAGGAGGTATCCTGACAAAGAATTGAACAGTCGTGTCAGTCTGTAATATAAACAAAAGCATTTTTGTTGACTTTACGATAGCCTACTAGTACTTGTCCAAACGGTGGTGTTTCGAATCTCAGCTTGAAACATTAGCCACATGTCTAGCTACACTGAAGAACCGTTTTACGGCGAAACAATTAAGTGGATGAGAGACATACACATATTTCATAAATCCATTTCCACATATATGTATACACAGATATTTCAGGCAGATTAAATCAACATAGACTATTATGTTTCTATTCACAATACGCAATGATTTGAAATCGGTTTTTCCTTTTTACAACGATTCTTCATCGACTCATTACAATAATTCCTTCGAGTCATCTCTTCTGTTATATTTAAGAAATCAAAACAAAAAATAAACGCCATGCATTTCTTGATTAGCCTCTGGGCAACGCAACAAAAACAAAACAAATAAGTAAAGACGATGAATGCCAGTCGACTGAAGGGCGAAGCAAACAAAACTGAAGAGTTCGCTTGCTTCACTGAGGAAAGGTCTTCTTTTTTTTTGTCTTTTCGTTTCTTTTCTTTCTTTTCCTATGCGTCCAACATCCTCGCGACCAGGGCCGGTTCTATCTACTTCTAAACACTGATAAGAGTTGGCCAAGATCGGAAGGGATAGTTATCTTTTTGAGGAGAAACTGGTTTCTACGTCAGAGGTATCCCCCTTTGCCGAACAACGGTTAGATTGCAAATCTCGCAGTAAACACGGGATTTAGTTAAGAAAATCTTGCACCGCCACGTGATCGAGAATTAAGACTGAATTTCGTCATGATTACACCAATAAATGGACATGTTTTGGCAAAGTGACTGGCGAGAAATAATTATACAGAGTCGCTTTTAATAACATATATAATAATAGTGAACGTATGTGTGTCCGGTGCGCTTCAATAATCACGTATGCCAATTTAATTTTATGAGCAAAGAGGCGGATTAATCTCAATAATAACTGATAATAATAAAATGAATATAAAGGATGTGTTTCACTTCTAATATAGAAAAAAATTCCTATTATTATTATTATTATTAGTAGTAGTAGTAGTAGTAGTAGTAGTAGTAGTAGTAGTAGTATTGTCATATGTAATCATTTGTCAACGACTTTTTTCAGTTGCCAGAGAAAGCGAGAGAGGGGGTGATACAGATATTAGGTGAGATAGGGGAGGGAGAAATAAAGGAGCGAGAGAAGGAGGGGGGAGATAAAGATAAGTTATCAAAGTAAGATGTTACACACATCTTTTAACTCTATTTTGCTGTGTATGTACCCGGGTAACACCAGTTAGCCGTGCTTGTTTTTAAATGAATATTTCTTTAGCGTACTACGGCATACCAATTTTGTGCGTTAATTTAATCAAAACTAAAATTCCGTCAAACTTTTATTTTTTATGTTAAATTTGCATTCTTCTAAAATACATAAAGCATATACACTTTTTGTCTTTCGGGGCGTGGATTAAACTGTTCTATCCTCGGTCAGAGGATGAGAAATTCTTCTTTGTCTATCTAGAGTGCCCCTTTAATGGAGAATGTGATACCCCAACCCACATAAAAACCAACCTTGTGTCTAACTTTGCTCTCGTAGGGAGGCAAGTAAATTGAGGACTAGATGTATAGTGTGTGGGGATACAATTGAAAACAATACACTTACCGATGCGTGTATAAACCATTATACACCCGTCGGAAACTGAGGTTCTTGACTGTCTGCTGACAAAACCACTGACGCCGATGTTAAATAATAAAATATTCAAAAGAGAAAAAAAACGGAGAGACGGGTTACTTGCGTACGCGTAGATAGAGAAAGACTGACAGATAGATAAACAAATAACTCGTTCAGATAAACCTAGTTACAGTGTGCGCCTTCCATTAGAAACGACGCCTTCTCTGCTTGTCGCCGAAAAAAAGAGATAGAAAATCTTCGTCCGGAAGTCACATGGTTTTGTCGATTTCCATTCTAGTCTCACCTCTGACTCACAGGCGTCACTCAAACTGTTCCATTCGAACAACGGGTTTCGTTTTGCAATACAGATATTAAAACAGCTTTTATCCGATAAATTCATGTTTTTACAATAATGTTGGTCAGTGTGCATGCCGGAATTCCATAAACAACACAGAAAGTTTACTTTATTTTATTTATAATTTGAAATTTTTTAATTATAGAATTTTTTTAAATATAGTGATTCAGAGCATGGGGTATGAGTACATATGGATCCTCATTCTTTATCGGGTAACGCCGGGTGTGCCTGCTGTAATGCTAATAAATATCATTACAATTCGATAATTTTTATTTTTTTGGTGATTAAAAAACGTTTTTGTTTATTCACAAAAAGTGGTTCTTCTAGTCTATTAGATTTGAGGCCGAATCATGGGCCCTTAGTACCGGAAGTTTTCACGTCAACGGCAACTTTTTAAGAGCTGTGTTTGTGTTGGCCAGCTCTCGGTTGGTGAGCGGGAAGTTTGGGTGGCACATTGATGTAAAATAAGGAAGGGGTGGTGGTGGTGGTGGTTGCCATTAATCGATGAGTTTCCTCCAGTTGAATGTATCGAAACTAAAGAAAAGGGCCAGCTAGCTCAACGCGAGACACAAGCGGCCAAAAACCAGCCTCGTTTATCCAAATTAGTTTTGCTCTTCGCCGCTCAGCCATTCGATTGAAAATTGTGCATCAGTGAATACGCCATAAACAAATTTCAAGCTGAATGATTAACTCAATGGTTAATTTTAGGCATTAGCAACCTGAAGCGCCCGTCTCTCGTCGGCAATTACGATTCTACGGCTAGTGGGGGGGGGGGGGGGGGGCAAATGTATAGCCAGTTTTCAACAATGTCGAATTCGTTCCATTTCTTGCAGGGATCATATCGGGATGTCAGTTTAGGTGTTTAAGTTTTATAGCACTAGTTTACTGGTTTATTTTTTGGACCAAATAGGATGATTTTACAGAATTTTAACTCTTAACGAATTTAAGTAAAAATGCCACAAGTGAAAAATATGAATAAAAATCTCAAATGAGTTTATCATAATCTTAGATAAACTACATAAGGATAAAAAAATTAAGTTATAAAGAAAATTATTTCTACATTTAAAAGTAGATAAGGGCCCTCAGCTATGTACCCCCTCCCCCAAAAAATAAATGCGATTCTACTATTTTTAGGCAATTACGTGTGAGCACCCTAAACTAAACATTTTAGGAAAAGATAATATTTTAAAATTTAGAGGAGTGAATCAATTTCGCATATAGATTTAACGTAAATTTATCACCTACTTCCGGGCCACTGTCTAAGAGTTTTAGAAAAATGCGATTTTACTCATTTTACACGAATGGTTCTAAACGTAAATCATGGCGACTAAAAAATGAACAATTTTAAATACATTTCAAAAAGTGACATTTGTATAATTGATTTAAATAATATTTAGCTGAAAATTATTGTTATGTTGTTGTTTTTATAGAATACCTATTGTTTTATAAAGAATTAAATTGCTACAATTTGGAATAAATAAAAGAGATATTCGTTTTATTTAAATAATTGTCGTTTTGGGGTATATACTTAACAATGACAATTATTTTACAGAGTATTTTTTCTTAATAGTATTGACCCTGACAGACATATATTAGTTTAAAAAGAATTTCATTGACAATGAATAATACAGATTAATGTAGACAGCTCCGGGGAATTTCCACGTGGTCCCGTTTGTTAATAAATATTTCAGTAAATTGTTCACTATAACCTGCTTGAGGTCATATTGAATTAGAACAAGTAAGCTTTGTAAGTGTATATTTGGTAGTTTCAGAGTTTTAGCTGGGCAAGCAAACAGACGGATAGATAACGTTTCTTTTATATAATAGACTAGACTCTTCCCCGGGCCTAGACAGTTTAAAATGTATATATATATATATATATATATATATATATATATATATATAATTTTAAATAAATAATATTAAATATTTTTTACCTACATACGCTAGCGTTTCGAGCTTTCGCTCTAAACAGGGCAGGGATGATAATCTCGGACGGTCGTACGGTTCGAACCCATGCCACAGAGTCAATCTAAACTCCGTAAGCAAAATATAGGTTATAGTATTTGTGTACGACTTAATAAGGCACGGTCATTCGCGGCGGCTGCTGCTTTTCTAGAAATAGACACGTCAGCGGAGCAACCTTTTCATGAGGATGATGACGACGATGACGACGACGATGATTTTGTGCTATTATAATAACCTACTGAACAATTTATTGTAAAAATTACTTAGTCCGGCTCAAACGAGTGATTATAGGAATAACTTTAATAATCACCTAAAAATAAAATTAGTATGGGAGATAACTCTTTTTAATTGAAGAATATAATAAGAGCTGTCTACCTTAAGTTTTAAAATGTCTGAACAAAATTTGTTTTAAAAGACTCAAATAATTTTAGTCATCCCGGGCCCATTAGGATAGTTACAAGTTAGACATAAAAATAACATGGCGACATCTTTTTAAAAGTTACGGTTGAAAAACGAAAATATTTTAGTTTTTTTAATTCTAAATGATACTATTTTCATATCATCATCATATCATATCATTATCACATTATTATTATCATCATCATTATTATCATATTTTATCATACAAATACTGGATCCATCATTGTAGTCACTGAGGATATGCTCCATTGTCTGTCTGGGATGTTCACAGGGGCAATTGCTTGTTCTTGCTGGTCCCCCACCTATGGAGGTTGTTGGCTGTCCTTCTGACTTCAGCTCTTTCTCAGTTGAGGGTCACCCAGTCCTTCCTTAGTAGATCCGTTCCATGTGGGAGATGTTGTCTAGGTCCGTGGATAGCTTCGTTAAAGTAGTCATTCCATTTGTCAATGCGGTAGTTCTATGACCGTGCAGGGTCAAGGCTCTCTTTGGTCATGAAACTGCTCTGCTTCTTGGTTGTCCATGGCCAGACAGGGTGTGTCTTCTATCATTTTTTTATTTGTACTTTTGGATTCTCACATGGGCATCCCTTCGGATATGGGGAGGTGCCATGCCAGCCAATCTGTAAACCGCTGGTAGTGGCGCTCGTCTTAGTGTCTCAGTAGTTCTGCGACATGCATTTATTATTCAGTTCTTGGTCGATTTATTTGCCATGATCCATTCCAAACTGTAGCGGAGTATCCAGCTGAAGAGTAACAAAGGGCTAATGCTGTTGTGCGCAATGTTTTAGGGTCAGCTCTCCAGTTTAAACTTTCGAGTTTAGTCAACAAGTTATTCCTTGGCGAAACTTTCACCTTTACCTTAATGCAGTTCTCCTTGAAGGATAGAGTTCTTTTCAGTGTGATACCCACGTAGACAAGAAAACTGAAATTTTGTAGTTCATTACCATTTCAGGTGATGTTGCGATGAAATGCGCAGACATGTATTTCCTTTTTATATAAAATATATTTATTTAAAATATATTTATTTAAATATTAAGAAGAAAACACTAAATTGCCAATAATTTATCGTGAATTTGTCCATGACTGTAGATATATAAAGTGTTTATATCGTTGTGCTAAGTTTTTTAATGTAAACAATTAGATATAAAGGGGTTATTTATCACTGGTATTACTTTTGTATGATACGCAGAAAACACCTGGTAGCCATGGTAGATTTAGCAATAACGGAATGTGTGTATTTTTGGTCGGTATTAGTACAGTTTATGACCCATAAGAAAACCGACTTTTCGTCAGCATCTTCTTGCCGAATGAAAACGAGTCGGCGTCAAAATCAAAACGAGGCGACACTACCAAACAGGAAAAAGTAACCAAACAACATTTAAAGCAAGAACGAAACTATCACCGTATGCAAAATTTAATGAAAATATATTATTTTTTGACGAAGAAAATATGAAACAGCTGTTATAATCTTTTTTTACAAGATGTTTTTTCACGAGGAATTTAAGGTTTGTTTAAGGCGTAAATATAACGGCGCACGTGTTTAAATACATATTAATACAATTAAATCAAAGGCTTATTTTTACTTATTTTATGGTTAGGAATACCGAGAATTTTTTTTTTCAAAAATTTTGCAGATTTTCTGTTGGCGTTAGCGCAAACAAATTTACGATTTACTCAATTCACAGTTGAAAATTGTCGCCCGCTGTCTCGCAATCTGATTGGCCAAGCGCCTCGTAATCTTCCGGCTTTTTACGTAAACAACCGGAAGAATCCGACGAAAAGTCGCTTTTAGCATATGCCACAAGTACAGTACCTATTTGTGAACCCTTAAAATAGTGATGGGTATTTTCTAACTGTACAATAATGAATTAAGCGCAGAGTTAATAGCAAGAATTTTTAAGTGAGGATCTGAAAAATAATTATTAGCTACTTAACGTAATAATAATTCAGTTATTTCAAGGCAGTCGGGCATATATAATAATCGCGAATAAGTTCGATATCAGCGGCAACCGTATCGAATCATCTACGCCTACCGTAAATATAACGGTATACGTGGCTAAATATTAGCATATTAATGCAATTCAATGTAAGGCTTTAAGCAATAGGGGATATATGTTGCCAGCCGCGTTCCGGTGAAAACCGTCAGCTTACTTGGGCAGCACAAAAATCGTTATAATACTAATGCTGAGTGACGGTACAATCATTATCATTCTTTAGGATCTTGGAAGCAATTGTTTTTCAATGGGAGATAATTCAAAACGATTAGATCAGCAAGTTAATCTTGTCTGGAATGCATTTCATCTCAATACAGAAACTAGTATATATATATATATATATATATATATATATATATATATATATATATATATATATATATATATATATATATATATATATATATATATGGGGGGGGGACAAAGTTGGTATCGTGATGACTGTTGAGGATAAACACTCGTCAGTCGTTTAAATATCTCAAACGATAACCGTATCATAGAGCCTCTTATAATAATTAAGTTCATCTCTGGGCTTTCTTGTGTGAGAAATATTTCTAATAGACAGGAGCAGGGATCAAAGGGGGCGGGGTAAATTGAGCCTTAGAAACAGCTAACAGGGCTCGTAAGCTGTGGATGAGTGTCTAAGAGAAAGATTGCTTATTCCACAAATTAGGTCTATGCCAGTCCATCCAGTAGAAGAAAACTTTGATGGCAAAAACCTTCGGCTAAAGTGATAACAGGTAATATTACCATTACAATCGATCGGGTTCGAATCATAGAACCTCAGCGAGTGGTACTAGTGTTATACAAACGTTTGTCACTATACTCTTATGATGTCTGCGATCTCGAATATGTTTATGCCGATGGAGGAAGCTGCATATATAAACTGTTGGAGGCAGAGTCACAATTCTGGCTTTACTTATTTACAGATCTCAAAAGATGATGCCATCAATCTTACGCAAAAGCCACCCACGAAAGTAGTGATAAGGAAGCGATGACCGTGAAGAAACGTCATGAGATGACCATTATATGTGAGAATGCAGCGAATCATATATATATATATATATATATATACATGCGAATTTAGTTTGAGGCCATATATTTGTGTTAAAACTGTACCGTTGTCACTGGGAATATGGAAGAGTGAAAAGTTTCTGTATTGTTACGAGTTGTGGCTGTTTCTATGGATGGCACTTTTTGTGGATTGCCAAAATAGCTTTTTTAGGAGGTGCAATACATTATACGTATAACTAACTAAAAGTTATTTTTGAATATATATATATATGTATTGGTTTCTCTTTTTATTCTGCTTTTTATTCTTTCTAGGATTCTAACCATCCCTGTAAGCGCAATATTTTGGATGTCTCTTGCATTTGGTTCACCGGATATATTCGCCAGGTAGTTTTTGAAATTATTTTTCATGAGTCTGTGATTACTTGTGTTTTCAATTTATTTCAGTAAGCTAACACTTGATCTCTATATGAGATACATAGATATCCGAGTGTTCAGCTAAAGTTATTCTTTACCTCTCAAACGTTAGGTTAGTAAGGAAGTGAAGAACATTAAGTTTCCTCTCCCGAAATGACCAGTTAATAATGTTATAGTATAGCTTTCTTGTGGTCTCTTGGACTTGCCGGATTCCAGCACAAGAATGCATCTGCTCTGATGGACTCCACAGCTAAGTGCTGTTACATGAGGTAACATCACTAGAAGGTGCACCATTGCGCGTATTATCTACTGTATAGCCGTGTGGAAGGCATCTAATTTGGGCTTCGAATACTATGTTATTTTGAATAGTTGGTATGGGTTTACTTGTAGGGTGAAGTGTCCTCATGTCAGATTGTCCTGACAAACCCGTGTACAGAGAGACCAAATACACTCGAGGATGATGTCTAGTAGATAATTCGAACTCTATATGTGTCTGTATGTGTGTATGGATATGTGTGTATGCATATCTGTAGGTATGGGTGCGTATACGTGTTGCCTTTGTATAAAAATAAAACTTTTGTAGTTATTGATGGCCCAAATAACTTAACTCCCCTTTTCCTGAACACTAGCATACTCTAATAAAACAATTGCAAACACTGATTTAGTAAAAGCAGACTTTTATAGTATGAGATGAACAAAATCTATATTTTTTCTTTAAACACTAACCCAGTCTAATAATTCTAAATCAGTAGTGACCATCCGGTATACACATAGAATACAAAATGTATTTAAATAAGTGACGCTGGGGCAGGTGACGTGAAATGCGTTGTATAGAAAAACAGAAAAAAATAATGTCGAAGAAAACCAGCAGAAGGAACAAAAAGTAAAACAGTACTTTTTGTAAGGGAGGGGGTCTGATTTTTATACCAAAACAGAAAAACATATTCTCTTCGTCCTTTTCCATGTTCCAAGCGTCAGGCATAATTCCCATGAACAAGGCTTCTTTGCAAAGGCTCCCGCTAGTGAAACACATACCGCGGGGTTGTTTCCCTGCAGACTACAACATGGTCGTCTTCAAATCTAACGTCGACAGATACTTGTCATAAACCATCCCATATATAATCAAACTTAGTTTATTGCATTGATCAATTTCGGTTGATAATCATTCCATCTCATCCTTGAGTAGGAGAAAAGTGCAGTATCTGTTCTGATACTACATTTTATCTTTTCTGTCCTCGGTCACGGATAGAAATCCTTCTAACTGAGACAAGTTTTATTTTTGTTCCAATCCGGAGTGCCCTTTCTGGGTGTGCTTGATTTTAATCCACATTAAAAATCGACATTGTGTCTTACTCTGCCCTGGTGGGGGAAGCAATTAGATATAAACTCGAGAGGATATTGTCCTTGATAAGTGGTAAACTAACATTAAAAAACGATTCTCAAGTACTTTTCATTTCGAACCGTATCCAATTTACTCTGCTGGGGTAAACCGTTCTCATTCCGCGTTCAATGCCTTCTCTAAAATGTATTTATTAAAAGCAGATCCTAATCAATACTCTATATGTGGTGTATATCTATGCCAAAATGTTATAGTTCTGGTAGCGAAGGAGCTATCACTGTTTATTTAACGCAAAATACAATTAAAAATTAAAATATTTTTAGCCCACACATAATCCACTCGGGAAAGGTTCAAACAGTAAATAGTGACTATGTCGCTTAAAGAAAGTAAATAAAATATTCCAAATGGATCATTAAAAGAAAAACGGAAAGAAGTTTCTGTTCAACCTAATATTTACTGACAGTAAATATAAGGTTATTTTATCTCACAGCCCTGTATTAAACATATATCCCGAACGCATTTATTTACAGTTGACATTTATAAAGAGCAACGTAACATTATAGAAAACATAAAATACGTTAGTTTTTAATATATCTTTTAAGATAGGGAGATAGATATCCGAAAAATGCAGATATTCTTCTTTCTGCGGGATCCTCGTGGGAAACGTTCAACGGTGGGGCGTTCTCAATCTATCGAATTCTTTTCGAGTAAAACTAAGGGGAACAACCTAGTACCGGTGCCCGGCACCGGTGCACCTCAAGTAATGTTCCCTGCACGTTGTTTACGACACGACGTTGGAAGACCCTGAACTAACTGACTTGAGTAGATATAACAGGATAGATGACTGCACATGCAACAGACTCTCATAACAATCAGTTAAAGCTCTGATAGCAAAGATTATTTTTTAAATGTTGGTCAGTCCCCACCTAGTTTTTACTTGAATTTTACTAAAATAAAATCTGATTCTGAATTAAACATTTTTACTGAAATAAAATTTGATTCTGAATGAAACATTTTTACTGAAATAATTCACCCATGAGGTCAAATATTTTTACATGAACTCCCTTCATATAACATGGTCGAATATTGCCAGAAATGTTTTCTGTAAATGTCTGACTGACGAATAGATGAAACTTGGAAACTTGGAAAGTTATATAAGGGAAAGAATAAAGTCATATTACCTTGTTTTTCTAAAGGTGGTAAGATAGAAAACTCAATGAAATTACCTAAAAAAGACAAAAAAGACAAATCGTTAATGTTATTGTGGTGAATAACAGATACATTTTCAAAACCAAACGTCATTCGTTTTTGTTTGCAAAGAGTTAATGAAAAAATGGTATCAAGATCGGTCTTAATTATTTTATTAAGTGACGTAGATACTTGACACGTCACTTAGCATTGGTGTATATATAGACAAAAAAGAAATGACACTAATTACAAAAAATAAAGAAAGAAGATAGATATATTATTATCCGAAACTAAGACAAATAAATTGAATGATGTTTAATTAAAAAATATATTTGCATCTGATACGTGGTTTCCTAAGACATTTGGCCTGTTTTTTACAAAGTTTAAAATTCTTAAAAGATGCTTTCAAAAACACTTTTTCCACTAATATATATATATATATATATATATATATATATATATATATATATATATATATATATATATATATATATATATATATATTTCAGAGGAAGCATTTTTTAATCAATGAAACGGGTGGGTGGAGAAAAATAGAAAATTTCTAAAATTTTCCTTAAGGGCTTATCGTCTGACCCTCTGAGAGGAAACGTCAGAATGATAAATTAAAAACATAGAAAATCGAATGAGATATGAGGGGAAAACTTGTTTCAGTTGGAGAAAACGATTGAGAGAGGGAAAAAAAGTAACTCTCAACGTTATGGTGGCTTTGAATCATTAAAGATCTCTAACTGATGCTTCAAAATCTTTTGTCTACACAGGCTAAGTCGAGAATTGTTAATAACTAACGCCTCAATAATATTGAGATGGTAGTTCGACCTGGCGCTGTGTAAAACAGAAAACCACCCATCGGAATAATTGTCAGAACAACTATTTGTACTAACGACGTGATTACCGATAGCTCATTCCTGTGCCTGAAAGTTCCCGGATGATCTCGAAACCTTGTGTAAGCGAATATCACGTAGTATGTGTTGCGATATTCTAAATTCTAATCTTTGGGATGTCTTGCCAACGTAGTCAGCTCCACACTGACACATGAATTTATAAACAACGGAATTCTTTTGAATGGCTGACAAAACATCCTTACGAAAAGAAGAGAAAAGGGTTCGAGTCGTGTAAACTACTCTCAGCATGGTTGCTGGAAAACAACGTTGAGTAGAATAAGTAATCCTTTTGACAATATCAAGGCCGTCAGAACCTAACCATGGGAGTTTTTAAAAAAATAGAGCAACGTGACGGTTCAATAAATTTACCATCATTAAATAAAGCAACTTTACGTGCAATGGTGCTTTTTATGATATTGATGTTACTTTACTTATATATATATATATATATATATATATATATATATATATATCATTTATATATATATCATTTACATATATATCATTTACATATATATCATTTATATATATATATATATATATATATATATATAATTTATATATATATATATCATTTATATATATATATACATATATCATTTATATATATATCATTTATATATATATATACATATATCATTTATATATATATATATCATTTATATATATATATCATTTATATATATATATCATTTATATATATATAACATTTATATATATATCATTTATGTATATATAATTTGTATATATATATATCATTTATATATATATATAATTTGTATATATATATATCATTTATATATATATCATTTATATATATATATCATTTATATATATATCATTTATATATATATACATATATCATTTATATATATATACATATATCATTTATATATATATATATACATATATCATTTATATATATATCTATATATCATTTATATATATATTTTTTATATATATATATAACATTTATATATATATATATCATTTATATATATATATAATTTGTATATATATATCATTTGTATATATATATATATCATTTGTATATATATATATCATTTATATATATCATTTATATATATATATATCATTTATATATATATATCATTTATATATATATCATTTATATATATATCATTTATATATATATCATTTATATATATATCATTTATATATATATATATCATTTATATATATATATCATTTATATATATATATATAATTTATATAGATATATCATTTATATATATATATATATATCATTTATATATATCATTTATATATATATGTATCATTTATATATATATATATATATATCATTTATATATATATATATCATTTATATATATTATGTATATATATATCATTTATATATATATATCATTTATATATATACATCATTTATATATATATATCATTTATATATAATTTATATATCATTTATATATATATCATTTATATATATATCATTTATATATATATCATTTATATATATATATCATTTATATATATATATATCATTTATATATATATATATCATTTATATATATATATAATTTATATAGATATATCATTTATATATATATATATCATTTATATATATCATTTATATATATATGTATCATTTATATATATATATATATCATTTATATATATATATATATCATTTATATATATATATATCATTTGTATATATATATATTATGTATATATATATCATTTATATATATGTATCATTTATATATATATATATCATTTATATATATATATATATCATTTATATATAATTTATATATAATTTATATATATATCATTTATATATATATTATTTATATATATATCATTTATATATATATATATCATTTATATATAATTTATATATCATTTATATATATATCATTTATATATATATATCATTTATATATATATCATTTATATATATATATATAATTTATATATATATAAATATATATATCATTTATATATATATATATCATTTATATATCTAAATCCTATCTAAAAATAACATAGTGTCTAAACTGCAGAAGTACCCAAATTAAAAATAAAGTAAAACATTAGTGTGGCTTATGGATGTCTGGTACGATATTAGGTGCAAGTCCATAACTGATCCCGATATGAAAAAAAAATATTTATGGTGTACGTACCCATGACGGATAGAAAATATCGTACACCAAAAATCACGTAAATTGATGAAGTAGTTTTATTTTTAATCAAAAAAATCATTTTTAAACGTAGGCATTACGCTGATGTACAACACTGATTCTAAACTATTTCTGAAGAGTCCGCAAAACCTTGTAATTGTTGGAGTTATCTCCCTTAGCTTTCCAACATAGCGTCGATAGATCGACGATGATCACTTAGCCACAAAATGTGATTTACTTTTGTGACAAAAAAACTACTTGATCAATTCACGTGATTTTTGGTGTACTATATTCTCTCTCTGTAACAAGTACGTACACCATAACGATTTTCCTTAATTTTTTTTCATATCGGAGGAGTTATAGACTTGCACCAGATATTGTAAAAATCCCTATTACAGAACTAATACAACCATGACTTGGTGAAATGTACCGGTTCAGCATAAAATGATCCGATGACAGTTGATATGTCGTAAAACAAATTGTATGACATATCAACTGTCATCGAATCATTTTATGCCGAAACGGTACCTTTTTTATTGCATACAATTGATTCGAAGATTTATTTGTTTTGTATGTGTATATTTTTGTAAAAAGTCTGTAAACGATAGTTTCTATTTAACTTATGGATGGGACCCTGACAGGTACAACCACTCACCCGGGGTTGAGTGAACGTGGGAGTCATGGTAGAGGTGAACACCTTGCCCAAGGGTATCTAAAGCAGTTTAGTTAAGTTCCAGAGACAAACCACCATTGCATTCCTAGGAAAATTTTACTTGAGTAAAGTTGCGTTTGATCTTGATATATATTTTTTTTCAGATACATTTTTAACAGATACACCATTTATGGGTAATTTTATAGAATAACTCCCGTGTCCAAGCAAGGGATTTAGGGTAGTTTTTAAAGTGCGATGATTAGGGTTAGATTATGAGCTAATTTTATATAATAACTAAACCCGCGCGCTGGAAAAAGCCATAAACCAACAAACAAACTTATTTTTCATTTTACCTCTTCCTGGGGCTAACACTCGATCTCTATATGAGATACATAGATATCAGAGTGTTCAATCCAAATTCTCGTTGAGTTAATAGTTAAGTTAAGAGCATTAATTTTCCTCTCCCATTTGACCAGATATTCTATACGTATATGTTTCTCATGGCCTCTTTGTCTTACCGGATTCCAGGACAAGAATTCATCTAGTTTCAAGACTGGAGTGATTCTTAAAATTATCCACAAATGCAGTATGTATTGAAATAAGGGATGGTGTTCAGTAATATATATTTCTACAAATACACAAATTTTGTCATTGTAAATTAGATAGACAGTTGGAAAATATCAAAATATATCCTCAAAGTTTCATTTTTTAATAGTAGAAAAGACTCAAAAGTTTCTTAATTTTATTGAAATCGAATAATTTCATACATTTTTCATTGTATTTTTTTTTTTAATTTTATTTAAGTTATTTTGCTAGTAGTTCGAATTACCTGCCCTACTTTGGGACTACGGCAACGTTTTTTTTCTCTCTCTTATTTGTACAACTGGGCTATTTTTTTTCGATTCACGAAGAACGTACGGAGGTGGTGGAGCGAGTGGCGGTTGGGAGCAAAGGTCGTGGGATTCGTGATCGAACGTCATTTTCGAAAATCGATGCTAATCATAATTGTGTTTATTGATCACCAATAAAAGTTGTTATATAGTCAACCAAGAGTCTGGCAAACAATAGGAGATGGAAACGAGGCTAGGCAATTTTTTTTCAACAGATACCGTGTCTGTTTGCATACAACTCTCTGGAAATCAGTTGATGGAATAATACTCATTCACTTCTTGCTATTCATAGTCTAGTACAATAGAAGTAGAACTCTTTAAACATGACCTAATTTATATTATTGGGGTCATTCTAATGTCGGTTGTTATATGGGCCTGAATTGGGTGATCCTTACCGCCTGTTGGCCCGAGAGAGGATGATAATTTTATTGTAAAATTATATGCGAAAGGTATCCTACACTCTAAAAGTCTGAAATAGTTTTTTAATTTCTTTTTACCGTCAACTTTTTCAGGCTTTTTAAATGTTCCTCTGTGTGACTTAGCAAAGGGTGTAGGGCTACATATTTACCAGAAAATGCTCGATTTTTTCAAATCAATCCCCATTACATAATATAAAACTTATTGAACTTTACTGAAATTCAGAGAAAGTTTACGGTTTTCAGTACTTGTAATGAATGGGTATCCAGAGGATTTCAGTACTTGTAATGAATGGGTATCCAGAGGATTTCAGTACTTGTAATGAATGGGTATCCAGAGGATTTCAGTACTTTGTCACAGAATCTCGAGTCAGTCCCTGAAATGGCTGAAGTAATTTACAATTTGAAATCCCCACTAAAAAACGTAAAAAGACAAACGACACTTAGCATCCGAACTTAGGGTAAGGTATAGATATAAATCATATTTTAATAAATAGTACAGTTTTGTAAGCATAAGTACCTAGAATGTGTTTAATTCTACTCATACGTATAACGGGAAGAAGACAAAAACTAACCGCCTAGTGGCCAGGAACAGGGTGATCATTTTATCTTAAATTTATATGCGAAATGATCCACTATAAAGTCTAAAATATTGGCACTTTTCATGAATCGGGCAGCCAGAGAATTTCAGTACTCACAGTCAGTCCCAAGTATTCCTGCGTTTGAAAACAGACGATACTATAAAAAGACACGGATACATGTTTTCCAGAGTTAGACAGACGATACGAAATTTGGCAGCCACGGGATTTTTCATTAAAACAGACGACACTAAAGGATACGAATGCAAAACCAGATTCGCTTACGGTTAGGTTTTTAAATGATAGCGGCACACCCCCATAAAGAAAGAAATAAAGTTGAAAATAAAAACTTCCTTTAAAAAAAAAAAAAATTAAATAAACTTGATTCACTTACTGATTTAAAGAGAAAAATATTCAACCCATTTTCATCACCGAGTGGGCGGGGGTAGGTGATTGACTAACTGTAATTAAAATTATTAAACCCATTTTCATCACCGAGTGGGGGGGGGGGTGATTGACTAACTTTAATTAAAAATATAAAACCCATTTTCATCACCAAGTGTTGATTGACTAACTTTAATTAAAAATATTAAACTCATTTTCATCACTGAGTGGGCGGGAGGGGGTGATTGACTAACTTTAATTTAAAATATTAAACCCATTTTAATCACCGAGTTGGGGGATTGACTAACTTTAATTAAGAATAGTAAACCCATTTTAATAACCGAGTCGGGGGGGGTTATTGACTAACTTTAATTAAAAATATTAAACCCATTTTCATAACAAGTGGGTGTGACTTTAATTAAAAATATTAAACCCATTTTCATTACCGAGGGGGGGGGGAGATTGACTAACTTTAATTAAAAATATTAAAGCCATTTTCATCACTGAGTGGGCGGGAGGTGATTGTCTAACTTTGATGAAAAATATTAAACCCATTTTAATCACCGAGTGGGGGGGGCGTGATTGACTAACTTTAATGAAAAAAATTAAACCAATTCTCATCACCGAGTTGGGAGTGATTGACTAACTTTTATTAAAAATATTAAACCCATTTTCATCACTGAGTGGGGGGGGGGTGATTGACTAACTTTAATGAAAAAAATTAAACCAATTCTCATCACCGAGTTGGGAGTGATTAACTAACTTTAATTAAAAATATAAAACCCATGTTAATCACCGAGTTCGGGGATTGACTAACTTTTATTAAAAATATTAAACCAATTTTCATAACCGAGTCGGGGGGGGGTGATTGACTAACTTTAATTAAGAATGTTAAACCCATTTTAATCACCTAGTGGGAGGGGGTGATTGACTAACTTTAATTAAAAACATTAAACCCATTTTTATCACCGAGTGTGTGTGGGGGGAGGGGGTGATTGACTAACTTTTATTAAAAATATTAAACCTATTTTCATCACCGAGTGGGCGGGAGGTGATTGACTAACTTTAATTAAAAATATTAAACCCATTTTCATCACCGAGTGGGAGTGTTGATTGACTAACTTTAATTAAAAATATTTAACCCATTTTCATCACCGAGTGGCGGGGGGTGATTGACTAACTTTAATTAAAAATATTACTCTTTTCTGAGCAAACACTTAAAACACATTTTTTTCGTTAAATAAATTCTTGGAAAAAAATAGTGCTCCCGAGCTTTTACGTCAATAATCAGGACTGACTCCGTAAGTACGGAAATCTTCTGGATACCCATTAATTACAAGTATCTTTATTATTTCTATTTACCACCTATCTTTTTCAGGCTGTTTACATGTAATCGCCTAAAAACAGTAGAATCTCATTATGTTTCCCTTTGAAGAGAATTAGTCCAGGGCGTAGAGCACCTATAATACCAGAACAAGAAAAAATAAAATAAGAACGTGTCTAGAGAAAAGAATTTATAATAGAACTTGTTCAAGAAACCGTCTATATAATAATACGCTGAAGTAATCTCATGTTCGTACGTACATTATCACCCTCTACCACCTTTTTAAAGTATGGCATCCCCCGATCTCGGAAGATACAATACAAATTTTTAAATTTCATCTGGTGCCGCTATTGTCTCGAACAGGAAACTAGAACTAAAATACACTTTCTTGTCCTTCGGACTAAAACCAAGTTGCATCTGTTCTATCAAAAAAAAGGTGCAATAATATCGTGGTGTCTGCGGTTTCACCGGATTTTCATAGAATGTAAATATGATACAAACACCCACAAGGGAGTTGGATAGACCCTCCCAACCAGATTCTGAAACTCTATTAAGTACATAGATAAGTATATTTCAGTTTGAACGAAGGCGATACAATAAAATCGTCGAGTTTGCCTTCGCGTCGGACTTCTATAGAATGGAAATATGTCACAAACTCTTACAAGAGTTTAACTCGACGATCCCCATAAGCATGACACGACAGCAATTACTACAGATGAGGGATACAAATGTGGAATTTCCACGTATCCGGCTAGTAACTAATAATTATTCTAAAATACAGTGGCTTTTACAGGTACGTTATGAAATAACGGTGCTTATTTATATTGAGCTACATGCGAAAATATAGAAGTTCAAAATAAAATAACAGGAAAACTAGTTCATGGGGAGAGGGATAGTATTCATAAACGGATTGCCCATACGCAGCACTACATCTACTTGATAGAAAGACTAAAACTAGGGATAAACCTGGTAACATTACACTTCATACGCGCCGCTAAACTACGCGTGTTTAACAGATATTTTTCCGAAGACTTTTATGTAGTCATTAAAAAAGTCAAATCTCACACCAATACATATAAAAACGCCTAGTTTAGAATTTTTAGTTTAAACTTTGTTTTAATTCAGCTATTTTTATTTTCGACACTAAGAAAATACAATTGCAAAATTAGGTGTTGGTGTGTAATAAACATTCTGGCATTTTTATAGAATCACTTCAATCTCCAAACCAGTTAATCGGTTGGTGATAGTGTAGAGGGATCTAATTGTTCGTTTGTTTGTTTTTAATACAAGTTTTTCAGGTTGTTGACACGTAATTACCTACAAAACCAGGGCTTCACCAAAAACACCCGGTTGGAGACGGGATTGATTCTATCAAAGTACAGCACGCTTAATTAACTAAACTTATTTTTAAGAAATAATTTTTTATCTTTAATCATGGTAACCCATTTTTTTTTTTTGTTGCTTAACTTAAGGTTTGGGGTATTTTTTTGGTATTGGTAAAAAGCTTTTGAACCAGACAAAAACCGAACTGTTTTTTTCTAACCAAACCCTAAGCTAACCTAGTCGGTTTTTTCCGGTTCAAAAGCTGTACCAGTACGTTTTTTACTATCACACCCATCCTATTTTAGCAAAATATGAAAAATGACATTCTGTGGCGACATACTTTTTTTACGGTTCAAAAAATTCCAGTGAAGGTACAGAATAGTCAACAAAGCCCACCAAAACCACCACTACGCCCTACTTGTTTTAAAAATGGATTTGTTAAAAATCTGATAGGTGTGATATTAAAGATTTATTTTGTTTATCTAAAAAAGAAAGACGCAAACACTATTTCTGAATCTCTGCCTTATCTTTTGTCGGGAAAAATAAATATTACGTACGATATACAAAGTTATACAAAATTATCGAATATAAAAGTGTCTCTCTCCTCACCGTACCTTGAAGGGAGTCGAGGCAACGGTCGAAAGGGAAAAGGTTTTGCTAAAAGAATTGCTCCTTCAGCGACCCACCCAAAAGGGTCTGGTAAAAAAATGAGTCTCTGGTTGGAGCAAAGTCGTACTGTTGACGTCGACTCGTAACAGAGTCTGTCCCGTTGAGGGGTCTGTGTGAATCGTCAGTGTGAATCCGAATCTGAATGAACTCCTTAGTGCGGAAGTTCTTTCAGCGTCGTAAAAGTCTGTCCATATCCACTACTGTACGTGGAAAAACTGTAATTCAACTATCTCACTCGCAAGAGAGCCCGTCGATACACCATTACAATCAGTTGTTTACCATGTGGTAGGCTGGATTACGTAAAAGTATAACGGGTATATTTATAGAATCATTCCCTGTCTCCAAACCGATTTTTTTCCTACGTATTTTGGTCTGTTGAAAACGAATATGGTCAATCATGTAGTATGGGTAACGGAGCAGAGATTGGGAAACAAAATACAACAAATAACTTACCAAACGCATTAAAATTTAATTTTCCATTGACTTGTACAATTTTATAGTTCTGAAACTGCTTATAACTTTTATTGAAAAAATTGTTTCGTTACATTCATTTGACCTAACGCGCGTCAATCAAAGATAACGGTCGATTTTTTTTTTTAGATCGTCGCTAATTTCAGGCTTAAAATATAGTAAAAAGAAAAGGCTTACGATACCACTAACACTCAGTCCGGGGTGGTTGCCAGTCCGATTAATGAATGCCTTTTTAAAATTATCTTTTATGCCTGAGATTAGCGACCACCTCAATCTTTTTTACGAATAAAGCTAGGTGAAATTAATTAAGGAAATTTTGAAATAATAAAACTTTCAGAACTTTGAAACTATGTAGGTCGATAACAAATTAAAATTTATTGCGTTTGGTAAAAGTTATTTGTTGTATATTTCATTTATTTCATATTCGTCGGCTGTTAACTATACTGCATGAATGTCCAAATATGTTAATTAAATCCATTGCAAAATCTTAGTTTGCAAGATATTTACATTTTCGATATTCCCCATATCTATCCTCAATTATATGTCAGATAGTTTTATGTGCCAAAGATGTGATGCCTGCTTTCGTAATTTCGAATAAAGCTTTAAGGGCAGGCATCAACTTATCAACCGACAAATCTGCTTATCTGCCAGATTTTAGAAGTGCGAGGGGGTATATTAACTTAGGGGTTTCTCATTGTTAATAGTTTGTTTTTCTTTATATATAACATTTTTATTACCCTTAATGTTAGACTAATGTTTCAGTGGAATGGCAGTTAGTTTAAGTTAGAAATGGTCGAACTTTTCCTACGCTCCCCTTTTTGGGCATTGTGCCACATTTTATATATACTCAATTATATGGAAATAAATATTTCACATAACCTAGTGGATTGAAGCGTTGGTTAAGATATATTCGACAGTGAATTCTACCGAGGGGGTAGGAGTTCAATCCATGAGGAAGGAATTTAATAAACATTAAGTTATGAAATATATTTCAAACGAATTATTACGTTCTATTACTGAAACTAAATTTACTAACTCGAAACGCTTCGTTCGCCTATAATTTCCCGTTTTCTATGAGTCTCGAGAACTTGTAGGTCTTTGTGCAGTGTGATGAGTCAAAACTATATCCGGTTGTGAGGACCCTATTTGGGAGCTTTGAGAAGTATAGAGTCATCTCTTAGTGTGCATGACTTCAAGGCACCACTCTGACCCAGGATGGTAGCACCTGGCTATCTATAGGTTTAATAGAATTTAGTAATTACAGACTACTTATTTACAAAATATATGCATACAAAAAAATAAATCAACATGCCAGTTGTATACAAAATAATCTATTAAATATTCGAAAATATTAAACCATTAAAACGCGAAAACTTTTACCAAAATACCTGAATTCATCATTAAATAACTCAAACAGGGTTGATGCGTCGTAAAACACCAGTAGCTTATTTCCAAGGACTGCAGGCTATCGAAACTCTCTTTGTGTTGACTATTTTCCTCCTAACTGTAGCATTATTATTTTGAAGACTAAGGCCAAGAAGAGTAGAAAGTTGACCTTTGGTTTACTTTCGCCAGCCTCGTAACTCTCGCTTCCCTTATTTTGTCTTGTAGTCCTCACATCGATGACAGATGTTTCTGAGAGATGTTTCTGACAGATGTTTCTGACAAATTGTTGTTTTCTGAGTCAGAATCTAACCATCTAAAACTTATCGCTAGTTTTTAACCCTGAAGTTGTATTTTTCTTAGCTCCTTACATTAAGTGGCTTCGTGACTTGTTTTGGTCAGTTTCCGTAAAAACATAGGTATCTCCTGTCTTTGCGATAATCATTTTTTGTTCTTGTTAGCTTCTTACATCAAATGCTTTCATGCCTTGTCCAGAGCGATTTTCATGAATAAAACAAAAAAAAAACAACCTAACCAAACGAAACTAATTCAATAAAAAGACTGAAATAGATTGTATTTAACTGAGAGATATCAGAGGAGGAAAGGTCACATTTTGGGGGGAAGTTTGGTTAAAAACCACTACTTTAGAGAATCAGAACGATGTACCGCCATGACACTCAAAAGCCGCGTCAGACCTGGGAATGACGCATAAGATCCAATGGCGAAGTCTACACCGCACATGAATTGAACCCCCAAAATGATGTATCTGGAGCATGCAACAACTGCTTATTTTAGAAGCTATTCCAAACTTACGTGAAATTGGAATTCGTGACCTTTAAATCTGTTTTACTTATTTAACATATTATCATACTTGGTAAATATTTGGTAAATATACATATAAATAAATCGTATTATTTTATGTATATACACATATAATATCATAAAGTGATATAATATATTGTGTATAGATTTTCAGTATTTACTTCAACAGTGCTCAATACGTTAGCAGAGCTTAGCAGTAGTAGCGTGGAAATAGATCTATGGCGAGTAAGCTACACAGAGGCGTCCATGTTTCATCCCCACACGGAATCATGAAGCTAAGTGCTTAACCTATTGATTCTTTAGGAGATGAACGATGAACGCCTATGTGTAGCTTACTTGCCAATGGTATATTTTCACACGATTACATATGAATAAATATATATTTATATGTGTGTGGAAAAAAAAAACACCCACTGTTGATTTTTATTGTGGAGTGGCGAATTTCTTTCTGAATGTATTTCAAGCGGCGAGGTGAGTCTGAAGTGGTTATCTGACTTGCTATTTGCTTTCTCGCTTCCCCTCACTACTTAACATTTTCTGGAGGCTAGAAAAAGCACATGCTTAACTCGCTAACTTTTGCATGACGGGGTGGAAATATTTGGCGGGGGGTACACAATAAATACACATTGGTCTTTATTATAAAGTGGCGGATATATGAAAACATTCGAACGCAAAATGATATTAATCCAATTTCTTCAAATTGCAAAATTAGATAATAAAAAATACGAACATTTCAAATCTAGAATTTGACCGTAAAGGCTTATTTCAAGTAAAAGCAAGAAAACGAGTCAGATATCACATTATGTTTGTTGTTGTTGCTGTTGTTATACTAAAGAGTCGCCACTTATCAAGGCCCAAAGGCTACTCGAGGATAAGGGTTAATGAGTGTCAGGTGGCCGGTGAGATAACATCGTGATGATTTGTAACGATGGTTGAAATTATAAAACATGATTTTTTTATGGAAATCGCTCTAGACAATGTATGAAGCCACTTGATGTAAAGAACTAACAAGAACAAAATATGCTTATCGCAAAGATACGAGAAGCCTATTTGCCTTAGTCTTGAAAAGACGAAGGCTATATGTAGGGAGAAAACAGTCAGCAGAAAGAGAGTTCCACAAGTCTGCAGTTCTTGAAAATAAGCTACTGGAATAGGAAACCATAGTACAATAAGGTACCAAAACAGCGAACTGATGGAGACCACTAGACCAACGATTCAAACGAGCTAAAACGAAGTAAGCAGGGAATAGATGAGACAATTCTGAAGAACATGTGATAATAATATTTATAGAAAAGACGGAGAAAAGACGGGATTGTGGGTAAATATATGAAATGCAACAATTTCGCTCGTTGTAAGTTAACAGTTTGAAATGACATTGATCGCGTTTTACATTGAAACTCTTCATATATATTTCAGAAAGCATTTTAAATCATTCATACGAACAAATGTGAATATTATTAAGTGTAAGTGTTACGATTTTTAAACACATTTGTCACTTGTCGTTCATTTAGCAATAAGCGGTGCCATCATGATGTGAAAGAGAATTACTTGATTTGTCGAATCGATAGAACATCTGATATCCCCCTTCTTTTCTTTATGTATTCCTTTCTTAATTTAGGTTTTTATTCTTTCGTTTCATAATTTCTTCCTTCCTTTCTTTCGTTTTTGTTTTTGTCATTGCTTGTTTAGCCTTTTGCCTTCTTTCTTCCATACTTTCTTTCGATATGTAGTTTCTTTCTTTTTTATTCCCCCTTCTTTTTTATACCTTCACTAGAAGAATACCTGTCCTAGAACAGGTAAAATTAATTCCCCGAACAAAACAGTTTCGCACCACTTTTATGTAAACTTACAAAAATTAAAACCAATCTATAATGATACGAAACCTGAAAATTTATGTCTCGAATACTTGTTCTAATTTTGATCAAAATTTATTACATGATTTTGATTCTAGAAAATATCTCAAATTTAAGGCTTAAGCTTAAGGGGGTTTAAGAAGAAATTGAAATTCAGAGAATCTTTGCTTAATTGGTGTCTAATGACTATGGATAAACTTCAATGCAAATCTGATATATTTTAATTTTCAAATGGGAGGTTGTGCCCATATTATGTGTATTCAGCAGCTTTTGAAATACTTGAAACTGAAATTTAGGGAGTATTATTTAATTAATGTCTGATACCTCTTGTTAAAATCTCACAAAAATCCAAATCATCTGAATGTTCATAAAGGTCTTCATTCCCTTTGATTGAAACTAAATTATAGTCCATGTTACCCAGCAACTGTGTTCCAAAATTACTAAAAATAGCTTAATTTATTTAAGTGTAAGTATTCTCTTTCTTTATTAACTATTCTATCTCTTCCTTCTTTCTTTCTGTCTGTATTATTTTCTTCTTTCTTTCCATTCTTCATTCATTTCTTGTTTTCTTTTTAACTATTGTAGCTGTCTTTTTTTTTCGGCTCAACTTTCTTTTTCACCTCCGTTTTTTAAATTTATTCTCTCTCTCTCTTTCTCTCCCTTCCTCTCTCTCTCTCTCTCTCTATCTATCTATCTCTATATATAGTCGTAACACTTTTCTCCTTCGATCTTTCTCAGATCGGCTAAAACATTTGAAAGATGAAATTCTTCGAAATGGCCGAAAAACCTAAACGAAGGATAACAAAGAGTGATCATGGAAGGGCAGATAACTTTAAAAACAAAGTCGAATAAAAGATATAAAAATTATATAAATTATATAAAAACCACTCGAAACTTAAAAAGCAATATAACGAAATCTATATTTCAATGATAAAAATATTTTTAAAATGAATAGGAAGAATAAACATAATTATATTCCTATTTTTAAAGTGCTTATTTATTTTCATTTATTGTTTGTTTTTATTCGTATAAAAAACGACTTAAAGCATAAATAGAAAAAAGGTTAATAAGAAAACATATACTTTTATTGAATTCGTAAACACCGAATAAAATTATATATATATATATATATATATATAATCATATATACATATACATATATATATGTAATATATATATAATATATATGTGTGTAATATATAGATATATTACATATATATATATATGATATATATAATATATATATGTAATATATATATGCATATTACATATATATATGATTTATATAATATATATATTACACGTATATATATATATATATATATATTACATATATATATATATTACATATATATATATATATATATATTACATATAAATATGATATATATATATGTTATATATATAATATATATATGATATATATATGATATATATATGTTATATTTATAATATATATGTGATATATATATATATCACATATATATGTAATATATATAAATATATAATATATATGTAATATATATAAATATATAATATATATGTTATATATATAAATATATAATATATATAAATATATAATATATATGTAATATTGTAGAGCAACATTGTGGAACTATTTTAAATAGAATTGAATTAATTGTAAAAAATGGTATTAAAAAATCAAGATAGCATTTTTGTGAACTATTGGATGAAATATTTAACAAAATTTCTACTATATATGAATATTGTATCATGTGTACCGAGCAATAATTTTGGTATTTTTCTACGCCATGAATAAGATGTTTTATTATTTTCCAAATAGTCTTAGAATCATTTTATAACAAATAGTTTTGTCTTCTTCTTCTTTACTTTGAAATGTTACTTAGTAGGATGGTTTTTACTAATGGGTCACCACTTATCAAGGCTAAAAACTATTCGAGGATAAATGTTTATGAGAAGGATAGAACATTTTCATATACCACATACTTAAAAAACAGTCGACACAGAAAACAGCAATTATTCTCTCTTTGTCAGAAACATCGCTAATGGAATATGAGGCCTAAAAGAAAATAGAGGAGGAAAGCAGAGTTACGAGGTTGCTGAAAGTATACGGAAAATCTACTTTCTACTTTCATGCGTTGGTGTCACATCATGTAACAGAGCAGAAACAGTCTCGTTCGCTCTTTGTGACTTGAGTTTAATCGTTAAACGCGAGCATGGCGTAGCTGCTGGAAACTCACAACCCTTTATTCCGCGGGTAGAGGTACATTTGAAATGAATAATTAATACTGTGGCTCACTCGATGTTTTCTCTGTTCAGAAGAAAGCAATAAAAAGATTCAAGGCCATATAACTTGTTTGTGTGAGCATTATAACCAATCGTTCTGCGCATCTAAGTGTGACAAATAAAAAAAAGATAGTGGGCGCCAAGAAGATGATGAATAAGACACTGCTTTAACCCACTGATTTAAAGGTGCCTCTTTTATAGCACAGTTGAGTGCATGTGTGGGAAGGGGGTGTAAACCGCAATACAAAAACGATTACGAACTATATAACTGGTGTGTGTTGTCATTACAACCTCACAAGTCGGCCATCTAGGTGTGCCAAATAAAAAAAGATAATGGACACCAAGAAGACAGCAAAGAAGATTAGACGACACTCAACGCTATTTACCCCCCTCGTATATGAATATCTCTTTCATCGCTAATCAGAGCAAGATGTGGTAATCGCAATGCAAAAACAATTTATAACCATATAACAGATTTGTGTAGTTATTACAACCAACTGTCCCACCTATCTATGGGTGACAACAACAAAAAACGGCTAAGAAGATGAGAACACACTTAACATTGCTGTAACACCTTGATATAAAGATGTCTCTTTGATCGTATGGCGGAGCGTGGAGTTAAACCGCACACAAAAAATATTCAGAACCATAAAATTGTTTTTTGTGGTCATTACCACAAACCGATCCACACATCTATGTGTAACACTAAGAAGATTGCAAAGAGTAGACGACACTCAACATTGCTGTAACCACCTGATATGAAGATGCTCTTTTATTGTACGACCGAGCAGATCAGGGTTGGGGGTTAAACATCAATCATCTGTGAAGACGGAGCAATCATCATATAGATTACTTTTAACTCGTTGGTAGGTGTGTGATCCGATAAAAAAGGCAGCTATAAAATGCACTTTCTGTGTCAAAATCGCGATTGCTTTATTTGCTATTATCTTCTCTTCGTTTTTCTGTTCTAACAAGGGGTTCGTTTTTCATTTTTTTTACTGGGCTCTCTTGTTTCTCCAAATTTTCATCAGAAAAGAGCGCAGCAATTTATGTTACCATTTGAGAAGTCCACTTCCGGACTTTGGAAATATTTAATTAGCAGGTCGATTATGATCCAAAAGAAGAAAAAAAATCGAAGTCGATATAAAACGTTGTGATAATCGGTGATAAAAAATAACAATGATCCACTGACCCAATTTTTTGTGTTATTTTCGATAAACAAAGAAATTGGAAAAGAAAAAATGATACTCTTAAAAAGAGAAGCGAATACGAAAGACGACAACCACAAAAGAAATTGGAGTCACCAATTTATTTCCAACATGCAATGGATATGAGTTCAGCAAGTGCTTAATCGAATATCATGCAATTAACACCCCATGATTTTTACTCTTTATAGACCTTTTTCATTTATTTTGCTTGGAAATATATTTTTTAGAGATCTGGTGAATTATTAAACAAAATTTACTGAATTTTATTTTGAGACTAAGCTTGCGATAACTTTCCTACCAAATTATTTGCGGTGCATAAAGATATGTTACGATAAAACATACTTTAAATACCTGTCAGAAACTGTTGTATATTAAACCCGTAGCAGTCATAAACATTTACATTTTTTTCCTCTTGGAGAGCAATATCTGCGAGGTGATTTTGTCACCCGACAGCTCCACTCTCTCA
Organism: Sepiola atlantica; assembly: GCA_963556195.1. Taxonomy (NCBI): domain Eukaryota; kingdom Metazoa; phylum Mollusca; class Cephalopoda; order Sepiida; family Sepiolidae; genus Sepiola; species Sepiola atlantica. The sequence goes on from OY744531.1 coordinate 59,982,405, forward strand.
CAGTCTTTTCTACGAATACTATTATGGCATTTGTTCTTCAGAATTGTCTGATCTATTCCTTACTTCTTTTGTTCGAGCTCGTTTGACTCATTGGTCTAGTGGTCTCCTTCAATTCGCTGTTTGATACCTCGTTGTAATAAACTTCCTATTCCAGTAGCTTCTTTCCAAGAACTGCAAGGTTGTTGAACTCTATTCCTGATGACTGTTTTCCTCCTACCTATAGCCTTGGTATTTTCAAGAGTAATGCTAATAGGCATCTCCTGTCTTTGCAATAATCATTTTTCGTTCCTAACTCCTGAAATAAAGTGACTTCCATGGAGCGATTTCCATTCAAACATGAAATTGCTGGATGTATTACTTTCAACCTGAACTTCCCACGATTTCTTACAGTCCCTTTGGGATTTACACAGCAGTCATAGAGAGCTTCCCGGCACCAGAAAAGAAAGACATCCTCTCTCTCCTGTCTCTGTCAACGGGGCAGCCGAGCGAGGCTATATTCACTTAAATATATATCGCTCTAAGAAAATACTTTCGGCGGCCGAATTTTATTACTTTAATCTCTTTTCTTCACTGTCTAAAATTCTGGCAACCTACACCCAACGGTGTAGGTCACGTAAATAAATACACATCGTTATTGTTTATAAAATGCCTGTGTGTTTCTTTCATTTGACGCCGCTTTTGTTACAAATGTTATAAGATTTGGTCTATGCGAAGATAAGCTTCTATAAGATGGTTACCTCGACTCGAATCCGAACATGCAACCTTCTAAAATAAATACATTCGAACACAAGGTTAGGAAATAAACTATATATATTTTATTCTCGCTCTCACATTACATAAGATAAATAATGGCAAATACAAATGCAACATATTTATCATCATTTCTGGACTTAGTCTGCAGTATATTAGCAAATAGATATGCGAGACGAGCGAACGTGAAAGAAGTACTAGCTTGTATAAGCTACTCTCTTTCTTTCTCCGTTCGTTCAGATTATTCTTTTCTTCTATTTTTCTTTTTCACTCTTTTTGTTCTGTTCCATGAAACAAATTGCTTTCTCCGAGGCTCGCACAGACGCGTCCCCGGAATTTAAAAAAACAACATTTTACATATACATGTTAAATCGGCATTTTCAATCACTTAAAAACATTATCGTCAATTCAAAATGATGAACTTAACGAGCCGATGGGAAATGGTAAAATCTAATAAAAACAACAACCAGTGCCCAAACAATGCTGGGGCGCATCCCATTAAACACGACTTGTGCCAAACTGAAAACCCCTTAAGCACAACTGCTCTCTCCACGATGTCAGTCTGACCCAAAACGGTAAACACACACACACACACATAAAATTGAACTTTTAAACAAACGCACGTTTTCTTACACTCGTGTCTTTTCCTCATTCTACAAACATAAGAATATTCAACTTTCCCAACGAACTATGTACTCACTCAAAATATATATAATTGTTAATATACAAATATGTTTTGTTTGTATACTTAGTTTTTCATCACAACATGCTGTTGTTAAATAGTGACCCGTTCCCAACCATACATAATATGCATATTAATCCATTTGTTCTTTTCATTTGCCATGTCATTTTATAACCTTTATTAAATGGATAGTGTTGGTTTTGGTAGATTGACAAAGATGCGATCGTCGTCAATACACTATCCAAGCGAAATGCCAAGCTGCAAGTCTATTATTGTCGTCTGTGTGTGGGGGTATCACTCAACAAGAGAAACATAAATGAAGTACGTAGATAAATGTGTATTCATCATAAATGTTGTATTTAATTTACAAATAAAATAAATCATTCGAAACCGTCTGTGAAACACGTTATTCTGGGCTGCTTCCCTGCAGACTACAACATTGTTTTCTTTAAATCGAATGTCAAAAAATACTTGTCATGAACCGTCCCAATAGTTAACCAACCTTTTTCATTCCATTAATCATTTTTAGTCCTCTCATAATATTCTTCACCATTCAACTGACAATCCATCTATCTTCTTAACCCTTATCCTCAAGTGGCTTTGGGTTCCGGTAAGTAGGGCCAGACATCGAGCTCCTCGTAGTTGGTATTTCGAGCAACATTTACCTGGATGGGTTGAGCGGACTTCCTCCGAAAGAGAAAATGTGTAGGGAATATTAAATTCACAAGCGGTTCGCAGTTGCATGTATATCCCGGTCAGAAGAGATGACGGCGTTAATTTTTGCAATTTTTTGCAGGGATGATTCGCCGTTCTTTCCACATACAACGCCTTGTATTCTCAAATGGTCACCCATCTAGTAGTGACCAGGCTCAGCGTCGCTTAAATCCGGTGATCTAACGAGAATCGGTGTGTCAATTATGCCATTGAGCTCGGGTTAAATCGTTTGAATAAAGAAAGCGTGGGTTTGCCAAGCCAATTAAATATATAAAAGACAAAATCCAAAATTAGTTTTTTTTCTGCTCGCCATATGTCTCTTTATCTTTTTTACTCTTCAGCTATTGTAAATAACATTTTAACTTATAGTAATATTCCCTGTTGTTTATAGTAGACTATTCCAATCTTGTTATGCTTTACTGTCTTTATTACCTTCGACTGTCAATAAACAGAGAGAGCTGTTGCTCTTTCTGTTTACTGACAGTCGAAGGTAATAAAGACAGAAAAACATAAAAAGATTTGAGGGAATGATAGAAGAGAGGAGTGATAGAAAGCGTACAAAACTAGAGCGAAGAGAGGTGAAACATTGTGAGAGAGGGTGAAAGTGATAGATACAGACTTGGTTAGGTATGGGTCCTTTGAGCAATTACTTGCAAATTACTTGCAAAATATAGCGAATTAAAATGGAAGATATCTTAAAACATAACTCGATCTTGAACCTATGGAATATATTTTCGGTCGATTTTGTCACTATGTCTGTTTGCGTCTTGCCTATCGCCCACATCGCTTGACCAATATTCACCAAACTTGGGCAAAATATCGGCCATGGTCTAACTTAGAACTGATTCAATTTTCGGATACCTAGGTCAAAGGTCATAGTACGGAAAAGGGTAAAGTCACACTTTTTGAGATAACTTCGATTCTGTTTATTCTTTGCCTTTATAAAACCTTTGCCTTGGCCTTGAAAAGATCAGCCAATGTGGAAATTTTGACAGAATTTTAACTTCTGAATTTTCGGAATTTGATGCATAGATCTGATGCACTTTGATAACAGTAACCACTATGCACAATTTAAGCCTGATCAGATTAATAGTTTTCAGTTATCAAAGTTTTCATTACATAACTTCGGGAATACTTCATACAATATAGAGAAGTTAGGATCGGCCAAAACTTTGGCCCATCTTTACGTTGCAAGTCGGAGGTGCACAGTCTTACGACTCACTTATGTTCTTGTTTAGTATGTATCTTGTGCGATTAAAATATAAGAGAAAAAGCTTTAGGGAAACAAACATTGATTGATTCAGCGATAACATAGTAATAAAGTAATATATTTTTCAAACATAACTGAATCCCAAAACAAAAGACTAATTTAGCGTGGGTTTGAGTGATTAAAATATATAGGGGAAACGTCTGAGGGATACAAATGTTGATTAATTCACTTTAGTATAACTAGACCCTCCAGGCTTAGACAATTAGTTTTTATATATATATATATATATATATATATATATATATATATATATATATATATGTACAATATTTTTTTATTTCATTTTAAACCGTATCCAATGTTATGAAAGACAGATTCACATCAATTTACAAAACTTGTTTTTTACTCAACATACAATTGTTTCGACTTACACCAAGATATATGTAAAATGCTCTTGTGCATTTAATTTTTGATCTGGCTATCCTTAGTACTAAGTACTTAGTGAGAAAACAAGACGAAATACTAAGTACACTATGGAATGGTCAATATTAGTTAAAGCCAGTAAATATTTACAGAACAAGCAGAAAAGATATAATTTATGTATAACTCAAGCAGTTGAAATAATGACATATAGAAGAAAATATTATGAATATTAAAAAATGATATAATAGGCGGCTGCTTGCATAAAGGCAAAAATCAATATAGTAAATATGAGGGTGGAAAACGAATAGGTGATTAGATTATATATAAAGGAAAGACAATAACTATATTGCTTTTAGAATAAATATGAAGTATAACAAAATATAAGTGGGCTAAATATCAATAAATATACAATAAAAAATAATAGCTGAATAATAAATACAAGTATATAGGGAAATATAAAATAAATAAAACATAAACAAATAATAAACAAATAAATATAAAAAGTAGGAAAAACTCCCACTGTATGCAAAATACTAAGACTAAACTGGAATTAAAGTAAATGAAGATAAGTAAAAGCTTATGTTTATATGTATATATATGTATGTATATACATGTATATATGGATATATGTACGTATATACCTATGTACATATATATGTACATATTTATATATATATATATGTATATATATGTATATACCTATGTACATATATATGTACATATTTATATATGTATATGTATATATGTATATATATATATGTATATATATATGTATATATGTATATATATGTATATATATATATGTATACATATTAGACCTCTTCAAAATTGACCTTTTTCTTTAAACATATGGAAACTGATATTATTCCCATTCTCCAAGGTCTAAATTAGCTAAATATACCAGTTATTGTGATCTTGGACCTTGGCTATGCCTGCCTCAAGAGCCATGTAATTTTATTGTTGACGTTTTTCAAAAACGCTGCAAAATTTGGGATATTATCTCCTTATTTTCATTGTAGCTTTCCAGAGGTTGATGCTATAGCATTGAAAGTGGTACCAAATGAAAGCTAATAAAATTATCTTGCCTATGGTAGTAAACACATGAACACCTGTGTTGATTTTAATTAATTTTAATGCACAAACATATATATTTTTTATGCTTGGAAAGGATGCCATCATATAATACATAACTTTATCTAAAAAATGTTACTCTTAATGCATGTATATAATTTATTATCACTAAGTATGTTTTATCTCTTCATTTCAGATTGTAAGTTAAAGCTGATTTGTTAAGATTTGTGAACTGCTGACAACAGAATCTAGAAGACAACTATGCTGTGGGAAAGTGGTCAGCGATACAAGTGAACGGGATGAACCAACTGAAAAGAGAAGAAAGGTGGCAACTCCTGCCACAAGGTCATTCAGTGATGTGTATCTCATTGGGCAACCCAGCTTCAGCATCAGGGGCTCTCAACTTCCTACTAATCGCCAGGTGTTCCAGTATTTCCTGCATTTGAGAAATAATAATCCCAACAGTGACAATAGGTCTTTAGCCCATGATACAATGGATGTCGTTTTGCCATTCTGGAATATGGCAAGGATTAAAACACTAACTAGACCAAATGCAGTCAACCGTTTCATGATCCTCCATGAAAAGTACAGGAAAATTGTTAAAAACAAGGGAAGAAATAACAAACCAGAGGAAGAGAAACGAGCTAACTTTCTGAAGGACTTAGACAAGTTATTTGATATTGGAGCAAAGGATGTTGTGGAGGAGATAAGAAGAAACAGGCTGCTCACAAAGGAGACCAAGGAAGAGGACGTCAATTTCTACTTGGACCAACAGACAACTCGCCTGGCACACATGTCAGGTCATGATAAGGTGTTTGAGAAGAAGTCTAGAGAGAAAAGCTTCCGAGAAGAAAGAGAAGAGAGAATGTTATCATCAGTGACTGCTGCAGCAGCAGAGGTTGGGAAAATTTCAAGTGATGAAGACCCAGAGAACAGTCAAGGCTCTGGTACTAGTGAGGGTTCAGAATACACTGAGACAACACCAAGCTGTTCATCAAAACCAAGTACGATAACCTTACACTTTCCACACTCAGTTATGACCAGTGAAGAGATTTGTAGCACTGCAGATCGGTTGTCACTCACTGACAACCAGACTACAGCCATGGTGTCTGCAGTGTTGAAGGCAGGAGGCGCAGATCTTGATGTCTTTGTTATATCACCCTCTACTACAAGACGAAATAGGATAAACACTCGTCATAACTTGTGCCAAAGTTACATGAATAACTTCAAGGAAAGTCCGCCAGATTACTGCACACTACACTGGGATGGAAAACTTCTACGCGATGTTCTTGGTGAAAGATACCCAGTGGAAAGTCTTGCAGTGCTCGTCTCTGGTACTCCGCAGTATGAAGAAGGGAAGCTGCTTGGTGTGCCCTTCATAGAAAGTTCCACAGGAATCCAACAGTGTAATGCTACATTGGAACTGATAGAAGCATGGGGTCTCACAGACAACATTGTAGGCTTGGTATTTGATACCACAGCAAGCAACAGTGGCATCAACAAGGGTGCAGCGAAGCTTATTGAAGAAAAACTAGGCAAAAAGGTATTCTACTTCGCTTGTCGCCATCACATATCAGAGGTAATAATTGGAAGTGTATGGGAGGCTGTGTTCAGCAAGGTCAAGAGTCCTGACAACCCAATGTTCAGCAATGTGAAAGTGGGACAAGTTGGTTAAGGACTTCCCAAGAGTTCTGGGACTAGTTGAACAAGACTTAAAACAGAAGAAGACAAGCACAATTGCAGTCTTAAGCAATTTCCTTGAGGAAGCAAGTCCGAGGGCAGATTACAGAGAGGTGGCAGAGCTTTGCCTGATCCTGCTTGGTGAGGAACCTCCTCGAGGTATCCACTGGGCCAAGCCAGGTGCCATTCACCAAGCCCGCTGGATGGCCAGGAACATTTACTGTATGAAGATGCTCATGTTTTCCAAGGAACTAAAATACAACACGGACACTATCTTCAAGCTGGAGAGGATGAACAAGTTCCTGACCTTATTCTACACCAGCCACTGGGTGACCACCACATCTGCAGCTGATGCACCTATCCATGACCTCCAGCTTATGAAGAACATGCTGCAATACAAGCAGTATGACTATGAACTGGCAACCTCTGTTCTCAAGAAAATGAACAACCACCGCTGGTATCTGACCCAAGAACTAGTGCCATTCACCTTGTTCAGTTTACATGCCAGCATGACCAAGTCTGCAAAAGAGAAGCTCGCAGTCAAGCTGTCAGAAACAGAGAAACCTGAGAGTTACAGGAAAGGCAAGCCAGTGTTTCCTGTCATCAATGCAGCTACAGTTCTCACAGACCTGGTAGGGCTAGAGTCTCACTTTCTGTTTGATGCTCTTCGAGTGAAATGTGACTGGCTCACTACTCCTGCTGACACCTGGAAAGACAATGACAGCTACAGAAATGCACAGAAGTTTGTGAGGTCAGTGAAAGTGACCAATGATGTGGCTGAGAGAGGTGTGAAACTAATGAGTGACTTTGCAACTCAGATCACAAGTGACTCAGAGCAAAGAAGCTGCTTACTACAAGTTGTGGAGTACCACAGGAAAAAATTTGACAGTTTCAAAAAAGCCACATTGAACAAGTGATAATACATGTATTAGTAACATCCTATCTGACAGTTTCTTATGCAATATATGTGTCAGTGCAGTGCTATCATACTACCAAACTGATTTGTTGTAGTGCCCCAGCTGTTTGTGCATTAAAATTAGTTAAGATTCACACAGGTGTTCATGTGTTTTATTGTGCTTACCACCATATGCAAGAAGATTTTATTAGCTTTCATTTGGTACCACTTTCAATGCTATAGCATCAACCTCTGGAAAGCTACAATGAAAATAAGGACATAATATCCCATATTTTGCAGCGTTTTTGAAAACGTCAACAATAAAATTACATGGCTTTTGAGGCAGACCTAGCCAAGGTCCAAGATCACAATAACTGGTATATTTAGCTAATTTAGACCTTGGAGAATGGGAATAATATCAGTTTCCATATGTTTGAAGAAAAAGGTCAATTTTGAAGAGGTCTAATATACATATATATATATATATATATATATATATATATATATATAAAATTGAAATAAAAGCCAAATTAGCAATACAAGATTAATTTATTATTTTTTTTTCTTACATTAATCCTATCGATTACGGAATAAAATTCCTTCTTCAGGGGTGACCAGTATTGAGTCATTTTTTTTTTTTTTTTTTTTTTTCATCAAAAAACAAGAATAAAGAAACTTATTTCTTTGTTAATTTGATAAACGTCTTAGATGGTACGACGTCAACGCCTTGATGTTATGAAATGGCGGTAGGATTCAAAACCGGTGACGAACGAGAGATGCGTTGGCACGCTGTCGAGTAATGTGTGTGTTTTTCGTTCAAGTTTTAAGTATTGCATGGAAAGTTTATAAAATTGAAATAAAAGCCAAATTAGCAATACAAGATTAATTTATTATTTTTTTTTCTTACATTAATCCTATCGATTACGGAATAAAATTCCTTCTTCAGGGGTGACCAGTATTGAGTCATTTTTTTTTTTTTTTTTTTTTTCATCAAAAAACAAGAATAAAGAAACTTATTTCTTTGTTAATTTGATAAACGTCTTAGATGGTACGACGTCAACGCCTTGATGTTATGAAATGGCGGTAGGATTCAAAACCGGTGACGAACGAGAGATGCGTTGGCACGCTGTCGAGTAATGTGTGTGTTTTTCGTTCAAGTTTTAAGTATTGCATGGAAAGTTTATAAAATTGAAATAAAAGCCAAATTAGCAATACAAGATTAATTTATTTTTTTTTTTTCTTACATTAATCCTATCGATTACGGAATAAAATTCCTTCTTCAGGGGTGACCAGTATTGAGTCATTTTTTTTTTTTTTTTTTTTTCATCAAAAAACAAGAATAAAGAAACTTATTTCTTTGTTAATTTGATAAACGTCTTAGATGGTACGACGTCAACGCCTTGATGTTATGAAATGGCGGTAGGATTCAAAACCGGTGACGAACGAGAGATGCGTTGGCACGCTGTCGAGTAATGTGTGTGTTTTTCGTTCAAGTTTTAAGTATTGCATGGAAAGTTTATAAAATTGAAATAAAAGCCAAATTAGCAATACAAGATTAATTTTTTTTTTTTTTTTCTTACATTAATCCTATCGATTACGGAATAAAATTCCTTCTTCAGGGGTGACCAGTATTGAGTCATTTTTTTTTTTTTTTTTTTTTTTCATCAAAAAACAAGAATAAAGAAACTTATTTCTTTGTTAATTTGATAAACGTCTTAGATGGTACGACGTCAACGCCTTGATGTTATGAAAAAAAAAAAAAAAAAAAAATGACTCAATACTGGTCACCCCTGAAGAAGGAATTTTATTCCGTAATCGATAGGATTAATGTAAGAAAAAAAAATAATAAATTAATCTTGTATTGCTAATTTGGCTTTTATTTCAATTTTATAAACTTTCCATGCAATACTTAAAACTTGAACGAAAAACACACACATTACTCGACAGCGTGCCAACGCATCTCTCGTTCGTCACCGGTTTTGAATCCTACCGCCATTTCATAACATCAAGGCGTTGACGTCGTACCATCTAAGACGTTTATCAAATTAACAAAGAAATAAGTTTCTTTATTCTTGTTTTTTGATGAAAAAAAAAAAAAAAAAAAAAAAAATGACTCAATACTGGTCACCCCTGAAGAAGGAATTTTATTCCGTAATCGATAGGATTAATGTAAGAAAAAAAAATAATAAATTAATCTTGTATTGCTAATTTGGCTTTTATTTCAATTTTATAAACTTTCCATGCAATACTTAAAACTTGAACGAAAAACACACACATTATATATATATATATATGTGTATATATATGTATATGTATATATGTGTATATATATGTATATATATATGTGTATATTAACGTATATATATGTGTGAATATATATATATGTATATATATGTATGTATATATAAGTGTATATATACGTATGTATATATGTGTGTATATATATATATACGTATATATATGTATATATGTATATAAATAGATAGATATATGTATATGTATATATATATATATATATATATATATATACGTATATATGTGTATATACATGTATATGGGAAATGAAAACGGAAAAACCAAAAGATGTGTTTTATGTATTCATCAACGTTTCGTATTTATTTCCACCCCTCCCACTTTCAAATCACCTTCATTTCGTCAAATCTTTTCTAAAACTATGAGACTACCTACACACCAAAAACACAGGAGCCTCCCCCTCCCCTCCTCTTTCCCCACCCTCCACTTTTACACTCACAGCCATCCACATTAATTGTATTCACACTCACCTCCCACTTTTTCACTCACAACCATCCACATTAATCTCATTCCCTGCCACTGACTTCTCTCAGCCCGGACCTTAGTCCTGCGCTCCCAGTAAGTGGCTACTACATCTTATCATTAACCCATCATGTCCACCGAATATTTTCATGTATATTCATAAAATTATAATCCTGATGAAGTCTTACAAATAAAGACGAAACGTTGATGAATACATAAAAAAAAACATCTTTTGGTTTTTCCTTTTTCATTTCCCATTACGTCGGATTACCCTCATCCTTCCTTTCTCATGCATGTATATATACATGTATATAGATATACATAGATATATATATGTATATGTATATATGTATATGTATGTGTTTGTGTATATATGTATACGTATATATGTATATATATGTATATGTATACATATGTATATGTATATATATATATATGTATATATATTTATGTATATATATGTATATTTAGATATGTGTATATATATGTATATATCTGTATATATATATATGTATATGTATGTACATATATGTATATATACGTGTAAGTATGTATATATATGTATATGAATATATATATATATGTATATATATGTATGTATATGTGTGTATATATATATGTATGTATATATATTATGTATATGTATATACTTATGTATGTATATATATGTGTGTATATATATTTATATGTATATATATGTATATATGTATGTATATGTGTATATATATATGTATGTATATATTATGTATATGCATATATATATTTATTTATATATATGTATATATGTATGTATATATATTTATATATATATATATATATGTATATATATATGTATGTATATATGTATATATATGTATATATATCTATGTATATATGTATATATATGTATATATATGTATGTATATATGTATATATATATGTATACAGATATATATATATATGTATATGTATATAGATATATATATTTATGTGTATATATATGTATGTATATATGTATATATACATATGTATACAGATATATATATATGTATGTATATATGTATATATATATGTATATAGATATATATATATATGTATACAGATATATATATATGTATGTATATATGTATATATATGTATATAGATATATATATATATATGTATATAGATATATATATGTATATGTATATACATATATATGTATATCTATATGTATATATGTATACATATATATGTATGTGTATGTATGTATATGTATATCTATATGTATATATGTATACATATATATCTATATATGTATGTATATATGTGTATGTATATATGTGTATATATATATGTGTATGTCTATATGAATGTATATATTGAAAGTACCTATGAAGAATTTAATCGATAGATTGAATAAGATTTAGAATAAATGTTATACTATTGTAGGTAAACAATATAATTGGGGGTATCGGTACTATGGTCAAGGTTATAGTACAATATCTAACGGAATAACTAGCAGTATATTGAATTGATAAAAGCATATATATTTGAACATGGAACAATAATTTAAAATAAAATAAGGGATATAGAATAAAAATCTTCATATCACATTAGTATATACTTTATTTTAGATTAGGACTGCATAATATCATGACCAAAAGGTTTGTATACATAGGAAGTTAAACCCGGGAATTTAAAAATAAATAACCAAGAAGATACGTAAAATTTCTATTTCCTTATAGGATGAAAGATTGTGAATTAGCATATATAAAATAAAATAAGAATTAAATTTAAAAATTCATAAATATTATATTTTAATTCAGTTGAATAAATATGTAAGGTACCCACGTGGGAGATATTTCAATTACTGACTGCGAAACCAAGAATACGTAAGAAAGGTCTTAGGGTTAAATAAAATAGCTGATTTTATTAATTATATGAACAATGTATATGATTAAATATTTTAAATAATACCGATAATCTTCGAAATATTATTATTATTATTATTATTATTATTATTATTATTATTATTATTATTATTATTATTATTATTATTATTGAACGGCTAGAAATACATAAGTATGTGTACTTCCAGTTACTCGGTAAAACGAAAGTCGCCTAATTTACGGATATAAAAGTATAATGTAAGAAAGGGAATATAAAATAAGGAAAAATCGATGGCTAAAACACCGACGAAAAGGGAAATAATTGAACGAAACAACAAAGGACGTCAGTGTAAACAGTTATCTTAATTTAGGAGTACTTAGGTCAATATTTAAGCTTATGAATACAAACAGCGAACAGCATAAAATGTGTATATGTTGCGACTAGAACACATTGAGAATATAGTTCTATTTGAAAAAAATACGATGCTGATAATGAGTATTGATTGTAATTTAGGCTTTGTTTTTTTTTATTGTTTTTCCTTGTTTTTGCTTTGTTTTATATAATTAGAACTGTAAATAGCCATACCAAAAAATGCACAGGAACATTTTACATATATCTTTGTGTAAGTCGAAACAATTGTATGCTGAATAAAAAACAAGTTTTGTGAAATGATGTGAATCTGTCTTTCATAACATTGGATATGGTATAAATGAAATAAAAAATTAGTATACAACATAGTTTAAGCCTTACACTATTGAACTATTACAATTGTCTATGTTATGAAATTTAGTTTTGAATATAAAAAATTTAAATAGAAATAGAAATAAATATATATAGAGAGAATGGTAGTTTGCTTGAAACATTGCTGGGAATAGTAGTAATATGTTAAGAAGGCTTAGGGACATGCAGATTGCCGGATTGGTAATAGGCTGGATAGAACAAAAATAATAAATCGAAGTGGGGGACTTACTATTCATTTTTTCTTTAGAATCTTATATGACAGTCAGTGTGGTGTCGGCTGTGTGTGTTGTCCGGATGATGATTAAAAATCATTTAATATTTCGGGAAAATCTTCTCTTTGTCAAAAACAGACATCAAAGGAAAAAATCCGTCTGTGTGGAGAATTCACCAAAATCCATTTTGGTGAATTCTCCATAAATCTATGACGTCACGCCAAAGCTATAATTATTTTGTTACGGTAATGTTTTAAAGTTGAACATCAGGCTGAAGATGTCAAGGTTTCGATTTCGATTTTCGTCATGGCATCCGCTTTATTTGTTGGAAAATATTGCATTAATATTAAATATATTAATGTAATATTTTCCATTTCTAAAAGATGTTAAGATATTTCTTTGAAAAATTGTGATTGACACACGCATACAGAAAATGCCTGTTATATTATTAATATCGCATATTTTTGCTAGGCTACCGCATCACCCATTTCCCTCTCCTGAAGTAAAGATATTCGTTTTACAAAAATTCTGACTGAGGGACAGACAGATACACACATCCACAGAGAAAGCTAAAATATCCTTCCTACGGTCGTCTCCCTAACGGTCGTCTATTTTTTGCTAGGCTGCGCGTTTTGGGTGGCGAGACATAGATTTTCTTTGTTTCGGACCAAAAATATTTTTAGTAAAAAAAAAGATAAAAAAATTTGTCTCCCACCCAAGGAAATATTTTTTGTTTAAAAAGTGAAAAAAAAATTGTTTTAGTGATGGGGGGGGGGCGAAATCCCCCCTTTAAAAAATTGAGCACGAACGCAGAAGCCACACTATATCGAAGAACAAGTTTTGATACGTAGCCTCGTTATAAGATCATTCATTGCTAAGTAAGAAAAGTGAAAAAAAAACACAATTCTTTAGCTTAAGTAGTTAAATCAAAATCGTTCTTTTAAGTTTTTTACGTTAGCTCAGTCGGTAAAGCGTCGGACAACTTCGTCCAAATTACCTTTTAACGTTAAGGTTGCGACTTCAAATCACGACCTCGGTTTCGAAATTATTTATTGTTTATTTAGTTGTTAAGATGTGCCCTGATGTATTTCTTATGTTTCTGACTTAGAAATTAAGTAAATAGTATTTACACCCCCCTTACATCTTACGTTTACAAAAATTCTCTAGGACAAACAGAAAGACAGACAGACAGATATACAGAGAAGCTCTTCGTTATATTATAAGTGGACTAGTGAAAATAGACTCCCTAACGGTCGTCTAATTTTGCTAGGCTGTCGCGTTCTTGGGTGGTGAGACAAAAAAAGAAAAAAAAATTTGTCTCCGAATACCTTTTTGTTTAAAAAGGAAAAAACATTATTATTTTCCCGCCCAAAAAAAGTAGGGGTAAAAATTCCCCATTCTCCCCCCACTTTAAAAAATCGAAAGCGAACGCAGACCGAAAAGCATATGGAGAACCAATTATTATACGATCATTCATTGTTAACTTAGAGATGTGAAGAAACCCATTTCTTCAAGTATAAATATTAAGATGGTATTTTCAATTTTGTCTCAGAAAGGGTAGAGTGTCGGCCAGTTAGCGTCAAGGTTGCGAGTTCGAATCGCAGCCTGGGCGCTGAAATCATTTATTGTTTATTTAGTCGTTAATAGGTGGCCTAATGTATTTGTTTATGTTTCTGACTTTAAAATTAATTAAATAGTAATTACCTCCCCACTCTCGTTTACAAAAATTCTCCAGGACGGGCAGACAGACAGAGAAAGTGTTCGTTATATTATAAGTGGACTAGCGAAAATAGATGACCGTTAAAAAAAAGAATGTGTCTCCGAATACCATTTTATTTAAAAAGGGAGAAAAAAAAATTATTCCACCAAATTTTTTTTTTCGCAAAAAAATAAATAAAAAGATGGGGTGAAATCCTCCCTCCTCTTGACTCCCCACCCACTAAAAAATCGAAAGCGAACGCAGACCCCAATGTATTTTCGAAGAACAGTTATACGATCATTCATTTGTGACTGGAAGAAGTGAAAAAAAAACGTTTCTTTATCTATTTAAAATTTGATAGGATTGCGAGTTCGAATCGTTGCCTGGGCGCCGGAAATTTTTATTGTTTATTTCTGACTTTG
This sequence comes from Sepiola atlantica, assembly GCA_963556195.1. NCBI lineage: Eukaryota > Metazoa > Mollusca > Cephalopoda > Sepiida > Sepiolidae > Sepiola > Sepiola atlantica. Next base: position 59,997,530 of record OY744531.1, read on the forward strand.
AAATTATGTCTACAAAAATTCGCCAGTTAGCGTCAAGGTTGCGAGTTCGAATCGCAGCCTGGGCGCTGAAATCATTTATTATTTATTTAGTCGTTAATAGGTGGCCTAATGTATTTGTTTATGTTTCTGACTTTAAAATTAATTAAATAGTAATTACCTCCCCACTCTCGTTTACAAAAATTCTCCAGGACAGACAGACTGACAGTATGTGTTCGTTATATTATAAGTGAACTAGCCAAAATAGACTCCCTAACGGTCGTCTATTTTTGCTAGGCTGCCGCGTTCTTGGGTGGTTAGACAAAAGAAATGAAAGAAATTTGTCTCCGAATACTTATTTTGTTTAAAAAGGAAAAAAAAAATTATTTTTTTTTTTTGGCGGGAAAATATTTTTTGGGGGGGAGGGAAAAAAAATTTTTTTTCGCGCCAAAAAAAAAAAAAATGGGGGGAATTTCTCTCCCCCGCCCCGCGACCCCTTCTCCCCCCCTAAAACAATCGAGAGCGAACGCAGACCCCAATGTATTTCCAATGAACAGTTATACGATCATTCATTTGTAACTGGAAGAAGTTGAAAAAAAAACGGATTATTAACGGATTATTAAAATTAAATAGGAATTCATCACTTGTCTTAGTGGAGTAGAGGTTAGCGCGTCCGGCCATCAGCGTCAAGGTTACGAGTTCGAATCGTAGCCTGGACGCTTAAATTATTTATTGTTTATTTCTGAAATTACGTTTACAAAAATCCCCAAAACGGACAGACAGACATCCTGACATCGTGACAGAGAAAGTGTTCGTTATATTATAAGTGGACTAGCAAAATAGACTCCCTAACGGTCGTCTATTTTTGCTAGGCTGCCGCGTTCTTGGGTGGTTAGACAAAAGAAATGAATAAAATTTTTCTCCGAATAATTTATTTGTTTAAAAAGGAAAAAAAAAATTATTTTTTTTTATATAAGGCGGAAAATTTTATTTTTTTGGGCGGGAAAATTTTTTTTTTTTTCGCGCCAAAATTTTTTTTTTTTTCGCGCCAAACAAAAAATGAAAAAAAAATGGGGGGGAACTTACCCCCCCCCCACCTGAAAAAATCAAGAGCGAATGGAGACCCAATCGTATTCTGGAAGAACAGATCGAGCGCGGACAAAGACCCCTAAGCATAAAAAGAACCAATTACTATACGATCATTTATTGCTAAATGAGAGATGTGAAAAAAAAGCGATTTGTTCAAGTATTAGAATTAAGAAACTATTTTCAACTGTGTTCCTTTAGCTCAGACGGTAGCGCGTTTTGTTGTTAGTGTCAAGGTTGCGAGTTCGAATCGCGACGTTGACGCCGAAAATTAAATATTGTTTATTTAGTCTTTAATATCTGGCTCAATGTATTTGTTTATGTTTCCGACTTTGAAATTAATTAAATAGTAATTATCTCGCACCCTCCCCTCTGTTTACAAAAATTCTCCAGGACGGACAGACAGACATCCTGACATCGTGACAGAGAAAGTGCTCCTTATATTATAAGTGGACTATTTTTGCTAGGCTGCCGCGTTCTTGGGTGGTGAGACAAAGAAAAAAAAAATTTGTCTCAGTCTTTTTTTTGTTTAAAAACAAAAAAAAATTTTTTTTTATTTTGGCGGGAAAATATTTTTTTTGGGGGGGCGGGAAAAATTTTTTTTTTTCACGCCAATAAAAAAAAAATGGGGGAGCGAAATTTCTCCCTCCCCCGCGACCCCTTTCCTCCCCTAAAATAATCGAGAGCGAACGCAGACCCCAATGTATTTCCAATGAACAGTTATACGATTATATCATTTGTCTTGGTGGGGCAGATGATAGCGCGTTCGCCAGTTAGCTTCAAGGTTGCGAGTTCGAATCGTAGTCTCGGCGCTAAAATTATTTATTGTTTATTTCTGAAATTACGTTTACAAAAATTCTCGACGACGGACAGACAGACATCCTGACATCGTGACAGAGAAAGTGCTCGTTATATTATAAATGGACTAGCGAAAATACTATATTTTAGCTAGGCTGCCGCGTCTCACTCTCCTGTGATTGAAGAGTTCCACTATCAACCGAGCGGGGTCAGTGGTTAAGTGAGTTAATTTGAAAGAATTTAATAAGTTTCAGGTCTCACAGCTGCTGTTTCGATTCCAAATGTCAGCGTTAAGTTTCTGTATTGTTTATAATTAATGAACAATACAGAAACTTAACACTGACGAAAATGAAAAGTTTTTTACGTTTAGAAAAATGTCCGTCGACAGACTTTCAAACAAACAAACTGACTTTTGCTGAATTTTCTGTAGTATTTAACGTGATTAAAATAGGAATTAACGATTGTTAATGTTTGTTCCCACGTTCTTGGGTGGTGAGACATCTTTAGTTTAAAAAAAAAGCAAAAATATTTTCTCGAATACTTTTTGTTTAAAAAAAAATGAAGTTTTTATGTTTACAAAGATTCTAGCTGACTTTTAAAAAAATTAAGAAAATAGTATTTACCCGCCTCCTCTCTCTTACGTTTACAAAAATTATCGCCGACAGACAGACAGAGAACCTGCTCGTCATATTATAAGTGGACTAGTATTATAAGTGGCGTGGAAATGCACTGTGTGGTGTGTGTCGCAATATACGAAGATTTTATGGTCGTTTGACTTTTTTGAATAGCTTTTATCGCGCCAGTCTGAATCGGTAATTATATTCATACACTTCACACGGTCGAACATAAGACTTCTAGTGTAATGGCTAAGACAAGGATACGCGAGGACTGAAAGAAAGAACAGAGGCTACGCAGGAACAGTGAAGTTGAAAGCGGTTAACGAACATCGGAAAGAAAGTTATTGGCACATAATTACAGCCATCTATCTTAATACTTAAATTCGGTCTCGCTATTTCCGTTTCTAGTCTATATACAACCGTCAAAGTGACAGCCATTCATACCGAAGCGACGCGTTTCTTTTCCTAATTCGCAGATGCGTCCACGCATCTCTGTGAGAGGCGATGTCCATCGGACATCGGTCAATCGGTTGGTTAGTATGTCACGTTTCAGTTTGAAATCGCATTTTCTTCATGAAAATTTTAGAATCAATGAACACATATGTATACAAGCATCTATATAAGAGGCTCTGGTTC
>OY744531.1:60005642-60010642 GCA_963556195.1 Sepiola atlantica
TTATATAATTGATGTCTAATACCAAATGTAACAAAATTTATATAATTGATGTCTAATACCAATTGTAACAAAATGTATATGATTGATGGCTAATACCAATTGTAACAAAATTTATATAATTGATGTCTAATACCAAATGTAACAAAATTTGTATAATTGATGTCTAATACTAATTGTAACAAAATTTATATAATTGATGTCTAATACTAATTGTAACAAAATTTATATAATTGATGGCTAATACCAAATGTAACAAAATTTGTATAATTGATGTCTAATACCAATTGTAACAAAATTTATATAATTGATGTCTAATACCAAATGTAACAAAATTTATATAATTGATGTCTAATACCAATTGTAACAAAATGTATATGATTGATGGCTAATACCAATTGTAACAAAATTTATATAATTGATGTCTAATACCAAATGTAACAAAATTTGTATAATTGATGTCTAATACTAATTGTAACAAAATTTATATAATTGATGTCTAATACTAATTGTAACAAAATTTATATAATTGATGGCTAATACCAAATGTAACAAAATTTGTATAATTGATGTCTAATACCAATTGTAACAAAATTTATATAATTGATGTCTAATACCAAATGTAACAAAATTTGTATAATTGATGTCTAATACCAATTGTAACAAAATTTATATAATTGATGTCTAATACTAATTGTAACAAAATTTATATAATTGATGGCTAATACCAATTGTAACAAAATTTATATAATTGATGTCTAATACCAATTGTAACAAAATTTATATAATTGATGGCTAATACCAATTGTAACAACATTTATATAATTGATGGCTAATACCAATTGTAACAAAATTTATATAATTGATGTCTAATACAAATTGTAACAACATTTATATAATTGATGGCTAATACCAATTGTATCAAAATTTATATAATTGATGTCTAATACCAATTGTAACAAAATTTATAATTGATGGCTAATACCAATTGTAACAAAATTTATATAATGGATGTCTAATACCAATTGTAACAATTTCACAAAAATAAGACGTTTCTGAATATTCACGATGGGATCCCTCCTCCTTTCAACCCACTTTACATTAAGCTAAATCTAAGTAAATATGACCCCTTACGTTTAGCAGCTGTGTTTCTACATTCATGATGATCGGTTAATTAGTCTATGGGTCAATATTGTGCATACAAATATATTAACATACACACATACCTTTCTCAAGATAATTGTTTTTAAGAAAAAATAAGTAAAAATTTGAATATAAAGTGTGTCTATGACGTGAACAATGTCTTTATTCCCTTATATATACATATATATTTATATATATATATATATACATATATATATATATAAATATATATGAGATAATTTATTTCATTTTGACTACAAAATTGATTTTGTTTCACGAGAGCGATTTGAGGCGCTCCCGATCGTCAGGTCATGAAAATTCATTATGCCTGTTAAGATAAGTTCAGAATCACACACAGTTTTATGAAGGTGACAGAAATTTAAAATAAAAATTAAAAATTGAATATGAATAGAAACAAATAGGATTAGCAACAATTCTTCCAATATGAACATTTTTAACCAACATAAAAACCTCTATAATAAAGCGCTAAAGGAAAGTGGTTATAAAAACACCCAAATAGAATATATCCCACCTACACCAAATAACCCTAGTACTAATAAAAATAGAAATAGAAAAATCATCTGGTTTACCACTCCTTTTAATAATATGATTAAGACTAAATTAGGAAAAAAATTCCTTAATCTAATTAACACTCATTTCAACAATAGCAATGTCCTCCATAAAATGTTTTGATAAAAATACGCTTAAACTGAGTTACAGCTGTGGAGATAACCTTGAAAAAATCATTAAAAAACATAATAATAAAATATTAAGTACATTAACACCCCCTAACCCTAGTAGAACTTGTAACTGCATAAATAAACCTAACTGCCCCTTAAACCAAAAATGCTTGTCAACCCAAGTAGTTTATGAGGCATCTATCTCTTCAACTCAAAACCCATCCCAAACTAAATTTTATATTGGAATAGCAGGAAATAATTGCAAAGAACGATTCTATAATCACAACCTCTCTTTCAATAACCCTAACCACCCTGGCCAAACCGGACTATCCCTACATTATCATAAACTTAAAATAAAAAATGAAACTCCTATAATTAAATGGAAAATCCTAAAAAAATCTAGTACCTGCAAATCACTCAATACACCATGCCATCTATGCTTAAACGAAAAATTAGAAATTATCCGTTTCAAGGACAAAAATAAACTTTTAAACAGAAAACAGGAGACATCCATCAACTGCCGACACAGTAGACTTTACCTCCTTAGTAGTCCCCATACCCCACCTTAATCTCTTGTAAATCCCATATAAATCGTTGACACAAGTTTTTCTTATATAATTTCTCTACTTACCCACATAATTTCATTTTTACATCCTATTCTCTTCTCTCTCTACTTACACTATCCTAACTCCCCTCCAACACATTCTACCATCCCTTCTAACACATTATCAACCCCCACTCCTACCCATCTCTCCTCACCTACCCCGTAATCACATCCCCCAGAACAACTATGGGTTAGTAACCATTTATCTACTCTACCTCATTGTTTCTGAATACAACCAGTAATTTTACCCCTACTCTTAAATCCATAAATACTACTTATACTTTCTTTCTTCTATGACAAACTACCCAGAATATAACCCCACCCTCCTTATTATATATAAAAAAAGAAAAAAGGACCTATTGACTTTTTGGCAATCTTAATAATTTATGAATACTACATTATCTTAATTGCTACTATGTCCTTCTTTTATCTTGAGTATCCTTTATATATTTCCCTAATACCACCATTTACAAAATATATATACTGGCATTGCCAAAGATAAATAAGAACCTAAACCTGATCTTTTAAGGACTACTATAAGAAAAGTATCATCTTAATTACCATTATCCCTCTAGTTATTATTATTATTATTATTATTATTATTATTATTATTATTATTATTATTATTATCATTATTATTATTATTATCAGTATTATCATTATTATCAGTATTATCATCATCATTATTATTATTATCAGTATTATATAAGTATGTATATACATATATATATGTGTGTGTGTGTGTGTATGTATATGTATATATGTATATGTATTTGTGTGTGTATATTTCTCATATTTTTATATTATTAATATAATTACGATTACATATTTGCTGTATTCATAATTTTATATTTATTTTGACCCGTATATAGACATTCTTAATTCTCAATTCTTTAACTTTTTAATTTTTTGATTTTATTATTATTAGCACCTTAAATATTTTTATCCCTCCACCCCTCCTACTCATCCACCCGCCCTCCATATAGGGTTAATCTCTCCCTCCCCGTTCATAGACATATTACCAAATTGATAATCGGTTACTTGCCCATTTCTGCAAAAGCAAGACCCAGACAGAGTTTTCTTTTTTGACACGCGTTGACGCTTTCATATTTCGACCAACCTTCACCAAATCACGTCTGCGTTCTCTTCACCTCTTTCTATTTCTTTTCTATGTCCCGTGTAGCTCTTAATATTTCCTTCTTCCTTTTCTTCTTCTTTTTTTTATTTTTCTTCTTACTTGTATTTTTATTTTTGCTTTTTGCTTTTGTTTTTGTTTTTGTTTCTATTCATATTCAATTTTTAATTTTTATTTTAAATTTCTGTCACCTTCTTAAAACTGTGTGTGATTCTGAACTTATCTTAACAGGCATAATGAATTTTCATGACCTGACGATCGGGAGCGCCTCAAATCGCTTTCGTGAAACAAAATCAATTTTGTGGTCAAAATGAAATAAATTATCTCATATATATTTATATTTTTATTGAGCACTCTCATAAACCCGGTTCAACTCCCCTGGATTTATACCCTATATATATATATATATATATATATATATATATATATATATATATATATATATATATATACTTGTGTGTATTTAGGCAGCATATTTTCATTTAGGCAAACATTATTAAATAACACGGAGTGGTTTTGTTTGATGCGACTTTTTTATTTTTTCAATTTTCCGAATTGTCCATCTAATGTTTCGGTCAAATTGATGTAAATATGATCCATGGCTTTCTTGTTCCATTCTTTTTTCTTTTTTGCAAGTACTTTCGATTTGAATCGTCAAATCATTTTCAGGCGGTATTAGTTTTAGTGTCTTTACTGTTGTGCTCATTTTTTTAATTATAACGGCAAATAGTTTATATTTGAAAACGCGTCTGTAAAGTTGAAATGTACATGAGAGCGTGATGGCGTTCTACACATACGAGAGATTTAAAGTTTGACTGTTTAAACCGTTAAGAAATTGATGACGTTAAATAAAGTGCATACAATTAAAACGCATAACTACCTAATGGCTAAGAATTTTGGTAATGTTAATTATTATGCTAGCCACTTTAAAATGTTGCGACTAGTTTCATAACTGACATTATTAATTGTGGGATGTCTAGTTTTTATGTAGAGGGCTTCGAGTATTTTTAATTTTTTGATATTGGTATCATGGTGTATTATTTTGGTATTGTTAACAAGGATGTTTCTATATTAGGAGGGGGTACAATTATGTTTTTTTTAGGTGTTGGCATATAGAGCTAGTGTCGGAGAGATGTATGGTGAGTCTTCGGGATAGTGTTGTGGAAGTGAAACCTATGTAAGAATTAGTTTTTTTTATTGTTGTCAGAGATACATTCTCCCATAGGACATTGGAACTGATATATTACATTGGTTCTTCCTAATGTATTTTGGGTTTGGGAAGTGTTATTTTTAACAACATAGTTTGATGTTTTCATTTTTTTATAATAAATGATAAATCGTATTTTATCATCAGAATTGGTGGGGGATATATAGCGATGTATTATATTTTTAAGAGCTTTTTCATCCAATTTAAAGTTTGGATGCATTTGGTTACAATAGA
>OY744531.1:60015642-60040642 GCA_963556195.1 Sepiola atlantica
ATATATATATATATATAATTATTGATAAATACAAATTTTCAAATAAGCTCATATACACATGTGTTTTGTTATGGTACCTTACCTATAACGGACTCTTCCATTCACCATAAATACTAGGAGCACCTGCTTCTCAGTGTTGAATCCACCCCAGTTTATACCGCCAGTCAGGAATGACGTACAACCACTCTTATTTCTCTGTTGTATCATACTTTTCTTAAATATACTTGTTTTCCCTAAACTCTGAGTTCGTGTGTTCATTTCGGTCCTTTTTACAGGGCCACAACAACTGCCTTCGAGGTATTCAAACTTACACGGAACACAACAAAAACATTAAGGGGTTTTCTTGAGAACCTTTAAAAAGGACCCAACAACAACTGGCTACGTGGGATTCCGAACTTACACCACCACAACAACTGGCAACGTGGTTACAATAAGAGATTCTTGAGAACCTTAAAATAGACGCCACAAATGGCGATAAAGTATATTGAGAAGAACCTTAAAAAATAGACAAACGTAGAAAAATTAACGGCAAATTCACCAGACAACGTTTTAGTTCTAAAAACTGGCTTTATCGGTGGAGCAAAAAAAAAGAGAATACGTAAAAGATCAACTTATTTTCTCTCATTGAAGAAAGGTCAGTGATCGTTTTATTGCTATTCCAACACAAGAGGGAATACATGATTTTTTCTCTCCAAAAGAGAAAAGTCATACTGCCGAAAGAAACAAAAATTAAACCGTATTTTTATTTTTTCTCTGTTGACTAAAGTGTCGACCGCAAATTCAACGGGTATGTGAAAAGCGTACTTAAAAAGTGATTTTTTGTGGGGAGGTTTTATGCCGTATTCTAAAAAAGCACATTGTAAACATGGAAGATATTAAAGCTACTATAACAGAACTGGTGAAGTGGCAAATGAAACAGCAACAGAAAACTGCAAAAAGATTTCAAAAGCTTCTACTTGAACAAAATCAAAACTCTATAATAAGAAAGCTGACGAGAGGCTACAAAAAAAACAAAAGAAAGACCTCTCGAACAAAAAAGAGAAACCGACGAAAAGATTGAAGAATTACTGCAAACAATATCGGTTAAGTAACGAAAACGATACTATTTCTATCAAAATGCCGTTTTGAGTGCAATTGACAATTTCACTTATTCCCCAGACGAGAATTAATTGTTTATGTTAGAAGATATTAGGACTTATACAAAATAGATTGTGAAAATTGGGCAGAGTCTAAAAAGGTTCGCCCACTGCTCCGAAAATTAAGCACCACCGAACATATTAAGTTCGTGAACTTCATTTGACTTTTGCTGAAGCTGTTAATCTTTTCACTGAATTATTTATCCCAAAGACATCTCTGTTTCACAAACGCTGGAAGTGTTTAAACTTGGTCAAAACAGACAACGTTCAACGTTATTTAACGTTCGCATCAATCGTTAATAAACACTGTGACGATTTCAAATATGCCGAACTTGGTGCTGATAACTTTAAATGCCTATTTTTCGTACGAGGATTGGTATCAAGACAAAGACGCTATAATCAGGCGTAGAGTTCTGATTAAATTAGAATGTGAACCGAATTTAAAATTACAGAAATTAGCTGAAGACTGCCAGAGATTTATAAGTGTTAAACAAGATTCGAAGGACATTGAAGAGTCGGGCAGTGCACACATAAGAAAGGTACGTCAAAAATCGAAATTTAATTCTCCCTCAAAAACAATTCAAAACAAAAAGGGATTATTTTCATGCCCCTACACAAACAAGCCAATCTTATAAAAAAAACAGGATGAATTAATGCAGAGCCCCTGTTTTCGTAATGGAAGACTTTATTGTGTAGCAGATTGCCCATATAGTTTTAAACCCTTTCTAACTTGTAATAAAGTCGGACAGAAGAGTTCACATTGCAGAACGAATAGAGGAAATAATCTCTGGTTAAATCCACAAAAACAAACGAACATTCGAGAGTGAAATAGTTACCGACATTATATTAAACAGAACTACCAAAAAAGAAAAATGTTCGTATTAAAAAACACCAATAATTTGTTTAGTGTAGACTTGATGTAGCGGTTCAACCTCTGAGGGTTACTAACCAAGATTTTTAGCCAGAAAATAAAAATGCTGACGATCCAGTTAAAAAAAACAGAAAATGAATGTGTTTCAACCATTAAAAATCGTATGAGATGGACACAAAATTGTCGACAGAAATGAAAGCACATAAGGACACAAAATTCATGCTGCAAATAGCTAATACAAAAAGAAATAAAGTCACATTCTTTGGAAATTGAAAGTTAAAGAGAGTGAATTCATGGTCCCAGAGCTGAAATCGCTAAAGTTTCGACTCAAATATGTTTTAGAAAAGCTAAAGAATATGAAAGATAAGATAACTTTTCTGGAAGTTGAATGGCAAAGCAAAGAAGACATTTTTTCAAAATTTAAAGATGTGCTCCCAATCAGAAGTCTACAATTAAAAAACTGGAGGATATCAGATCTGAATTTGATAGAGGTCCTCAGTTCTCTAATAAGAGACACCTAAACAAATTAGGGAACGACAGCACGCCCCAGGAAGAAGTTAAGGTTACCAGATACAACACTTTCGAGATATAGACATCTCAAGCAGCCTCAGAATAGTGTCAATCCAAAAAGGAAACGACACTTTGACTCTTGAGAAGGTAAGGCTTGGGAGGGGGGTTATGGTATCGAACCTATAATGGACTTTAGACTCTTCCATTCACTATAAATACTGGCAGCACCTGCTCTTCAGGGTTGAATCTACCCCAGTCTATACTGGCAGTCAAGACTTTATTTAGCGAATGCAAAGTCCTTCAGCCACGCAGTAGCCTCCTGGTCTGCTGTGTGGAGGGTGGCTAATCCTCCTCTCAGTCGTTGGAGAGGGCAGACTTCAATGATGTGCTCCATTGTTTGCTCCTCTCCACAAGCACACAGTGGGGATGGGCTGCTGCCCCATCGGTGAAGGCTGGCGAAGCACGGACCATGTCCAGTCCTGAATCTATTGATGGTTGACGACTCTCTCCTTGGGAGGTCAGTGCCAGACACTTGTTGGTTAGGGTCTGACACCAGGTGTTTATTAGGGACTTCCTTGGACGCCCATTCCTTTTTCCGGGCTGATTGGATGGTGAAGTCAGCTGGTGGGATGTTCTTCCAGATGGGGCGTCTGGATGGAAGTCGAGCAGTGGGTGCGTTGAGGATGTCTTGGTGGATTGGTAGATGAGGGGAGTCTTCAACCTTTTGAAGCATCATTTGAGTGGATGCTGTTCGCCGGATGTGTTCAGGTACAATGTTTGATAGGACGGGGAGTCAGGGTAGTGGTGTTGAGCGGATTGTCCCGGTTATGATTCTCATTGTTAAGTTGAGCTGGGTGTCTACAAGGTGTATGTGGGATGACCTGGACCAAACAGGGGCACAATATTCTGCTGCAGAGTAGGCAAGGGCCAATGCAGAGGTGCGTAGCGTGGAAAATGATGCACCCCATTTTGCACCAGACAGCTTGCTGAGCAGGTTGTTCCTGGACTTCACCTTAGCCGCCGTCCCTTTGATATGTTCCTTGAAGGATAGGGTCCTGTCAAGGGTCACTCCAAGGTAGGTTGGATTAGGGGTATGCTTAAGTTGGAGACCGCTCAGGGGGATGTTGAGTTCTCTGGCAGCTTTTGCATTGTGGAGATGGAATACACTGGATACAGTTTTTGCTGGGCTTGGTTTTAAACGCCAGGTTTTGCAGTACTGGTCCAATTTAGTGAGGTCTTCAGTGGGAACCCGGTGAGAACCAGTTGTTCAAAGTCCGGTGCTTGGCATGCCAGACAGATGTCATCCGCGTAGATGAATTTGCGGGATTTGGTGCTGGGTAGGTCATTTGTGTATACATTGAATAGTGCTTGAGCTAGAACTGAGCCTTGTGGGAGCCCATTTTTCTGTGCTCTCCATGCGCTGGTGTTATGTCCAAAGTGAACTCTGAACCTCCAGTTGGTCAGCAGAGTTTGGATGGCAGTTGTTGCCCAGGCGGGAAGCTCCTTTGTGAGTTTCTATATGAGGCCTTTGTGCCAGACCGTATCATAGGCGGCTGTGAGGTCGAGGAACACAGTCCCTGTCTTCAGTCTGTTCTCGAAACCATTTTCGATGAAGGTGGTTAGGGCCAATACTTGCTCTCCTGTGCTGTGGTCCTTCCGGAAACCTGCCTGATGCACGCACAGAATGTCCTCTACTCCTGGGGATATACGTTGGAGTATAAGGCGTTCCAGTATTTTGTAGGGAACACAGAGTAGAGAGATTGGGCGGTAGCTTGCTCCGTGTTTGGGGTTTTTGCCAGATTTTAATATAGCAATGACTTTTGCTGTTCGCCATTTCTTTGGGATCAGGTTAGTCTGTAGGATATTGGTGTAGAATTGAGTCAGCCAGGTCAAGACTGATGTACAATCACTCTTGTTTCTTTGTTGTATTATACTTTTCTTCAATATACTTGTTTTCTCTAAATTCCGAGTTCGTACTTTCATTCCGGCCCTTTTACAGGATCATAACATGTTTCATGCCTAACCTACATTCTCTGCCGGTCACACGGTTCGAACCTCAATACGAAAGTCATATTAAACTCAGAGCGCGTACTGATTGTTTAGAAATGGGTAAATTAAAGTCTTACATTACTAAGTCAGTGGCCATAGAAGCAGGCTGTCGAACAGAGGGTGTATGCTATTTGGGGAGAATCAATTGTCTCGATGTAAAGCTTAAATGCAAAGGTTCTCTCTCATGTCAAAAGCTGAGGCGTAATCTTCTTGTGAGACAAGTTATCGTACTGATAAAATTCAGTATTTATATTTCTCATTCATAAAAATGGATCGATAGGGCGTATTGAATTTGATGTCGAGTTATCAGATCTGAGGTCAAAGGTTCGACACGTGCGGGCAACTGGTAAGTTGTATATAGCCACACTGATAAATCTTCATGAGACGAAACAAGCACTTTCTGTAGATATAAATATTTAATTATTCAATAAAATATGTTGTGGGGCTGAATGCGTGTGTGTCTGTAAGTCGTGTTTTTTGCCTTTGTTGAGACGAGTACATTTTGTTACTGCGTAAGGTCACCAAAATCTTACAAGCCTCGACTGACAAAAGGAGAGTGGAAGTTAGTTTAAACTATATAATAATTATGTTTTGTAGGGTAGAGTGAGGGAATATGATGTTTTAGAGTAGCATATTAATACACCAATAGATAGAAGTGGTCCACTAAGGTTTCCAGTAAAAATTCTCTCTTTCTCCCCCCTTTTCCCTCCTTCTATTTCTTCCCTTACCAACTTTTTATGTATTTGTGTTTACTTAATTATTTCTATTAGATTATTTATTTTATTAAAGCTGGCATGTACTGTTTTCATTTTATTAGTGATGGCTCCTGAGAGTATTACTAATTATTTACAATAGGGAAATTATAATAGTTTAATGTTACTAGTGAGTAATTCGCTAATATTAGTATAAGCAGGACGTTTGATATTTAATGTGCATATATATATATATATATATATATATATATATATATATATATATATATATATATATATATAAGTCTGTTCATATTATATTCCAATAACCATAGTGTTATTTTATTATTTTTATTTTTTCACATTTCCAAAAAACATAACATTTCTGTGAGATATATTTTTTTACGATCCGTTTCATTAGTATATGCTAATATATATATTGTCATTAATAATTATATATATATATATATATATATATATATATATATATATATATATATATATATATATATATATATATATATATATTCATATATATATATGTATATGAATATATATATATATGAATATATATATATTCATAATATATATATATATATATTCATATATTCATATATATAGATAGATATATATTCATATATACATATATATATATTCATATATATATATATTCATATATATATATAACTATATTCATATATATATATATATATATATTCATATATATTCATATATATATAACTATATTCATATATATATATATATTTATATTTATATTTATATTTTATTTATGAGACATATAAAATCTTTCGAGGTGTTCTTCTGCTGAACTGGGTTCATTAGCCCACGCATATGTATACTGAGAAAGGAACAGATCAACTCTAGGAATAAGTGAAAAATAAGAAATAACAACCAGGATGTTATCACTATTTAATTAAATCAGATTAAATTAAATTAAATTAGTTTTAAAATAGATTAAATTAAATTAAACAATGGGTGGCAGGAATGGAGGAAAAAATAATTTAGGAAAAAAATAATTTAAAAAACATGCATGCCGACACGGTCTTAATTTCTAAAAATAGAAACAATGGATTTTTATAAAAAGTATTTTGTACAGGTATTTTATATTAGTAATAACAAAGTCTCCCGTCATTTAACAAGTTAGAGTGATATTTTCCCGGAAAGTGGTAAAAAATAACCCCGTCCATTAAAAAATGTTTTTTAACATAGAAAATAGATTTCTGATAACGAAATCTGAATAATATTCTCCCCAGAGAGTTTTAAACAGACACAGCCGTTAAGGAAATATTTAAAATTATTTAAAATAATAACTAGATTTTTGTAGAAAACTTTTTTATAGTAACATTTTATTTTTGATATATGAATGATTTTTAAAAATAATTTCTGCGGGATAGGGTTTTTTTTCGCTTCGTTAAATAACAACACGATAATAATCGGCAGTTAATTAAATGAAAGATATTTTCCCAAAATGTAAAATAACGTCCCAGACACTAGATAATTAATTTCTAAAAAGAATAATTTTAATAATAGAATTTTTTAGAAACAGTACTTTGAATAAATAGTTTCTATCTACTAATTAAGATACTAATTAAGATTTTTTTCTTAAAATAAAGGAGAGATTCTGCGAGATTGATGTTAGTTCAACTCGTTGTGTGTTTATTTCGAAGGGGAACAACTCAGCCCTGGAAATAAGGCTCTTCTGACCGCTGGCTTTCAGGACGAACATTTATGTTGACTTTCCTTATGATGAATTAGATGTAGAATTCCCATACTATCATTGGATTGAAATTGTAACTTGTGAGCGGTGTCTTGAATGTTTTAGTTTTTTTGTTTTTTTTGGGGGGGGGGGGATTTTTTCATCATTGTGCCGCCCGACGTGAAAATGTATTATCGCACATTGTTCCGTTTTGGGTTTTTTTTTAATGCATTTGGGACCGATTATTTGCTTGTTAGCTTGGTGGCAGAAATAAGGCACGAGCTCTTCTCTAAAACATTTTCTAGGCTTTTCTTCTTTTATCTTTGTTCTTTCTTGTTTTTTAATTTTAACTTTTATTTTTATTTTTTCCTCTTCTCTTCTTAAGTGACCTCAACTATTGCAACGCCACAGTGTGTATTGTCGGTAGTTGAAACCCTTATTCCAGACATTTAATTTCCCTGATGATCTGCCAAGCAAGTACCTGCTTGGTAGTTAAACACGTGTAGGAAAAAACAGTTACTTTGAATAAATAATATTTGTAAGAAAAATCTTTAATGGTGATCATTGGTGTCGTGAAAGGAATGCTTTGGTAAGCCTTCATAAAATCGCATATAAATGCTCTGTACTCTGTAATCGAGTATCATCGAGGTTGTTTTTATTTGCACAACCCCGGTCTTCACTGAATGATCTATTTTATAAGTGAAAAATCTAAATATATATATATATATATATATATATATATATGTATATATATATATATATATATATGTTATGGTGCCGTACCTACCTACTAAGAACTAATGGACTCGTCCACCTTATAAATACGGGAAGCACGTGACACTTGTTCTCTTCTTCCCAGGCAAACCGGCAATGGCGGTTGAGAGCAACATCTCCTTGTAATATCTTTCTTTCTATTATATAATATATACCTTTGTTCATTTAAACCATGTGTTCCTGTGTCATTCATTCAGCTTTACCCAGGTCCACAACAAATGGCGACGAGGCAATTCGAACTCTTGGGTCAAAAAACTGAAAATACCACGTGAAAATGCACTCACAAAGTTAATGCAGGAAACCGCACGTAAAAAAACAAAACAAAAAAAAAAAACAAAGGTTTTTGCCGTACGGTCGAGAGAAGAAAAGAAAACTCAACTGAAAAAAAACAACAAAAAAAACACGTTGAATTCTTAAGTGCGAGAAAATTGTTTTCTTTTAAGAAAAAGAAAACTGAAATAGACCTGTTGTGTTCTAAGTTTTAAAACTGCTTATCGAAAAAAAACAGCTTGAAATTGGGTGCGCGTTTCTTCTAGTTTGGGAAAACTAGTTAAAAAAACAAAAAACAAAACAAAAACAACTGAAATTGAATGCGCGTTTTTTTCTCTGGGATGGAAAACTAAAAAAAAAAACAAAACAAAAGAAATACCGAACACCAAGCTTAAGCGAGTATTGTTTATTTTAGACGAACGTCACAGCGAGTTTTTTTTGACGAACACACACACAAAAAAAAAATGAAACCGACACCACGTGCTTCATTTTAAGAACAGATATGAAACAAAAACATGAAATGAACACACGTGCGTTACTCTATAAAAAAAAAGCCGCACGATAAAAAAAAGGTCAGTTTTATTTTCTCTCTCTTCTTTTTTTTCCGACTTGTACTGAAATATTTTAAAATGCAGAAAGAATTAATTGTGAAACAGATTTTTTTCTCTCTTCGTTAAAATTAAAAACGTGTATAAGAAAAAAACATTACATAATCTTTTCATAACTAAAACTCAGCGTCTTGCAAACGCTAATTTAAAGAAAAGAACTTCTTATAAATTCATTAAATAACGAGAAAATATTAATTTTCAAAATAAAAAAATAAAAAAATAAGTGAATATACGCGTATATAGAGAAAAGGAAAAGTTTCATAATCTTTTCATAATTAAAACGGCGCCTAGCAAACGCTAATTTAAAGAAAAGAACTCTTATAAAATCATAAGATAATAAGAAAATATTAATTTTCTAAATAAAATCAGAAACTAAATGGTTCAATATGGAAGATATTAAGTCTATAATCGCCGAACTAATGAAATTCCAAATCTCCCAGCAACAACAAACTGAGGAAAGATTTCAAAAGCTTTTATGACAACAGAACCAAAACATTTTATTACACAAAAAAGAGTATGATGAAAGATTGGAATTTCTGATACAAACAATATCGCGCAGTGATCAAAAAAATGAAAAAGACGACACGTTTTCGCAGAACGCAATTTGGAACAATATTGATAATTACTCATACACGGAAAATAATACATTTGAAGAATATTTCCGAAGATATGAAGACCTATATAAAATTGACTGCGGTAGTTGGAGTGATGTGAAGAAGCTACGCCTCCTTCTTAGAAAACTAAATACCACAGAACATACAAAATTCGTGGATTTCATTTTGCCTCGAAAAACTAGCGAGCTAACTTTCATAGAAGCGGTTGGTTTATTGACAGAACTGTTTAGTCCAAGAACTACACTATTCCACAAACGATGGAAGTGCATGAACCTGGTAAAGAAAGATGAGGAAGATTACGCTACTTTTGCATCGATAGTGAACAAGCATTGTGACGATTTTAGACTAGCTGAATTAAGTGCAGATAATTTCAAGTGTCTAATTTTTGTACAAGGTTTAATCTCAGGAAATGACACGGAGATAAGGCGTAGAGTTCTAAATAAATTAGAGAATGAACCAAGCCTTACGCTGCAAAAGTTGGCTGAGGACTGTCAAAGATTTGTAAATGTAAAACAGGACTCAAAAGACATTGAATTGTCCGGCATTGCGCACATAAAAAAGGTACATCAAAAAACAAAAGAAAAATAAGAAATAATAATTTTGATGTAACAAAGACAAACCAAACCAGTAAAAAAATAAATAAATTGCCACCAAGCCCTTGTTCACGCTGTGGTAATCCACATTGGTACAATGAGTGCCCATTCCGTTTTAAAACCTGTATGAAATGCAAAAAAGTTGGACATAAAAGTTCGCACTGCAGAACGGGCAGAGGAAATAAAATGCGGATTCAAGCCACTAGGACAAAGACGGAAACTGGCATGAACATAAGAAAATATGTACAGGTGAAAATCCTGGATAAAAATATAAAATTGCAATTGGATTCTGGTTCAGACGTTTCCATTATAAATTTACATACATGGAGGAGATTAAATAAACCTACTCTATCAAGAACAAACAGGCTGGCAAGCACAGTTACTGGTGAAAGAATTACATTTGAAGGAGAATTAATCACAAATGTGTCCCTAATGGGAAATACTAAAAAACTCAAACTACTGGTAGTGAAGGATTCGAATAATCTTTTTGGTTCAGATTTTATGCAGGCATTTGATTTATGGAAGTTGCCGATAAATACATTTTGTAAAAAAATAAATAGTCGCGCAACAGAATCGGAAAAACTACAACGAGAATTAAAAAACTCGTTTCCAGAGGTTTTTTCTGGCGGTCTTGGATGCTGCACTAAAATGACTGCAAAATTCCGTCTAAAAGAAAATGTACTGCCGGTATTTAGAAAAGAAAGGAAAGTACTCTTCGCCTCGATTGAAAAAATAAACGCTGAATTAGACCGACTGGTAAAGATGGGTATTTTATCAAAAGTACAACACAGCCAGTGGGCAGCACCCACGGTTTATGTAAAGAAAAAATCTAATGAGATTCGTGTATGTGCAGATTTTTTAACAGGACTGAATACTGCCCTCGCGGACTATCACTACCCACTCCATACCCCGGAAGAAGTGTTTACAAGCTTAAATGGAGGAAGATTTTTTTCAAAAATAGACCTAAGTGAGGCATACCTACAAATACCGGTGGATAAAGATTGTTCTAAGCTGTTATGTATAAACACACATCGTGGTTTATATAAATTCGAAAGATTAGCGTTCGGAGTTAAGGTCGCGCCAGCCATTTTCCAACAAGTAATGGACACAATGCTGGGCGGACTCGATTTCGCAATAGCGTATCTCGATGACATCTTGATTAACAGCAAAGATATCGAACAACACCAAAAACATGTAAATCAAGTGTTTGCGAGAATCCAAGATTATGGGTTCAAAGTAAAAGAAGAAAAATGTGATTTTTTCCTGGAGGAAATAAAATATCTGGGTCATGTGATCGACAAGGACGGCAGAAGACCAGACCCAGAAAGGGCTACCGCAATAAAAAACTTGCCGGCGCCAGAAAACGTCATGACATTACAGAGTTTTCTGGGCCTAGCAAATTACTACCAGGCTTTTATCCCAGAAATGCATAATTTGCGTGCTCCATTAAATGAGCTATTAAAAAAAGGTAAAGCCTGGATATGGACACCTGAATGTCAGGATGCATTTAATAAAATCATAGAAAGACTTACGTCAGAGTTATTTCTAACACATTACAATCCAGAATTGGACATAATCGTAGCTAGCGACGCTAGTTCATATGGGTTAGGAGCATGTATCCTACACAAAATGCCTGATGGAACACATAAACCCATTGCACATGCATCAAGGACCTTGCTCCCAGCGGAAAAACAGTATTCTCAAATCGAGAAAGAAGCCCTAGCAATAATATTTGCAGTAACAAAGTTTCACCGATACATACATGGTAGACAATTTACCTTACAGACAGACCATAAGCCGCTAATTGCAATTTATGGATCTAAAAAAGGCCTACCTGTATATACAGCTAATAGACTACAAAGATGGGGAACGATCTTATTAAACTACAACTTTAAAATGCAACATTTGCATTCAAATAAAATCTATCATGCGGATGGATTGTCGAGATTAGTGCCAAAACAGAGAGAGACTCTAGAAGACACAGTGATTGCGTCTCTTCAAACAGAAGGAGATTTTAAAGAGATTTTGTGCAACGCAGTGAGAGAGCTCCCGGTGACATTATACGAGATAAAAAAAGAAGCTCAAGAGGATGAATTTATCACCAGAACAAAAATGAAATTGGTAGATAAGGATTTACATGCGGCAAAGAGTTTCTTACTCTGTGATGACGTACTCATGCATAACGAAAGGGTGGTCATCCCAGAAAAACTACGAAAACAAATTCTGAAAGAATTTCATGTTGGCCATCCAGGGATAACCAGGATGAAGGGGTTAATGAGGAGTTTTGTGTACTGGCCAGGTATGGACAATGACATTGAAAAAGCAGTAAAGCTTTGTAAAGGCTGTGCCTTAGCGGCAAAAGCACCGCATATAAAGCATAGCCCATGGCCAAAGACCGACCGTCCGTGGGAAAGAATTCACGTGGATTTCGCGGGACCATTGGAAGGATTTTACTACTTAATCGTAGTCGACAGTTTTTCAAAGTGGCCCGAGGTACTACGTTGCAAGAGTCCCACGTCAGAGGTTACGATAAGATTCCTACATTAACTATTTGCCCGTTTTGGGGTAGTGGATTGTTTGGTGAGTGATAATGGGACGCAGTTCACGTCATCAGATTTTGAGGAGTTCTGCGCGACGTTTCAAATCAGACATATAACGACGCCCCCGTATCATCCTAGGTCAAACGGCCAGGCGGAACGCTTCGTAGACACATTAAAAAGAGCATTAAAAAAGGCCGCTGATACTCCTAAGGAGAAGGCTTTACAACAATTCTTACAAGTATATAGAATTACAAAAAACATGAACATAGCATCATCATTATCCCCCGCAGAGATGATGTTTGCGCGGAATGTGAAGTCCGTGTTTGATAAATTATTACCTAAACATAATAATTATGACCGAATCTCTACGGTACCGAAGAAAAAATACAACCCAGGAGATAGGGTATATTTTAAGATGTTCAAAAACAATGCATCGTTCTGGGAACCCGGTACAATTGAAAAGAGGATCGGATCGATGGTCTATATCATAAAAGGACCACGGTTCTCGCATAAGAGACATCTAAATCAGATCAGAAAAAGACTGTCAGATGACACTGACAGCGCCCCACAAGGAGAAGACGTGATGGACGTGATATATGACACCTTCAACTTACCAGCACCCCAGGTAGTCACACGTAAACGACAACCAAAACGAAAACAAATGGCTCCGGACTACCTAGAGATAGATCCTAAAAGGAAACGTTATTAAGACTCCTGAGGAGGTAAGGCTTGGAAGAGGGGTGTTATGGTGCCGTACCTACCTACTAAGAACTAATGGACTCGTCCACCTTATAAATACGGGAAGCACGTGACACTTGTTCTCTTCTTCCCAGGCAAACCGGCAATGGCGGTTGAGAGCAACATCTCCTTGTAATATCTTTCTTTCTATTATATAATATATACCTTTGTTCATTTAAACCATGTGTTCCTGTGTCATTCATTCAGCTTTACCCAGGTCCCCAACAATATATATATTATATATATATATATATATATATATATATATATATATATATATATATATATATATATATATATATATATATATTATATAGATATAGATATAGATATATAGATATATAGATATATTCATATATATATATATATATTCATATATTCATATATATTCATATATATATATAAATATATTCATATATATATCAATATATTCACATATATATAAATATATTCACATATATAATATATTCACATATATATATATGTATATATATACAAATATATACATATATATATATGTGTATATATACAAATATATACATATATATATATACATATATTCATATATATACATATATGGATATATACACACATATATATATATACATATATATATACGTATATAAATACATATACGCGCATATATATATACATATATACATATAGATGTATGCCTATATATATACATGTATATATACATATATATATATATATATATATATATATATATATATATAAGGAAATGTAGTTTGCTTGAAGCATTGTTTGTGGTATGTATATAAGGTGTGTTAGAAGGCTATTACAATGCGAGAAATGGACAAAATGGCGTTGAAGAATACGACAAACCAAGTATTATCTATTTACTTATTTATTTTATTTATTTATTTTGTTCTTTTTTTATTTTTTTATTTTTTATTTTATAAATAAAGCTTACTTGATCAGAAGAAACTTCTACACAGTGATTTAATATGTATATATATATATATATATATATTGTAACAAAGTTCACCCCAAAGAAAGCATGCTGCAAATGTACACGTAAGAGGCTACTGAGAATTAGGCTGAAAGTATTGTAGGCATTCTAAATTGGGAGCTGTGCAGCGAGATGCTTGTTCACATTAGTCTTAAATGTCTGCATGTCGGTACAGTCGGGGAAGCAAGGAGCAGGAAGAGAGTTCCAAAGGCCGGCAGCACGAGGAAATGACCTATTAGATTAGAAGGCTCTCCGGTATCTGGGGATCTCCACAGTGAATGGATTGGATTTAACTAATTGTTGGGTTGGTCGAGTAAATTTACGTCGAGGAGGCACGAAAGCAGCAAGTTTATCGGAGCACATTCCATTGAAATACTTGTAAAAAATGTAGAAGGTTGTAACATTTCGGCGATGGGACAGGGGATAAAGCTTGATTGACGGACCTATTAGATTGGCGACTGTTTTGTGGACCTTGTGAGTGAGAGACTCGTGATTGATGCAGCAGACCAAGTGTGACAACAATACTCCATGCATGGGTGGATGGTGGATTTGTATAGACATGTGTATATGTATATACATATATATGTATATATATACATATACATGTATATATACATATATATATATATGTATATATACATATACATGTATATATACATATATATATGTATATATACATATACATGTATATATATACATATATATATGTAGATATGCATACATATATACATATATTCATATAAATATATACAGATATATGAATATGCATACATATATACATATAAATAGAGAGAGATATGTCCATTTATACATATATATACATATGTACATGTATATATATACATATATAGGCATATATACATATACATAAATATATATATGCATATGTATATACATAAATACATACATATTACACACACATTATATATATCCATATATATATGTATATATATATATATATATTAGAGTAGATTGAGAATAGTATGTTTGTGGCCGCATGACCTTTATAAATCGGTTGCATTAAACGTCTTTCTCATTAATATTGTCTATTCAGGGGAATATTATTAATGAAAACCTGATTGATAGATATTCGTTATCGATCAATTGAAAGCCTAAAGGCAATCGATACTATTTGCGCACCGGGCCAGGCTGGGCTTTTCACCCTACGCATGTGCGACAATGTTTCCGCTTTTTATGTGCGTTTCGCCCGACTGCAGTTGCCCGTATCTTTTCAGACACGTCCGACCATATCTTCCTCAGTCGGTCCGTTTGTCACGGTTCACTTTGAAAGATCACTTTCATCGCTAAACGCGCAGATTGAATGGATCATCTTAAGATTGAGTCTCTTCTTTCTGACATGCGTTTCGTCCAGCTTAACAACGTTGACAACGTGATTTGGTTCAGAGTCACATCTACCTACCTCCGAACCTCCGGCCTAGTTGGGTCCAAGACTGCTTGCAAGCGGCATCGATAATTTCAGCAACGCTCTGAGGGCGTCATCTGTTATATATTTGCTCCCTTATTAAAAAATATACAGAATCAATTTTAACAGAGAAATAACCCAATAATCGGGCATCTAATGCTATGTTAATATGAACAGTAGAAACTGCATAAAAATATCAAATTCAAAACTTCAAAAAAATAAATTCATTTATTAAACCAGGATATATGGTTTTATTGTTGTGATTTCTGACGTTTTTCTTTCAAAGAAAGGTGGAGAGACCGTGTATCATGTAAGCCCAAAGGTCGCTCATGAGCCCATAATATATCTTTTCATAAGTGACCTTTTGGTCTTACATCACGCACGCTCCCAATACCTCTGTAATCGTTACAATAACTCCGACCGCTACCAATTTCCCCCCACATTTTCCACAGTTAACTTCCTCCCACTGCTACCATTGATTTGAGCTTATAATTTACTTTTCATAAGCAGCATTTAGGGCTTAATTACTCCTACTGCTACTTTACGTAACAAACGGACTAAACTTTTTCAAACAGGTGTACTTGTGTGTTATTGCTTCAAACCAATAATCCCGATGGAGTCTTGAAATAAAGACGAAACGTTAATGAATACATAAATAATATATTGTGTTTTCCTTATCAAAAAATGATTTTATGCACTTAGTAAATATGTATTAAAATAACATTTCTTGTTTTTTCTAAATTCTATAATACACTTAAAAAACGTTTTCTTATGGATCTGTGAGCCATCTCATATATATATATATATATATATATATATATATATATATATATATATATATATATATATATATATATATATATATATATATATAATTAATGCATGTGTTGTTGCAAACAACAGAACTCTTCTGTTTGGTAATCCCTTTTTTTTATTTTTTCCATTCTTCGAATGATCTTTTTAACGTTGACATGGAATGAATTAATGTAGGATCCGTATGTTTGACATGCATTAATGAAAAAATGCTGCCTAAATACACACAATATATATATATATATATATATATATATATATATATATATATATATATATATATATATATATATATATCATTCACACACGGCAGTGTGTTAATAATATGCTTACGGTCAACATTTACCCAATCGTGACCAATTCTTGGGCTTGTCATTAATTCAGTTTTTACCAAAACTTTATGCGGTGTTTTGCACTTAATTGGCTCGTCACAAGCTTTTTGAACATAAAGAAATTAAAATTTGGTCCAGTTGAAAAAAGTTATTCAAAATATTTGTCGTAATCAGCGTGTAGGATAACGATGACAATTGAATTTCAATAACCATATTTTTTTATTTAAAACAAATATTTATATTTTTATACTCAAACTGTAGCAAACAGCACAAGGAATCGAAAAATATAGATTTCTCGATGGGAATTTACGCTATGAAAGGGTTGAGCAGCTTGAATTGAACGCGACATAACTTTCTTAATTATAAATATAATTGTAGGATGGAAAAATGAAAGATAGAACTCAATCAGTTGATTCTAAATATGTTAGTATTAAAAAGATTGGTGCCATAGAAAAAGAGCTGTGTGACTTTTAGTAGAAACATTGACTTTTGAAGCTAAATTTTTCAGGGAAAAGGGCCAAAAAAGGCCAAACTGAAAACTGAAGCCACACTTTTAGATGAAAGAAAGCAAAAAACATGCAAAATTGAAAATTCTCTTTATTAATAAAGAAAATGAAGAAAAATTGGCTATGTTGAAGATATTAACTCTTGGTTATGTTGAAGATGTTAACCCCAAAATATTTGTATCTTTTTTTAGATTAATTTCGTATTGTTTTCTTAGCGGTGAAAGAAAATATGTTCCCTATGAAATTGAAACTGTGGGCTTTTTGTATATGCTTTTTGTGTAAAATGAAAAGAAATATATTTATATAATTATTGCGTTAAATAAATATAGGTACGTGCAAAATCAATGGCCGATTCCCAAAATGTAAAAACATTTTGACTCCTCTTCAGGAAATCAACCAATTTTAATGAGATTTTCAATATTTATTAATCAACAATCACGGAATATAATGAAAACATTTTTTTTTAAATCTTAGTGAAAATGTATTATTTTTTTAAAACGAAATACACTTTTACTAAAGTTATATTTTTATATATTAATAAAAATAAATGCATTATTTTTTTTTTGTTTTTCATTAAAATAAAGCATTGTAGATATTAACAATTAAAAAAAAATTTTTTTATATTTTTTATATATTAAGAAAAAGGCCTTTAAATACCGTGTTAACAAAATCCCTATAACTCGAAGAAAAATTAATTTTTTGAATTAGCGATATTATTATTGAATAAAGCATTGTTTAATCTATATTTTCACCAAAAAAATAATATAATTGCAAAACATATTTCATGGGATTTTAATGATTAGAGTTTTTGAAAAAATAAAAAATGCGACATAATTATATTTCCCTTTCATACATGAACGTGGCGTCATCAGCGCAAGAAATTGTTTTTATAATATTGAAAATAAACCAATAATTGACAAATTTGAGACCCAGGAACTTAACGAAAAAAAGAATTGTAAAAATTGAATAATTTCTACTAACGATGGATTTTCATTGGTATGGTAGCCCCGTTCTGTAATAACCAGGTGGGATTAGCCTTCCAACAACGACTCACTTATACACCGCACTCAATTTTTTTTTTAGAGATTCAACAATTTCGTTAATTTCAAAATTCATCGTCAATTATTTGGAAAGATTTGTATTTGTTTTGTCTTTTTTCATTAATAAATATTTAAGTTAAAAACAATTATTTATTAATAAATAAATAGAATTCAAACATGACATTTTCTTTCAAAATTGAATTCTGTTTATCAATAAATAACTGTTAACTTTTTTCAATGAATTGTCAGTGCAGTCATTGACTTTAATTTACTTTTTCACATTTTAACATTTAAAAAAGATACACTTTATTTTAAAAAGAATCAATGTAATTTATCGTTACGACACGTTAAGGATAAATCGAGTAACTAAAGTTTTAAATCATGTAAAAAAAATTGATAAAATTGACGCAGTTCGTAACGTAAAAATAATTTTTAGCATTTAAAAAAAGTTTTATTTCAGATTCTAAGGAAAAACATTGGTAAACAGACGTCATCAATAAGTTGAGAGTATTACTAAATTAAAAACTAATACCAAGTTAAATATGAACCTTTTTAGATCTTAATTGCGTACGTACACTCACAAATATTTTAATTAAATAAACATTTCCTTTTTTATTATAACAAAATAAGGGTACTTAAATTTGTTTATAACCTTAAAAAAGAATAAAGAAATTAATGGATAATAATTTTTCAACTTCTATAAACTATTACAAAACCATATTTATATATAAAGTTAAAAATGATAAATTATGACATTTTTGTCTTCCATATATTTTAGATAGCGATAGTCAATTGGTAAACAAAGTCTTTTTCCGATTAACTGCTACCGATTTTACTCATTTATGACTTTTGAATGGATAATTTCGCTAATTTTTAGTAAAACGTGGGAATTTCTTTTTAATTCAGTCTCTTATGACATTAATTTAATAATTATCTTTGAAATAGTTCCCAAAAACTTATATTTATCTTTCAAGGGATTTTTACAAGTCATTTTTTCAAAGTTCAAAATTCACTTAATTTTTCGTTTTTTGGAGCGCCGTCATTACATATTTCATTATAATTTATTTTTCACACGTTAATATGCAGTTAGAGATTAAGTTTAGGCTTTTATTTTTTAAACACAATCAAAGTTTACACGGAAACTAATTAAATAATTAATGATAAGCCCTTTTTAATGAGCATAGTCCGTACAAGAGACCGGCATTTTTGAACGTACCTAAATAAATAATACTTTCTACAGTATATATATTAATTTTTATAGCGTACTGGAAGACTTTATAGAATATTTGAACCTGTTATATTTAAATAATTGTTGATAAATTTGTAGATAGATACCCTCTGGCCCCCTCCTCGAAACAAAAATGAGATTATCTTTTTTAGGCGATTACGTGTTGGGAAAGAAAAACAATTATTTCAGAATTTAGAGTTTTGCATATAAATTTAACGTGAAATGATCAACCATTTCTGTCAGGTCGCTAAGGCAATTTTCATTTTTGTTACAATCCAGAGTTCCCCTTTATAGAGCGGTGCAACAGAAAATTTGGCAACGGAGAATTCGGCAAAGGAAAATTCGTCAAAGGAAAATCCGGCAAAGGAAAATTCGTCAATTTTATCAAAGTAAGACAATTCGGTAATTATGAAATAAATATCGATTGAAAATAGATTTTAGAACCGTTCTTGCGGGGGATATAGTTGTAAATACGGGGCTAGCCACCTCAACCATTATCTTTTTGGTACTTGTGCAGTTTACGAACCGAGTTATTTTTTAGATAAGATTTTATAGTTAAATAAATTTATTTACGATATCTTTTGTTTATTAAATTGTTACGTGAAAGTAAGTGAAAGTACAGAATCGTTAGAAAAGCCCTCTCCCCATGTTAAGAATGGCTTTCTAAATAATGTTATTATTTCAACCCGTTCCGTAAAAAATACCACCATTTTCAATTAGTATATTAATAAAAAAAAGTAGTAAATGAAAATCCTATTACGAGATTAAATCCATCATTATGCATTTTGGTTTCTTCGTAAACAAGTCAGCCATTTTAATATTTTGTTAATATTGAAATAATGAATTCATTACTTCGTGTTCGACATTTGAAAAGAATTTGTAAGTATTTAAACTGTCGAATAGAAAGTCATTTGAACTTTCTTATAAACCTGGAAAAGTATAGAACAAGTGGAGGTAACACTTAAAATATTGAAGCTGGAATTGAGATTGGAATGAAATGTACACTTAAAGGTTGCTAAAATTGCAGACATTTGCAATGATGTTTTTAGCTTTTTCTTGGATATTTGTATTTTGATTAACACAACAATGACATTAAACACCCAAATATTTTTTCTTTAATTATACAGTAGATTTTGTCTAAATAGTCACCTCAAGTAAACATCAAAAGTGATGACTTAGGCAAATTAACAAGTTAGGCTAACTAATTTGTGACTTGATTTAGTGACTCAAAGATTTAGTGACTTAATCACTAAACTTTTATACCTTGATCACTTTGTAACTACATTTTAAAACTTTCTTTTTAATAAAGTTACAAAATGATTTTTTTAAATTTTGAACTTAAAAGAAAATCTATTTGTCACTGGAAAGAAATGCAAAAAATGCTACAATTAGGAAAAGTTATAAAATAGAAGTTGAAACAAAATGGTGCTGACAATTAGAGAGAGTTAACTATTAAGAAGAGCTTAATTTAAGTCAATTATCCAAAAGTTTGGTTCAATTTTTTAATTAAGATAAAAAAAACACATGTGCTTTGCATGTAACACAACAAATCTAAATTTCCTGACCTGTGCAATATGGATACATTGTTAAATACAGGGAGATTCCATAACTGAGAAGAGTCAGTCACTCGAGGTAATGTGGTAAAGAGCAATCGCTCATGGATCCTCTACGTTTTGTATGATGCTTTAAGCAAATTAAACTTTATTTAATAAATCACCTAATTCATTATTGTGTATTATTCTTTTTACATTGCTAATTTTACTCTAAATTTAATTCTTCAAATCTCAATTCCAGCTTCAATATTTTAAGAGTTAATTCCACTTGTTCTGTACTTTTCCAGGTTTATATTTAAGAATATTAATACACATGCGTCCGCATTTTTCAGTCTAGTCCACATTTTTAAGGCATTCAAGTTTGAGGATGTACAATGTATTTTTTAAATTATAATTTAAAGAAGGAACAAATAACAAAACCCCAAAGCATCAGTGACCAAGTTCACCCTGAGTCATCTATACTTTGAGTTGGTGGAAATATTAGTAACAATTGCTAATTGAGTTGAACCAATACTTGTTATGACATCACAATAATGAAATCATCTAATTCATTAGTGAACTAGCTTTGGATTTATTACTTCTTATCCGCTGACAAAAATCAATTAATTCCAACTTCCCATCGTAATCTGCATGAAAGCAATAATAAGAAATTCGAACTAACTTCATTATCATAATTTAGTATAATTATTTAAAACATATACCTTTTTTAGACAGCCATACTTCATTATTTAGTACTGCGGCAAAAGACAAAGTGACAATTATATTGACAATTATATTGTAATAAATTTGAATTTAACTTTAAACATGAAGTTAGCAACAATAATAACTTCACGTGTATATTTTGAAACAATAAAAATTGTTAATATAATATGTCAAATAAAACATTTGCCTTTTCTGGACATCACTACTACATGATTTATTACTGTCAATCAAGACAACGCCCAAATAACTATACCCCTTTCATTAAAAATTTAAATGTTACAAATGAAGTTATAATAATTTTTTAATGAAGCTTGCAATTAAAAATAACTTCACTTTTTCAGTTTATAAAACGTAAAAGTACATAATTAGAATATAGTCAATTAAAACATTTCATTTTCTCTACAGCCCTACTATATGATTCAGTACTGGCCATAGCGACAAAACCATAACTGACTATACTTTTGTAATACATTTAGAGAATAAGTTTAAAAATGAAGTTATTTGGAAATAGAAAAACAATCAAAATATATTTACTTATGCTATTTATTAAAAAATATTTTTAGAATATTATTAAAGAGACAAAGTAACAAGTAACAATATTTTATTAATTAATTTAGAGTTTTACTTAAATAAGTGAAGTTAACAATAAGTTAACAAGCAAAATAAATAATGGGGTTGCTTAGAACTTATACCCACACGTTTAACCCTCTAATTTTCTTATTATTTAATTCTTCTTTTTGTGGTTCTTTTTCTTTTCAATTATAAGAGATTAAATTATTAATGAGTTAAGAATTATCAAAAGTAATGATATTTTTCTATTTAAACTTCATATTTTTTACTTATTAGTTATATTTCATAATTTGAGGTTTTTTCTTTTTTAAAATACTAATTACATATTCCAATTCAAATTAAATGATTTAAAATATTTTCCAGAATTTTAATTTATAAATTAAAGTAAACTAATATAAAAATATGTTGAATATTTTAAATTTAAATATTAATAAAATCAAAAAAACTGATTTTCAGAATAAGTTTCAAAATAATAAGAATACATTTAAAAATTTAAATTACTTCAAATAATTTATAAATACTTCAGAATAAATTAAAATATTATAATTGTTTGAGGTAGATATAGTTGTATAAAGAGGGTACCCCCCCCCCCCCAAAAAAAATACATTAAAAATAAATATGTTAGAATACTTATGGTTCCTAATATTAGAGCGACACGCGCGAAAATGTTTTCTGTTGATTTGGGGCCATCACGTGCTACGCGATGTCGTTAAATATTTAAGTTGAATTTTTTTTGAATAAGTTCAAAATAATAGTTGACTTGTCGTTGACGCATGAATGTGTACTCAGCAGCGTAAGAAATTTTTTTTCATCTTGAAAACAAAACAAAATTGGAAAAATTGAAAAACAGGAACAAATTACTTTTAAAAGTGGTTTAAATTTTACTAACAATTAATTTCAAAAGTATAATATACAATTAAACACACGGGGTGTTCACCGCCACACACTATCCACTATGCGACATCATCGAAGTTTTACTGAGAGACAACCATTCAGTTTCCAGTTTCACTTTGGAAAAAGAAAATGTAATTTTCACAATTAAAATTTATATATTTTTAATTAAAACAAAATCGAAAGGTTAAAACTAAAACATATTCGTCGATATTTAAAGAATTCTAATATCATTTCAAAATCAGATAGGAAAATAAAATCTTATTAAGACCAAGTAGCTTTTTAATAAAATAGAAAAATTGTTTATATTTAATCTAATAAAAATATAAATAAATTAGAAAAAATTATTAGAAAACCATCTATCAGATATTTTTCTAATGATGTTCAATTACAAATCTATACCTTTTATATGAAATAAAAAATACTAGATGAAATTAATAAAATTACATATTATAGCGATTATGATATTCCATACATAGTTTTCTGTCCGCAAATAATTGTTGCTATTCTGATCGCTCGGACATTTTTCTGATCGCACAGACTTTTTTTGATAATTGTTTAATTTTTAGTAAAATGTACGTATTTTTTTAATTCAGTGTCTCAAGATCTTTGAAATACTTCCAGAAAAGTGATATTCATATTTCAAAAGATTAGCAAAAAAAGGTTTTTTGAAATTTAAAATTTTACTGAATTCCTATGTTTTTGTAGCCATAGTGAGAACATTTTTCATTCTAAAAGTTTTTTGACACGTAGAAATAGTTTTTTTAGATAAACTTTAAGCTTTTAAAATGATCAAATGTTATTTTAAACAATTAAATAAATATAATGAAAATTAGTTTTAAAATATTTGAATTATAATATTTTAATTTATTCTGAAGTATTTATAAATTTTGACACGTAGAAATAGTTTTTTTAGATAAACTTTAAGCCTTTACAATGATCAAATGTTATCTTAAACAATTAAATAAATATAATGAAAATTAGTTTAAAAATATATTGAATTATAATATTTTAATTTATTCTGAAGTATTTATAAATTATTTGAAGTAATTTAAATTTTTAAATGTATTCTTATTATTTTGAAACTTATTCTGAAAATCAGTTTTTTTGATTTTATTAATATTTAAATTTAAAATATTCAACATATTTTTATATTAGTTTACTTTAATTTATAAATTAAAATTCTGGAAAATATTTTAAATCATTTAATTTGAATTGGAATATGTAATTAGTATTTTAAAAAAGAAAAAACCTCAAATTATGAAATATAACTAATAAGTAAAAAATATGAAGTTTAAATAGAAAAATATCATTACTTTTGATAATTCTTAACTCATTAATAATTTAATCTCTTATAATTGAAAAGAAAAAGAACCACAAAAAGAAGAATTAAATAATAAGAAAATTAGAGGGTTAAACGTGTGGGTATAAGTTCTAAGCAACCCCATTATTTATTTTGCTTGTTAACTTATTGTTAACTTCACTTATTTAAGTAAAACTCTAAATTAATTAATAAAATATTGTTACTTGTTACTTTGTCTCTTTAATAATATTCTAAAAATATTTTTTAATAAATAGCATAAGTAAATATATTTTGATTGTTTTTCTATTTCCAAATAACTTCATTTTTAAACTTATTCTCTAAATGTATTACAAAAGTATAGTCAGTTATGGTTTTGTCGCTATGGCCAGTACTGAATCATATAGTAGGGCTGTAGAGAAAATGAAATGTTTTAATTGACTATATTCTAATTATGTACTTTTACGTTTTATAAACTGAAAAAGTGAAGTTATTTTTAATTGCAAGCTTCATTAAAAAATTATTATAACTTCATTTGTAACATTTAAATTTTTAAT
>OY744531.1:60045642-60088142 GCA_963556195.1 Sepiola atlantica
AACTGGAGGTAGGGCATACGGATTAATACTTTTCCCAAGTATATTAGTGAAAGTAGTATAATAGTCCCGATGTAACTCAAACAAGACTCGAACTGCGGGTTCTCGTGCCGCTTTCGTGTTCTGTCTTGGCTATGTCATAACTTTCGCTAATACCCTTAGTAGATATATTACTCAATCTCGCCTCCTCCAAAAATGAGTAAACTAGTAGGAGAGACTAGACTCGCAAGCCTTGCTAGGGCAACACGTCTCGGAGAAGGGGAACTCCGTAGTAGTAGTAGTAGTAGTAGTAGTAGTAGTAGTAGTAGTAATGACAACAATAACAATAAGAAGAAGAAGAAGAAGAAGAAGAAGAAGAAGAAGAAGAAGAAGAAGAAGAAGAAGAAGAAGAAGAAGAAGAAGTAGGAACACTAATTTGAGAAGTAGCAAAACCATTATTGATGCTGGTGGAAGAATCGTTCGCCTGTTTCTTGTGTTTTGTTATTTTACAATCTAGTCAGCACTTATCAAGGCCCACAGGCGACTCGAGGATAAGGGTTAATTGAGTTCGACAGGTAAACGATGAAATATCGAGGGGATTAGTAACGATGGTTGTAACTGGTCAGAAGGTGACTATTTAAGAGGACGGCTCAACAAGAATGTGTTTACATTGGACTTGAAAACGGTAATGTTATAGTCAGCCGAGAAGCAGACCCGTGGTATTGTGTTCCATAGCCGGGAAGTTCTAGGAAAGAAACTTTGCTCATGGAAGTTCCGCTTAGTTCTAAGTACACAAAGGAAGAAAGGGAATTTATTTATTTTATTTTATGGTAATGGCTCCAGACAAGGGATGAAGCCACTTGATGTAAGGAGCTAAAGGAATACTACTTCAAGGTCAAAAACTACCAACGATAAGTTAGATGGATAAATTCCTACCCAGAAAACAGAAATTCTTCCATCTTTGTCAGAAATATCGCTCATGGAATGTGAGAACTAAATGACAAAATAAGGGAAGTTGTATACAGTGACTGCAGACCAGTACCCCTGGTTCGGGCGTATGTATTGCGGTTGTGTTCGTCATTAGAGCCTCTAAGTTCAAAAAGGACTACGGTGGTCAATATTTGTTTCGATAACGGCATATAACAATGATTTATTATATTACATTACGTAATGATAGGGTGAGAGAATATTTATCTCGTCATTTTCTTACCAGTCAGGGTAAACCGTGGAATAATTCTTGCAACCTAGAGGCTGACTTGAAGCATCGGACCCTTCTTTGCTAGAATGAGGTAGGGTCCAAGGATGGCATCTTCTCGTGCATGCCCCCTCCTTCGAAAGTGGGTTAGTTTATTACCTGAGTCGCATCTACCGAGGAATGCCAACATGTTCGTTCTTTGCTATTTTGATTAGATTTTCTTGCTAAACCTCATTAATTCAATTACCTCAAATTAAGAAATTAAACTATAAAAACAACATTTTCAAATGAAGATTGTAAAAATGTATTTGAATTGAAATCAAGAATATTAGGTCGGTATTACATTATGTAAAAAAATATTTTCATAGGAAAAGATGTTAGTTGAATGGAGAAGTGATTGATGGATGAGAGGTTAGAATTTAACCTTTTGTAAACGGAAGTTGACAAAATCATGTGAATTTTGGGTGAAAGTTTTGGTTTCTTCCTGGAGATACTTCAAACAAACCGGACCCGTAAAAAGTGCCGCCCCCGAAGTTGGGGAAATCATGTGACTTTCGGTAGAAAGAAGATCTTCTCTCTTTACGGCTTAAAAATCAAGCAGTCAGACGCAAAACCTGACCATTCCTCAAAGAGTCCCAGTTAGGACGGAAGTAGTCGCGCACAATGTAGCTATCTATCTATATGTTTATCCATTTGTCTATCTCTCTCTCTTCTCTGAGGGGCAGCCTACACTTTTTAAATCCCAGATATCCCTCACCTTGTTTGTGAATGTTCCAAGTTGTGTGTATTGATAAACTTCTTATAAAAACTAAACATCGGCGTCCGAGTGATTGTATCACAGACGATCAAGATCCTGGCGCCCCGACGACGAAAACAAAATGTGTATAATGGTTTATGCACGCAAAGGGCAACAAAAACTGGTAAAATTAGAACTACTGATTTTTATGAGGAGGTATTGACCTCAAAATTATTTTAGCCGCCAAAATGAAAACTTCCTGTTTTGTTGTATAACAGGCCTATTGACATAATAGACAAAAGAATTTAAGAACTTTTATGTAATTTAAGTACGAATCGGTTCGAACCCTTGAATGCTTCCATCAATGCTAGCCTTGAAAATTAGCATCCGAAATGTTTGTTCTATCTTGCTTCGACCACCGACCATAATAAATGATTGTGAAAGTACAACTATCTAAACAATAAAACAAATTCATACATTTATTTACTTATAAACATATAACGCTGTAAACACCATTTCTACTCGGATCACCGAAGTTAAGCAATGTTAAACCAAGTCAGTGCTTAGATTGGTGACTGCTTTGAACTAACAGAAGTGAGGACCAGAAAGGTGCCGTCCTAATCGAGTAACTAGAAAACTGGATACCAATAATTATTTCCTTGATTCGAACTCCTGTTGTAGCTCTTTGTTGTATATTTATACCGACGTGCTAGACATTTCACGTTGTCTGTATATTGTGTGTCATCTTATAGTGTCTGCGAATTGTGAGGGATCAATGAGTATATAAGACGAAGGTCTTTTAGATATTAGTTTATTTAATAGCTATCTTTTTACCGGGAAAGTGTTGATTCATAATTTTTCACGGTTGTTTTACAATTTCACGTGTTCTTAGTTTCCCGTGATTCGGTTATCTCGGTCTCTCACTGATTGTCTATTTCATTTATATTCTCTCATGTCATATCGTTTAACCAATAAAACCATAATATCTATCTACCTTCTTTGTTTAGTAAACTGTAGTACCATTTTTCACTTTCATATCTCATTGCTATGTATAACGCATAAGGGCACCTTACTCCAATTCTGTACTTAAATGTGTAATTGGATACCAGTCTAGCCAGCGATAACACGAGCTATAGATTAACACGGCGTGATATATTTGCTGATTCACTTACGTTAACTGTAGATAAGCACTGGCTCTATGAGTCTTACTAGCCCCCCAAAAGTTTTAAAAGAATATCTGTTTATATGATTACTGCCAAATCTCTCAAGAGTAATTGATTCTTTTTAGTGGCAATAATGTCTGCTTCAGTTACTACATAGGCGACAGGTTGAACAGAATGAGACGAAACGATATCTGACCTATCCTTCAAAAATAGTTAATTCAACCTCGCGGTAGGGGTATATTTCAGTTAATCTACTTGATAAAGTATTACTGTTATTGCACGTGCTTTAAGCATATGGACACGAAAAAGCTAGAAACGTTGGTATGAATTCTCCTTTCTCTGTATACGCTAAACGAATTCCCCGTTAATAATCTGAATTATCCAGTGCCATCATGTTATGTCACATTGTTAAATACATGATTATTGTGATCGAGGTAATAGTTAGTTTTGAAATTGTAATCTAGTTAAACGAATCAGAGGCTCTGATATAATTAATTATTCCCTGTAATATAATGAGGAAGTGAGATGGAAAGTACGTGGCAAAACAAAACACAGTCGAACTCCGGAAGTCACGCGACAGAAGAGTGGTCGGTTTCTTTGGTTCGACAGATGGTATGCGAGGTAGATAAATATTTCGAGGCTTGTGTGAGCTCCCCTCCCTCGCCGGAAATCGAGCTTGAGAGAGAAAAGTTATAAGCAAACACGGTTTCATGAATTCTCTAGACAGAGATATAAAAAAAAGAATAAACCTATAAACCGTAAACAAATGTTGTTGTTTTCTTGATTATAATGCTGAGACCGACAAACATTGCTACCACACATATTTGCGATTCCAAGTATAAATAGAGATGACGTGGCCGACTACCAGAAGAAACAAGACGACGTCAGATGAAGCCACGTGAAAGAATTGAAACGACATAAGACTACACGCTTGCATTTGCTACGTAACATCAGCTTTTTTATATAAGAGTACGAACTGTACCCTCTTATGAAGCAGACCATATATGATATACACCGTTCTTAGAATCCATCCAATACAGTCTGGGGCACATTAAAACCACAAAAGTGAAATAAACAAATCTAACAATGGCGAATGTTTAACACGATCACGTCTTCGTTAAGTGATTATAGATCTTCTTCTTGTTCTTCGTTTTATTATTGTGCGGGAATAATCCGACTGAAAAGTATGGACGACGACATTAGTCGCTGCGCGGATTTACTGGCTTAAGCAGCTTTGCAGTTTTCAAAACTTTTCGAGTGCTTCTGCGGAATAAGGATAGAAATTGTAAGTAAAAGTTGTTTGGAAATAATAAGTTATGGACTCTGCTTCTATTAATAAGCACGTTTTCTGTTACAGAGGTTAAGCTAATGTTATGATATGCCTAGTATAATGGAGATTTAGTATCTCTACGTTTGTAACCAAAACTTAGGGAGGGGGGTTACTTAATCGATACCATCGCAGACTATGCTGAATTCAAGACGTTGATTTCTCTAATACATAAAATTGTATGGGTAAACTCCGAAACTAATTAACCTATGATTCAAAAAATTTGTTAACACAGATCTTAAGCATACGTGTGCATAATGTGGGGCATATTTAGTTAATTTAGTTTCATGAAAAACGGGTAAATGGGTCAGGAAGCAATTTTCTCTCTCTCTTTTCCGACTTGTACTGAAATATTTTAAAATGCAGAAAGAATTAATTGTGGAACAGATTTTTTTTCTCCTCGTTAAAATTAAAAACGTGTATAAGAAAAGAACATTACATAATCTTTGCATAACTAAAACTCAGCGTCTTGCCAGCGCTAATTTAAAGAAAACAACTTCTTGAAAATTCATTAAATAACGAGAAAATATTAATTTTCAAAATAAAAAATAAAAAATAAGTGAATATACGCGTATATAGAGAAAAGGAAAAGTTTCATAATCTTTTCATAATTAAAACGGCGCCTAGCAAACGCTAATTTAAAGAAAAGAACTCTTATAAAATCATAAGATAATGAGAAAATATTAATTTTCTAAATAAAATCAGAAACTAAATGGTTGAATATGGAAGATATTAAGTCTATAATCGCCGAACTAGCGAAATTCCAAATCTCCCAGCAACAACAAACTGAGGAAAGATTTCAAAAGCTTTTATTGGAACAGAACCAAAATCTTTTATTACACAAAAAGGAGTGTGATGAAATATTGGAATTTCTGATACAAACAATATCGCGCAGTGACCAAAAAAATGAAAAAGACGACACGTTTTCGCAGAACACAATTTGGAACAGTATTGATAATTACTCATACACGGAAAATAATACATTTGAAGAATATTTCCGAAGATATGAAGACCTATATAAAATTGACTGCGGTAGTTGGAGTGATGCGAAGAAGCTACGCCTCCTTCTTAGAAAACTAAATACCACAGAACATACAAAATTCGTGGATTTCATTTTGCCTCGGAAAACTAACGAGCTAACTTTCATAGAAGCGGTTGGTTTAATGTACAGAACTGTTTAGTCCAAGAACTACACTATTCCACAAACGATGGAAGTGCATGAACCTGGTAAAGAAAGACAAGGAAGACTACGCTACTTTTGCATCGATAGTGAACAAGCATTGTGACGATTTTAAACTAACTGAATTAAGTGCAGATAATTTCAAGTGTCTAATTTTTGTACAAGGTTTAATCTCAGGAAATGACACGGAGATAAGGCGTAGAGTTCTAAATAAATTAGAGAATGAACCAAGCCTTACGCTGCAAAAGTTGGCTGAGGACTGTCAAAGATTTGTAAATGTAAAACAGGACTCAAAAGACATTGAATTGTCCGGCATTGCGCATATAAAAAAGGTAAATCAAAAAACAAAAGTTCAACCTTATAGAAAAATAAGAAATAATAATTTTGATGTAACAAAGACAAACCAAACCAGTAAAAAAATAAATAAATTGCCACCAAGCCCTTGTTCACGCTGTGGTAATCCACATTGGTACAATGAGTGCCCATTCCGTTTTAAAACCTGTATGAAATGCAAAAAAGTTGGACATAAAAGTTCGCACTGCAGAACGGGCAGAGGAAATAAAATGCGGATTCAAGCCACTAGGACAAAGAAGGAAAAATGCATGAACATAAGAAAATATGTACAGGTGAAAATCCTGGATAAAAATATAAAATTGCAATTGGATTCTGGTTCAGACGTTTCCATTATAAATTTACATACATGGAGGAGATTAAATAAACCTACTCTATCAAGAATAAACAGGCTGACAAGCACAGTTACTGGTGAAAGAATTACATTTGAAGGAGAATTAATCACAAATGTGTCCCTAATGGGAAATACTAAAAAACTCAAACTACTGGTGCTGAAGGATTCGAATAATCTTTTTGGTTCAGATTTTATGCAGGCATTTGATTTATGGAAGTTGCCGATAAATACATTTTGTAAAAAAATAAATAGTCGCGCAACAGAATCGGAAAAA
The DNA here is from genome assembly GCA_963556195.1 of Sepiola atlantica. Classification (NCBI taxonomy): domain Eukaryota; kingdom Metazoa; phylum Mollusca; class Cephalopoda; order Sepiida; family Sepiolidae; genus Sepiola; species Sepiola atlantica. The sequence goes on from OY744531.1 coordinate 60,052,179, forward strand.
CTACAACGAGAATTAAAAAAATCGTTTTCAGAGGTTTTTTTCTGGCGGTCTTGGATGCTGCACTAAAATGACTGCAAAATTCCGTCTAAAAGAAAATGTACTGTCGGTATTTAGAAAAGAAAGGAAAGTACCCTTCGCCTCGATTGAAAAAATAAACGCTGAATTAGACCGACTGGTAAAGATGGGTATTTTATCAAAAGTACAACACAGCCAGTGGGCAGCACCCACGGTTTATGTAAAGAAAAAATCTAATGAGATTCGTGTATGTGCAGATTTTTCAACAGGACTGAATACTGCCCTCGCGGACTATCACTACCCACTCCATACCCCGGAAGAAGTGTTTGCAAGCTTAAATGGAGGAAGATTTTCTTTTAAAATAGACCTAAGTGAGGCATACCTACAAATACCGGTGGATAAAGATTGTTCTAAGCTGTTATGTATAAACAGACATCGTGGTTTATATAAATTCGAAAGATTAGCGTTTGGAGTTAAGGTCGCGCCAGCCATTTTCCAACAAGTAATAGACACAATGCTGGGCGGACTGGATTTCGCAATAGCGTATTTCGATGACATCTTGATTAACAGCAAAGATATCGAACAACACCAAAAACATGTAAATCAAGTGTTTGCGAGAATCCAAAATGTATGGGTTCAAAGTAAAAGAAGAAAAATGTCATTTTTTCCTGGAGGAAATAAAATATCTGGGTCATGTGATCGACAAGGACGGACGAAGACCAGCCCCAGAAAGGGCTACCGCAATAAAAAAAACATGCCGGCGCCAGAAAACGTCATGACATTATAGAGTTTTCTGGGCCTAGCAAATTACTACCAGGCTTTTATCCCAGAAATGCATAATTTGCGTGCTCCATTAAATGAGCTATTAAAAAAAGGTAAAGCCTGGGTATGGACACCTGAATGTCAGGATGCAATTAATAAAATCATAGAAAGACTTACGTCAGAGTTATTTCTAACACATTACAACCCAGAATTGGACATAATCGTAGCTAGCGACGCTAGTTCATATGGTTTAGGAGCATGTATCCTACACAAAATGCCTGATGGAACCCATAAACCCATTGCACATGCATCAAGGACCTTGCTCCCAGCAGAAAAACAGTATTCTCAAATCGAGAAAGAAGCCCTAGCAATAATATTTGCAGTAACAAAGTTTCACCGATACATACATGGTAGACAATTTACCTTACAGACAGACCATAAACCGCTAATTACAATTCATGGATCTAAAAAAGGCCTACCTGTATATACAGCTAATAGACTACAAAGATGGGGAACGATCTTATTAAACTACAACTTTAAAATGTAACATTTGCATTCAAATAAAATCTATGATGCAGATGGATTGTCGAGATTAGTGCCAAAACAGAGAGAGACTCTAGAAGACACAGTGATTGCGTCTCTTCAAACAGAAGGAGATTTAAAGAGATTTTGTGCAACGCAGTGAGAGGGCTCCCGGTGACACTATACGAGATAAAAAAAGAAGCTCAAGAGGATGAATTTATCACCAGAACAAAAATGAAATTGGTAGATAAGGATTTACATGCGGCAAAGAGTTTCTTACTCTGTGATGATGTACTCATGCATAACGAAAGGGTGGTCATCCCAGAAAAAACTACGAAAGCAAATTCTGAAGGAGTTTCATGTTGGCCATCCAGGGATAACCAGGATGAAGGGGTTAATGAGGAGTTTTGTGTACTGGCCAGGTATGGACAACGACATTGAAAAAGCAGTAAAGCTGTGTAAAGGGTGTGCCTTAGCGGCAAAAGCACCGCATATAAAGCATAGCCCATGGCCAAAGACCGACCGTCCGTGGGAAAGAATTCACGTGGATTTCGCGGGACCATTGGAAGGATTTTACTACTTAATCGTAGTCGACAGTTTTTCAAAGTGGCCCGAGGTACTACGTTGCAAGAGTCCCACGTCAGAGGTTACGATAAGATTCCTACATGAACTATTTGCCCGTTTTGGGGTAGTGGATTGTTTGGTGAGTGATAATGGGACGCAGTTCACGTCATCAGATTTTGAGGAGTTCTGCGCGACGTTTCAAATCAGACATATAACGACGCCCCCGTATCATCCTAGGTCAAACGGCCAGGCGGAACGCTTCGTAGACACATTAAAAAGAGCATTAAAAAAGGCCGGTGATACTCCTAAGGAGAAGGCTTTACAACAATTCTTACAAGTATATAGAATTACAAAAAACATGAACATAGCATCATCATTATCCCCCGCAGAGATGATGTTTGCGCGGAATGTGAAGTCCGTGTTTGATAAATTATTACCTAAACATAATAATTATGACCGAATCTCTACGGTACCTTTGTTCATTTAAACCATGTGTTCCTGTGTCATTCATTCGGCCTTACCTAGGTCCACAACATTTACTTATTTATATTATATGTTTATATTGGTAAGTTAGGTGACTTTCATTTTCCCTTATGACAGGAAGTATATCAACTTATTTATTTTTTATCCGATTAGTAAGTAAATACATCAACTATATCTTGAAGATAAGCTGTAGTGTTAAATATTTTATAAAAATAAAAGATTTTTATATTTAATTATAAACGCTGTTTCAATAATTAATAAAATTAGGTATCATATTTTGTACTTTCTCATTTCATTACATACATACATATCACATCTGTGATAATGATGTGGTATTAAACTACATAAAATAGCATAGCTCTAGCTCTAAACTATTGAGCTATTATAAGTATTTTGTGTTACAAAATTTAAAAAATACACGCATATATATATAGAGAGAAAGATATATATATATATATATATATATATATATATATATATATAGAGAGAGAGAGAGAGAGAGAGAGAGAGAGAGAAAGAGAAAGAGAGAGAGGGGGGGAGAGAATATTAAAAAAGATTCACATACACATCTGTCAGCATTTATAATTCATTTCGACTTCCTAGTCTCTTCAGAATGCTAACAGGGCAGCTACACATTAGAAATGACGGGAAAAAAAGAAATATTCACCAGCCAAAAAAGAAATATCATAGCCAGAGAGAGGGGGGATAAAAGTAGGAAACTTACCTAAAGTTGTGTTCGTTCGTGTGTATTTCAGGTTGGAATTAATTTTTTTAACATTTTTATTGATACTTGTTTTGGGTTAGAATTGTTTTTCTTAACTATTTTTGAATTACGATATCATTTCCCTTAAACCCCCTACACCTTCTTTCATTATCTTCTTATTTTATTTTTATTCTTTATTTTTATTTTATTTTTATTTTTTATTTTTATTTTTCATTTTTCATTTTTTATTAATTTTTTTGTTGTTATTTTTATTTTATTTTATTGTTATTGGAGATTTCCCCTACCGATTTGACTTTATCTCATTTTATATTATTATATTATTTTTATCTTACTTTATCTTATTCTGTCTTATCTCATTTTTAATTTGAATATGTAAGATTATCATTTGAACATTATTACATTTAATAGTATTACTAATATTATCATTATTACGATTATCATTATTATCACCTATTATTAACTATTTTAAAGTATTATTTTATATTATATATTATTAGTATTATCATTATTAACACTATCATTAATATTGCATTCACTAGTATTATAATTAATACCAATATGAATATTATTATTGCCATTATTATGATTATCTTGATCTTTTTGTGTTTAGTTTTATCACTATTGCTATTATTATTACTATTAGTTGTATTATAATTATTATTATTAAAATTATTAGTATTAGATTTGTTATTATTAGTCTAATTATTATATTGTGATTATTATTATTATTATTATTATTATTATTATTAATAATATTATTATTATTATTAATATTATTATCATTATTGTTATTATTTTATTATCTGATTTTGACATCAATATTACTTTATCGCCTAAATTATTCACTAGATTAAACCATGTTGTCTCAACTTGATATGAATACATTACTCCATTAGTTAGATCTTTCTTTCTTTCTTCTTCTAGCCTTATTTTCGGCTAGATTTTTTCTTCTTTCTGTTTTCATTCTCAGATTGTTTTGTTTTTACTTTTCTTTTTCTTCTTTCCGATACGTTCTTGTTTTATTATCTTACTACTTCGCTGCTTTTAATTTTTTATCCCTCTTATTTTTTATGTGTGGTTTTATATTTTTATATTTTATTTTTTATTTTATTTTATTTTATTTTATTTCTTTATTTGTATTGTTGTTTGTATTGTTCTCCCCAGCTTCAGCTTAGCTTGATTCTTTTCGGTTGGTTTGTTTCCCTTCTCTTCCTTTCTCTTCCTGCAACATCTAGTCTGGCTGTCTGGTTTCGGTGGTCTCGCGGCTGAAGGGGGGGCGATGGGGTTTGGCTTCGTGTCAACATACTCATGACAAATACGATTTGGAGGGTATCATCGACGTATCTTAATAATAAATTTTAAAATTTTAAATTTTATTTTATTCCAAGTGGAGATACATATTAGCTCACCTCTTCATATTTCCCTCCCCTTTTTTTTTTGATGATTTTAACTTGCTTGTCCCCTTTTTTTTATCCCCCCTATTTTTTATCTGCCTATGATATTTTTTTTGGGGGGGGGGGGGGGGGCTGGTGAATATTTCTTTTTTCCGTCATTTCCAATATGTAGATGTCCCGTTAGCATTCTGAAGAGACTAAGAAGTTGAAATAAATTATAAATGCTGACAGTTGCAATGTGTATGTGAATTTTTTCTTTTTATATTCTATTCTTGCTCTGTTTTTTACATTGAGCTCTCTTACTCGGATTTCTTACCAAAATTATTCACTTGAACACACACACGCTATATATATATATATATATATATATATATATATATATATATATATATATATATATATATATATTCAGATTCAAGTGACTATGTCATTATTTATCAGTGAAGACGTCCAATTATTTATGCTTCGTTTTGTCATCGCCCAGACAAACAAACTATAAAGAAATATCTTGAATTTTCAAGGAGGATGATTCATGAGAAGAAAAGTACAGAATAGTATGCAAAAAAGACCCAAGAAAAAAAAACTTACATTTGTTCGTGCTTCAATTCAGACAGTGGCGCCATCTTTAACGCAAACAATATATATTTATATATATATATATATATATATAGTTATCTACATATAGACTGTTCCGCTGTATCACAGCTCTTCAGTGCAGCTACACCAGTTAGTGCCTCAAGCCGGGATTGAAACTCAACCGTCGAGCTTACAGTCGGCGCCTCTACCCCTATATATATATATATATATATATATATATATATATATACTAGCAAATATATGCTCCCTCTGGTCGCATACTTACGCTAAGCTGGGAGGATGAAATCATGATGACCGAATTACATACACTGAACCCCAAAGGGGGAGGTATTAACGAACACATACTACACTAATTCTCAAAGGAGGAAGTCATTTCTGGTAAGATGGTATCATGACAACAATACTTTTTCCAAAATGGAGGAGGTAATACCTTGGAGGATCTCCCTATAAAAGCAGAAGGTAATGCCTGTGAGTATAGTATCATGGCAACAGAAAAGATACTACACAACCACCTGCCCCTCAAAAAAGAAGATAGTCCTTTGGAAGATGGTATCATCACTAAAGAACAGATACTACATCAACCCTCCCTCACAGGAGGATGTAAGACTTGGGAGAATTAAAAAAGGAGGAGGTAATTCCTGGGAGGACGGTCCTATGACAACAGAACCGATACTACACTAATTTATCACTATTAAAAGATAATACAATAATAGATGAAATTAGTTGGGGGGGGGCGTTCATGTATAAATGCCGAGTTATAACACATATTTTTTTATAGTTTCTTGGTCCTTTACCTAAGATCCTACTTCCAATTTTAATTCAATGAATTTCTATAAATAAATGTATTTATGAAAAAAAAAATTCTCATCAATTTGAAGATATTTTAAGTCAGAGTTAATGTGATATTGCGGTGACTGAGATGAGTCTAGTTAAGGTAAGATAGACATTTTATAACTTTTCCAACATTTTTGATCGCCTTGTACCTAATTTGTACATAATTTAAATCTGTATGTTTTGTGCAAATAAATAATTCAAAGTGTAGTATCTGTCCCCAGCATCTCATTTACTCTTTTACTATCGATGAAGCTATTGCTTCAAACAGTAATAAAAAACAATAACATAATAATACGGCGTCGTTAACAAGAGAGAGAGAAAATGAGAGCCAGAGAGAGCTAGAGGGAGATGAGATTAGTTTATTTTCTTTAATAAAACTTATATCGCGTTTTTTTAACTCTGATATTTCTTTTTTTTAGTCAGATGTTACTCGCGTATTTGTTTATTTTGTTGTTGTTGCGGTTTTTTGTGGGGGTAAGTTTCACTTCGATTAGTTGTTTTCAGTTTGAACCGTAAGATTTACCTTCCGCGTGATAATCATCTTTTCAAACACGAAACGTTAACATTTTGGGAATTTCGAAACATTTATTTACCTTTGAAATGTGAACTAAAGAAAAGAAAAGAGAGAAGAAACAAAGTTGTCTTTTCACTGGCAATTTACAAACATCGAGTCGGTCGCTTTTTCCTGAGAGTGACCAATGTTTGAAACATTTGAACAACGTTAAAAAACGTTTGAACACAAATGCTAAATATTTGTCTAGAAAATAAAACAATATTGCGAAACAGAACATTTGTTATATTACAATTTAAAAAATCATTGACTTAAAAAAAACGATACCAAATAATAGTTAATTAATAAAATTAACTTTTACAAAACCAATGTGCAAATTAGTTAACCTTGTGAATCTGATAACACATATATGAACGGTATATAAAAAGATGGTGCGCTTATTACATAAGTTGAATTACTTGAAAATAGACCGTTTTGACTTTACCGTTCGTGCTAAAAATGAGCCCAACTTTCGCATATAGTCATATATACCCTTTCCACGTAACCTCGTGGTACACACAGCCATATCAACATTTTCGTCAGACGAATTTCAACTTGACTGCGATAACTATGTCTTGGTCAGGAAGAAAAAAAAAGAAAATATGCTTATACTTCTGATGATGGTATATTTTACCGAAAGTACTCAAGTTAAAAGAAAAAAAAAGGAAAAAAAATGTTTTTAAAGTAAATAAATAATTTATTTTTAAAAACAAATAATTTGCGTTGTGCAGGTTTTCTAAATATTTCATAAAAGATATTCTCTTTATTATTTCCATTCCAGGGCGCTTCCAATGTGTGACTTTTCAAAGCACCCTTTCCACGTAACCTCGTGGTACACACAGCCATATCAACATTTTCGTCAGTAACATCAAGACGAATTTCAACTTGCCTGCAATAACTATGTCTCGGTCAGGAAGAAAATAAAAGAAGAAAAAGAAAATATGCTTATACTTCTCACGATGGTATATATTACCGAAAGTACTTAAGTTAAAAGAAAAAAAATGTTTTTTAAAGTAAATAAATAATTTATTTTTAAAAACAAATAATTTGCGTTGTGCAAGTTTTCTAAATATTTTATGAAAAATATTCTCTTTATTATTGCCATTCAGCGACGCTTCCAATATGTGACTTTTTAATATATATATATATATATATATATATATATATATATATATATATATATATATATATATATATATATATATATATATGTCAGAGCTGTCATCATTTGTTAGATGTAAGTAAACACTATATGCATCTGTCATAGTCATAATTATCCATAATGTTTTAAATTACTTGTCTTTCCGATCTGAGAACTTCCGGAATCCTTCACCGTAAGCGAACATCACGATTAGAAAAGTCTTCAAAGACAGATGGTCTTGAGAGGACCTAATAATTGACCCGTCGCAACAATCCATCGTCAAAAATAGATACAAAATTCCTAATCGGTTTCCCATCATGAAGAAAATTGCTCTGACAATTCAGTTATCCTCAAGGTAGACACACGGGGAGAGGAAGAGGGAGTAAGTACATTGTTCTCCGCCATTAAAAGATTCCACGACCATTTCGACTTTTATATGTCAAAGCAAACGTGTTCTTTATTATCAAAATCGACCCAAGATTTCACACAAAGCGACAGGAAGGTGAATAAGTGATTGACGATCGACAAGAGATCGTTGTGAACTTTAAAATAGATTGGGCAAGACAGTGAATAGAGCGGGCTCTTCACGAAATGTCAAGCAACCCCTTAAGGCATGATTTCGCTTCCATTCTTGAAATCCTATTAAAAAATCCAAAGCCTTTAGGGAATTACGGACAATTGGCTAAACATGAATTTTTACTTAAATCTATGTTAATTATGAAGTTTTGGTATCTGTCTGAAGCCGAAACTATACTATTTCGAACTATTGTACTATTGTACAATAGTCTGAAATAGTGTAGGGGAGGTAGTGTACTATAGTATAGGGGTGAGGCAGTGTACTCTGTTCTGCTGTCATGAAACAAACAAACCTCCCAGTCATTACCTCTTCTTTTTAGGGGAGGGGAAGTGTAGCATATGTTCCGTTGTAATGAGACGATCATCCCAGACATTACCTCCTCCTTCAGGGTGAAGGTAGTGTCTTGTCATGAGACCATAGTCTCAGACATTAACATGGGAGTGTAATATGTTTTCGTTCATTATAATATGTACTATCCTTCTTAGCATTACCTCTTTCTTTTGAAGAGGACATATGTTTGTTCGTCATGATACCGTCGTCCAAGGCACTGCCTCCTTCTTATTTTAGAAGGGGATAGTGTAGTCTCTGTTTTATGTTCATGATACCTTCTCCTTCTTGTGGCGAGGGAGTATAGTTATATACAAGCAAATATATGTGATAGCTGGTCGCAAAATCTTTTTATAGTATGCATAATGCTCTACTTTTGAACAGATTGATATGAAGCTTGACAGCTTCACCGGGATGACTTTTGTTTTATATTACGTTGTTATATGCGCTAAAAAAGTTCTCGAGGACTCCTAGAGAACGGTCCATTCAAATCAATTCTACCCAAGAACTCCCACTACTTTAGATACATAGACGACACACTCCTTATTTACCCACATCACATTAATCTCCCCGACATAGTTGAAAAACTCAATAAAATAGAACACACCATTCCTTTCACCTCCGAAACAGAAAATAACCACATCCTTAACTTCCTTGATATCACTCTTCACAACACCCCTAATGGCCTGAACTTCTCAGTCTTTAGGAAAACAACTAACAAAAATGACCTTATACATTTTTACTCTGACTGCAACAAAAATATAAAATCCGGAACGATCATAGGATCGTTTCTCATAGCTCTTAGAATTTGCAGCCCCGCCCATCTCCGCAATGAAGAATCCAACATTCAAAATACCTACCAAGCTCTAAAGTATCCTCAATCCTTCATCCTTAACGCTAAATAAAAAGCCTTCAACATCCACAGCAAAAAAAAGACTGACTCCACAAAAATATCTCCTCACAAAATAACTAATACAAATTACACTGACACAACGGAAGAAAACAAATCTTACATAGTTCTCCCCAATAACCCCACATCTATCTCCTTACAGAAACAACTTAAACCCGACATAAATATAGTAACATCAACCTCTAAAACAATTAAAGATCTACTTAATACCAAACCCCGCTCCCGACCCCCCCCCCAAACACCTCTTTCTCTGCCGGCATTTACAAAATAAAATGTGCCGCATGTCCGATGTTTTACATTGGGGAAACCTCCTGAAACTTAAAATCTCGCATATACGAACACAAGCGGGACCTCAAACACGACATTTCCACTAACGCTCTAGTGATACACAGGAACACTTTCACCCACAATCTTAACTTTTCAGACTGCACTCTCTTCAAAAGCGAACACTCTCTCTCAAGTCGCAAATGCATTGAAAACGCGACTATTCTCCTCTCATCACCATCGAATATCAACCTCAGGCTCGGATCTTATACCCTAAAAATCGTACTAAAACAATGCAATATATTACACCACTGCGACCCTGATTAAATATCTATATATGAAAAATAAAATAAAAAAAAAAAAAAAAAAATTGTTGAGATAATAGCAAGTCTCATAGCTAATTAGATCATTTTAAATACATTTCTTTCAAACTTAACCCTATCCATAAACTAAGGATTTTTCTTACATGTATTTCATATCATCTTACACTGAGAAATACAGACCGGCCTACCCAATTTTCTTACAATAATATATCATTTACATTGGTTTGACTGTAAAGTAGATTTTTTCTAGACTGTCAATTTAAGATTTTTATTGCTTTACAAAATCTAATATGAAGCAAATTAGCAGACTCATCTCTGATATATTCCGATTAATTTTGGGGGGCTCGCGTTCGATGTACCAATTTTATGCCCACTCCTATGTGTGATGTCTTGTTTGTGTTTATTTATACTTATATATATTTACATACATATTCGCATGCATGCTTAAATATATATATATATATATATCTTCCACTCTATGTGTGTTTATCCTAGCTAGTTTCTCTGTTTTCTCCTCTCTTACCACCTTTACCCCCTCCGTCTACCGCCTCCACTTTACTAGCTCAGTAGGTGTGAAAGTGAAAAAGCAAAAGAAAAGAAATAAAAATATAAAAAAGAATAAGAAATAAAGAAGAATACGTCACCCACTTGTCAAATCATATTTCAATGTCACTAAAAGTCTTCTCATATAGTCCAATCGGATCATCTTTTCTTTCTCCCATGTGTGTGCCTTCAAAATAAAATTGTTTCCAAATCTTCACCTTTTCTGAAGACGTTCACTAACACGAACGAAACCGGTCAAATCTCTTGTTTTTGTTTTTCTCCTTCATTTTAACCTGTTTTCCGTTTGTCATTTTTCACATATTTTTTCTACCACGGCATTTCATTTTCATGACTTATCGTGTACCTTACCATATATATATATATATATATATATATATATATATATATATATATATATATATATATATATATATTTGTCTCTCACAATTCAGATCGGGCACAGTAGTGAGTAGTATTAACACAGCCGTCATCGTAGCTTTAATGCATGTTCCTTCATTAGTTGAACGCTCTTGACTACATCTCATAGGTTTAATCTCTCGCTGACTTATCACTTTATAGTTTAAAGCGTCGGAATTGGACTTAAAAAACACATGACTCGTGTTCCAGGGTTTCGAATCCGGTGACCAGTATGAATCATTATTGAATCATTGAATCATCACTGACGATTCTCGAAATGGATGTGTTATATATATATATATATATATATATATATATATATATATATATATATATATATATATATATATATATATATATATATATATATGGGATTTAGACCCTTTTGAACGAGATGTCATTTGCCTTTTTCGGTCCAGGAAGTATTTCAATAATGGCCAATTTTTCTCCTTTCAATTCCTTTTAAGTGCGTTTGGATTTACCTATTATTCTGAACACTTTTCTTCACACTGCACCTATGCAAATATTTTTACAAATATTTTTTCGCGTTCTACAATTCATCGGACTTCCTCTCAACGGAAATTTACCACCCGGACAAACCGCATATCTTTTTTACGAAACTTTTCTTTTTTCACTGCGTTTTTTAATAACATTTTTCATATTTTTCAAATATTTGAACTTTGTTTTTTTCGAAAGTCAACTTATCCATCTGTATTTCTCCTCTGATGATAAGATCTCGATCTTTGAAAAGCCTTGGCTTAAGGAAAGAATAATAAACACTAGTTTATTACTGAATACACCTTGCATTGAACAATTGAAATTTGAAATAAATCTGGACATTCGTCGCATATTTATCACTCTTTTTTCTTCTATCTCTCTCTCTCTCTCTCTCTATATATATATATATATATATATATATATATATATATATATATATATATATTGTGTTATAATGAAATAATTCCAGGAGGAAATCGGGGTATGAGAGCTCAATGTAATAAACAGAGCAAGAATAAAATAAAATATAGTAACACGAAATTACTTAATCATCGATGCAATAATTTATTTCAACCTTGTGGTATGTTCAAGCATCCGATTTAGACGATTACATTTTTGAAACTGAAAACAAGTTTAAATTCACACTCGACAATTCAAATATAATTGAAGAGAGAGGGAGTAACAACCTATTTGATACATATTTAGAGAGAGGGGGAAATTTGAAGCATATCTAATCTATAAGTATAAAGTGAGAGGGGAATTGCATAATTTATTACAGACAGACAGATTAAAATTGTACGAGTCGATGAATAAGAAAAAAAGTGAAAAATACAGATGAAAACCTCACAATGAATCTATCAAAATCTTGTATGAAATGTATAAAGGGAAAACATTAAGAACTTTGTCAAATTAAAAAAAAAATTATATCTACGTTTAAAAATAGATGAAATGAAATTCTACTTTTGTAGACGATTTTAGAATCAGAATCGGAATCAGTATTTGTAACGGAATCGGGAATTTAGAACAGAATCGGTAATTGGATCGGAATCGAGAAAAATATTCGAATCATAAGATAGATAGATAGATAGATAGATAGATAGATAGATAGATAGATAGATAGATAGATAGATAGATAGATCGATAGATAGATAGATAGATAGATATGGAATAAGAAAAACACCTGAAGGACATATAGTAAATGTAAGATACAGTCATGTAAATACTGAAATGAAACGGGAAAATAAAAACAGCAATTCCAGAGCGAAATGTAAACACGCCAGCCTCAGTACAACGCTTGGTGACGACGTATTCTTCCTCTCCATCTAACAAAGTAGTTCATGCGCGAAGTTCGAAAACCGAAAGATGTGGACCGCGTCGTAACTACGAAACCTCGGAGTAAGAGACCGTCGTAAACAGAGGATCGTCTGAATTTGATTTTTTTTCATGAAAACTTTGTCTGCTTTTCAAGATTTTTAAGGATGTGTCTATACATTTTTGAATGAAGCTATATTCGTCGGTCACACTGCAACGCTTTAAATAAAAACAATTAAAATAGCAATTTCACAGCCAAACGAGCAAATTAGATGAGCACAACTGAAAACATCTGTTTCGGATTTTTTTTAGATGACGATTGATAATTTGTATCATTTAGATTATTCTGACTACTATTCTCATCTTGGATCTATTCTCACAACGTGTTGGCCGATGTAACCTCCGATCTTCTTCCAGTGCTTCTTATCAAACTCAGGAACCTTTATGTCATACTCAGAAGTTTGAACTTAACTCTTTATTTAATCCACAGCGGTAGATTGTTCTCGGTCCGTCAGTCATGATCAGGTAACAGTTCAAAGTCATTCTTAATTATATCCTTAGTTAACATCGCTTGTATTCGGTGGCGTTTCGATGGACTGGTAATGCCGGGGTCACCTCCTAGATGTATGCTCAAGTATAACTCCTAGAACTAGAAAATATTAGAAAGCGAGATAATTTGAATATGATCGGATACCCTCCAAGTTTGATGCCGAGGTCACCACTCCGTCACCCCATTCTGTAGTGAGGATTGAACCATCAACCTCCAAAAGACTGTCACTTAGAACTAATTATTACTTAACAACTTTATCCGTTGCGCTACGTTCTTGTTCAATCCCAACCTCCAAGACCACCCACCAACTCTCATAAATCATCGTAGATACGAGATATCCTTTCCTATGTGACTACCAGTTTCACACAATATTCTACTGCTGTTCATAGTCGCATTTTTGCTTTGACGTAGAGTAACTGAGGTGTTCTTCAATCCCAGAGTCCATCCACTTTCTCTGCAGAATGAGCTGGTCGAATTTCCATCGTCGCAGTGGTGAGGTGGCAGCCGTTCCCATCTTCTCTTCACTCTACTGTTGACTTCTTTTCAATAACAGCTTTCATAAATGTTATTAATAAAAAAGAACATCGACAAATGCAATTATTTTAAAATCTTTGTGTGTTATTTTTTCTTCATATCGTACATGTATATGTATAAAACACTCCCTCCCCTATGGGGCAGAAGCTATCCAACCCCACTGCCCTCACTCTATCTATATATCTATCTATCTATCTATATCCCTCTCTCGCTCACTCTGCTGGTTCAGTTGAAAGATAGACGCACTCTACCTATTCACCACGTCAGATTTTCGACTTCCTGTCTCTGTGACGTCACTGCTGGAATACGTAATCCTTACGACTATTACTCTGAAAATTACATTCTACCTAATTGTGTTTACCTTACGTGGAAGTTGACTATAATAACCCTATCTTTAAACATCCGCCCTTTTATCTGACTATATCGGGTGTAAAACTAAGAATAATCATAGAAATGATGTATGTATATTTGTAAAAAATATATTTGTGCGCGCATGTGTGCGAATTTGCGAGTGTGCATGCTTGTTGGTGCTTATATGTGTGCTATTCTTGTAGCGATCCACAGAGAATTGACTGAAAAAACGCCCCTTCTAACAATGATGCTTTTCACACCGGTTTGTAGGAACGAATCGAATAAAATGGCGTAGTTTGTGCAATCTCCATCTTTTGCTAATCGGAAATCTAAAGGAGACGTGAAAATCACTTATTGGAAATTTTTACACTGCCGTTCTTGGAATGGAGAGAAAAAAAAGAAGGCGAGGAAAAAATCCTTAATCGATTTAAGCGGATTACGACCAATAATCTCTCATGGATTTGCTCTTCAGTAGCGTCTAACAGGTGCACTAATACTTTCTTTTTTGTCTTTTCTTTCCCACTCTAGCTGACATCTACTTGATGCATTTATTTGTTTTAAGTCCCTTTTCTTTGCGGCTTGAATTTGGCGGACAGAGTTCGGAAGGCAAGTTTCTCTTGGCCAATGATGTCCTTATGTCTATCTAATCTTGCCTACGTTACAGTGTGTGAAAAACGTCAGCTGCAATGAACGTATTGATTGTGTTACTATTTCTTTGGTGGTCAGCTTTATTGGGTGGCCAATCTGCTCCCGGAAGAAGAAAACAGAAAATGGTAAATCGTTACTGACGAGGATTACGCAATCGGCAAGTCGAGTTTCAATCTAGAGAAAAGAATTATCCCTTAAGTATGGGTAACATAGTGTTCATGGAGATCCATGTACGGTGAAATAAGCACTCCAAACTCATATTTCATTATTTACAATATTCCACATAAATATTTTAGGTCAAGAATTGCCGTAGCTTATAAACGTCAGGAGTCGCCGGATAACTTGATAACCATGATAAATAAATTTATACACGCTTATCATTAATATATAATTTTATATATAAATTTAATTGATATCCCTCCTATTTAAATTTCTGAAATAGGCTAATAAACAAAAATGACATAAGAGTCATCTTTCATCATTCCTTATCTTAATTTATTATTTCGTCCTTTTAAACCGTAGAATATTTGTTGGTATTTTTTATATTTACCCCGCTTACAAGCGTTTACTTTGATTACTATAGTTAT
Source organism: Sepiola atlantica (assembly GCA_963556195.1). Lineage (NCBI taxonomy): Eukaryota > Metazoa > Mollusca > Cephalopoda > Sepiida > Sepiolidae > Sepiola > Sepiola atlantica. Next base: position 60,067,605 of record OY744531.1, read on the forward strand.
AGATAGTGTCAGAGATCACTTTTTCTTACTCACAATCACCTTCTTGCGAACAGAATCATCGGGTTCAACTATTTCGCAGACTATATAAATATTAGCTACACTGCTTGTGAGAAATACAGTAGAGTATAGAGACATGTGAAATATTGTAAATAATGAAATATGAGTTTGAAATGCTTATTTCACCGTACATGGAGATGGGCGAATGAACAATAGTATAAGTATCTGCGATTTATGCGTATCAAGTTGTTCATATATGTCCTTCACATGTTTTTCTTTGCCTATATATATATAATTATAATTAATAAATAAATATTTTTATTTCTATAAACATATATATGTTTCGCGTTTTTATTTTACGCTCGTTAGTATGGAATTACGTAATCGTATCCAAGTATTATCAACCCTGGTCTCGTAACCACTCGGCCAACGCGACAATTACGCTTTGAAATGTTAGAGAAATACGCCTTGTATTTTTTCAATGTAAACACAAGCACTGTTATTCTAAAAAGAGGGCTATCTCCCAAGAGAGATAATTATACAACGTGGCTAATTTATGAATCATCAATTTATTATCTCTCAGAAGGAGCTTAATAAAAAAAATATTTGTTTCGGAATTTTTAGATGAGGGTTGATAATTTGTAACATTTTATACATTCGGACTACTGTTCTTGGGTGTTTTTATCACAACGTTTTGGCCGATGTAATTTCCGACCTTCTTCAGGTGTATCTTGTCGAAGTCGGGAACTTTTCTGTCGAACTAGGAGCATTGTTGATTTCTTCCACGAAATGAGCTGAATTCTTGACATGCGATGGAGATTTGCCTGTGAGTGGAGTGATTATATCTACCAGGAATCGGCTCATTGGATTGCATGCTGAACCGCGGGCGCTGACAATGGGCCTTAATGGAATACCGTCTTTGTGAATTTTAGGAAGGCCGTATAGGTGTGATAGTTTGCTGTAATGTTGAATAAGCTGTCTGTATTTTGCAGGTGGAATTAGGTCCTTGTTTTTACTAAGGATCTGTGACACCCACCGCTCTGTTTTCAAAGTCCGGTTCTTTTTTTATTTTAGAGTAACCACCTGATCACACTAGATCTGCCAATTTCTTGGAATATACCGCTCTATCCATTAACATTATAGCATTGTCTTTGTCTGCTGGTAGTATTATATCATCATCACTGCGTAGTGATTTGATAGCCAATACTTTTTCCTTTGAGAGGTAAGGTTTTGGAGGTTTAGAATTCTTGAGTGCTTGTCTCACCTTTCACCTTAGCTTATCTCTTTGTGCCTTGGGTTTACCCAAAGCTGCCTCTTCTATTAGAGATATCATGTCTAAGTATGGAATCCGCTTGATGGTTTTGGCGAAGTTGAGACCTTTGTTCAACACCGATTTGGAAAAGATTTCAGATTTTCCAACTTCTTTATTTGGCGAGATTTTACCTTCCTTAAATTCATGCTTATACGATTTGTCCAGGTATTCTTGGATGCGAGTTTTGTCGTCCGATAGTAATATACTTTCCAAGAAGTGGACGAACTCGCTTGAGATTTCGGTTTGTAATTGATGTTTCTTCCATTCACCAATAAGAGCCATTGTCAATATAAGTAAACGTCAACTGACTTCCTCTGAGGAAGATGGGTAGATTTTGACCTAGAAAACAGCAATTCTTCCTTCTTTTGTCAGAAACCTCGCTCATTGAATGTGAGGTCTTAAGGAAAAAATAAGAGAAGCGAGAGTTACGAGACTGCTGGAAGTAAACCAAAAGCCACCGTCTACTCTTCTAATTGCTTAAAAAGACATTATTGGCAACCTTCAAATATGAAACGTGTACAAAAATCAAGAAAGCTGCCAAACCAAAATTACCTATGCGTATTATTTTGGATTATTCGGACTACTATTTTCATATTATTTGTTTTCACAACGTACATATGGACACGTTGGGCAAGATATAATAATAAATAGTTTAATGTTATCATTCGTCATGATAACATTAGACTTCACACTGCAAAAATGACCAAAGATCTCGTTAGAAAGATATGATGGGAAATGATGCATCACCAACGATATTCTCCGAACCAACGTTGCACCAACAGATTAGTAGTTTTCAAAATCATTTAAGTGGATCGAGACTTACTAAAACGTCGAAAATTCCTGACGTTCTATTATTTGGATTATTCGGAATACTATTCTCATTTTGGTTGTTATTTTCACAACGTTCCGACCGATATAAACTCTGACCAGGTGCGTTTTTTTAACTCGAGAATATTTATGTCGAACTCAGCAATCTATGCGTAATTGAACTATGAATTTTTGTTGTTCCATCAGCCATGAGCGGGTAGAAGGGTAAGCAATTTTTATTTCATTCTTAGTTATTATCGCTTGTAGTTAGGATTGAACATTCAATCTCCAGAGGAACGTCGCAACAAATAAAAGCGCCGAGTACAAATTTGAAGTAATCAGTCTGATGAACAGTGCACTATTTTACTCTGTAACAAACACAAGTTTTTCTTGTGTAATGCAGTAGAATGTCGACGACGGTCTAAAAATCGGTCGGAACTTTTGTTAAGAAAACACCGCATCAAAACTAACAAAATTAATCCAAATTAACGAAACTCTATCTCGTCTGTTCATGTCCACCTCACTTGTCTGTCTATCACACTGTCGTTCTATATCGTCTTTTGAAAACGTGTAGATGTACACGCATGCATATTACGGACACCTACACAAACCCACAAACTGAGCATGCGCTTTTGATCTCTTGCAAATGGCCACCCAACAAGCAATGTATCGTGGGCGCTTTGGATCCAGTAAGTGTGAATTTCTATCGCCACATACCCATAGCTGAGACGAAATTTATACGTTTTACAGCAGTATTAGTGCATAACCTCCAACCTTTGGGCCCCCTGTAAAACATTCGCAGCAAAAACTCCTCTATCTAAAACCACAGCAAAACACTTTCCATGAACAAATTTTCTTTCCTAGAACTTCCTATATGTGTAAGAAAATGACATGGGGTTGCTTGCCAACTGACTGCAACATAGTTATATTCAAGTTTAATATTAACAAATACTTGTTGAGCCGTCTTCTTAAATAATCAAATTCTGCTCAGATCCAACCATCGTCGGCAATCTTCAAGGTGTGTTTGCCTCATCATCCAACTAACACGAACCCATCGTATCCAATTATGTTATGGTGGTATTCATCGTCCAACTAACTTTTTAACCTTTATCCTTGAGTGGCTTCCAGGCCTTGATAAGCGGTAGCCCATGAGTATAAAATAAAAGAAATTAGAAACTGACTACAATAGACCTGATAGGATTCAACCTTGGCATAGCCGAATCCATAGTCCGCAACGGAATCTATTGGGTCTACCAGGTACACACACAGTATGATCAGAATATGACCAATCCAAAAGCAGATCTCTTTTTTTTTTCGAAGAATACTTTTATCAGAGGAAACTAATGTGCGTATATTTCGTTTGTAAATCAAATGTTCGGCTTGTGTTCAACAATTTAATCTCGAATGGAAGATGTTTCATGCCCTTCTGTTTCCGGTGTACTTTCTTGTGGTTATGTAAAGACAAACTACACTCGATAAATTTGCTTGACAAAGGACTCGCTTAAGCAGTTTCCAATCCTGCCACTAAGTCGGTAATTTTCAAAGTATTTCGAAAATAAAGTACTTTTAGAAGAAGAACAACAGAATATCTCGGGGAAGGAACTCAAATATTGAAATATTTTAAAAGAGTCCATTATTTCTTTTATTGTTTCTTTCAGATGAGTTGCATCTATATAAGATGCTATATTCGTCATCCAACATGTTCTTTCGTCTTTAATCGTTAAGTTTTTGTTCGTTGAATGAAAAAGTGGCAGTTTAAACAATATTATGTATATAGCTCATGTTGTCACTGTCAATGTTTTACCTGATCACCTCCTAATAGCCAACTCTGAATATATATATATATATATATATATATATATATATATATATATATATATATATATATATATATAAAATTGAATGTCTGTATGTTTGTGTGTTTGTGTGTGTGTGTGCCCTATAGAAAAAAATGTTAGAGAATATAGATACAATATAAAAGTGTATTCTTATGTAAAATTCACAGAGTAAGTTGATGGTCGTATTCCCGAATCTATAAACCCACGCCTTAGGGGTCCACGGGGCAGATTTCCTCAGGTGGGGTCCTTTTCAGTTATTTTTCAATGTTAATAAGTACTAATTTGGAAATTATCTAATGTATTTATGTAATGTACAGCTACTCCTCAAAAACTAAGCGGCGACATGTCAAAAAGTTGACATCTTTAGCACAGTACATATCCTGGGATCATAATATCTCAAAATCGCAAAAAACGATTCACTTGCTGAGGGTCAACCGGACCAGTTTCCGACAGAGGGTAGCATTTTTCCTATATTTTTCAGACTTTTTTTCAATGTTAAATAGTATTAATTTGGAAATAATATTTATGTACTAATCCGATAAAAATGCTGAGTCACTGAAAACATCCCATAATCCCTTGCCGGATGTACCCGGTCTTGCCCTAAATTGTGTCCGGTTGTATCAAGTCATCCCATAACTTCTGTCCGGATAAATCAATAACATCATAAAAAGGCTACGTTAAGAGTGTGTAGTGAAACAAGGGTTGCTCAATCACATCCGCACCTAGCCACCGGTTTCAGTAGTGCTCAGGAGGCCTCCTTGATTTTCAAACGAATGTTGGTGCTTCTTAAGTATAACGGTCCCTAGAAATATCGGTGCTTCTTAAGTATAACGGTCCCAAGAAATATTGGTGTTTCGGGCCAAATTTTTTGTTTTTCCGTGAACTGAAAATATTTTTCAGGGTTGTGGGAGAGTGAAAAAAATGTTGGCGGGTGAGAGTAGGGGGTCGGGGAAAATTTTAGGGATCAGGCCAAATTTTTTAGGGGTCGAGCCATTTTTTTTTTTTTTTCTTTGAACTTAAAATATTACTCAGGGTTGTGGGAGATTAAAAAAAAAGTTGGGGGGGGGTGGAAGTATTAGGGGGTCGGGGAAAATTTTAGGGGTCAGGCCAAATTTTTTAGGGGTCGGGCCAAATTTTTTTTTTTTTTTAACTTAAAATATTTCTCAGGGTTGTGGGAGATTGAAAAACAAGTTTGGGGGGATTGAAGGATTAGGGGTCGGGGAAAATTTTAGGGGTCAGGCCCAATTTTTTTAGTGGTCGCGCCAAATTTTTTTTTTTTAATTTTTTGAACTTTAAATATTTCTCAGGGTTGTGGGAGAGTGAAAAAAAGTTGGGGGGGATTGAAGGATTAGGGGGTGGGGAAAATTTTAAGGGTCAGGCCGACTTTTTTAGTGGTCGCGCCAAATTTTTTTTTTTTTTTTTTTAAACTTTAAATATTTCTCAGGATTGTGGGAGAGTGAAAAAAAGTTGGGGAGGCTTGAAGGATTTAGGTGTCGAGGAAAATTTTAGGGGTCAGGCCGAATTTTTAGGGGTCGGGCAAAATTTTTTTTTTATATATTTTTTTAACTTAAAATATTGCTCACAGTTGTGGGAGAGTGAAAAAAAGTTGGGGGGCTGGAGAGATTAGGGGGTCGGGGAAAATTTTAGGGGTCAGGCCAAATTTATGGGGTCGGGCCAAATTTTTTTTTTTTTTGAACTTAAAATATTTCTCAGGGTTGTGGAAGAGTGAAAAAAAGTTGGGGGGGCTGGAGAGATTAGAGGGTCGGGTCAAATTTTTTTTTTTTATAACTTAAAATATTTCTCAGGGTTGTGGGAGAGTGAAAAAAATGTTGGGAGGGCTGGAAGGATTAGGGGTCGGGGAAAAATTTTGTATTTTTTATTTTTTTTAACTTAAAATATTTCTCAGGGTTGTGAGAGATTGAAAAAAAGTGGGGGGGGGCCTGGAAGGATTAGAGGTCGGGGAAAATTTTAGGGGCAGGCAACATTTTTTAGGGGTCCGGCAAAAAAAAAATTTTTTTAATTTTTTTAACTTAAAATATTTCTCAGGATTGTGGGACAGTGAAAAAAAATGTTGGGTGGGGACTGCAAGGATTAGGGGATCGGGTAAAATTTTAGGGGTCAGGCCACATTTTTTAGGGGTCAGGACAAATTTTTATTTGAATTTTTTTAACTTAACATATTTCTCAGGGTGTGGGACAGTGAAAAAATGTTGGGAGGGGGGCTGGAGAGATTAGGGGGTCAGGGAAAATTTTGGGGATCAGGCCAAATCTTTTAGGGGTAAGGCCAAATTTTTTTTTCACATTTTTTTTAACTTAAAATATTTCTCACGGTTGGGGGAGAGTGAAAAATTAGTTGGGAGGGGGCTGGAGAAATTGAGGGGTCGGGGGAAATTTTAGGGGTCAGGTCGAACTTTTTTGTTTTTTTTGTTTTGAACTCAAAATATTTCTCAGGGTTGGGGGAGAGTGAAAAATTAGTTGTTTCTTCTTTTTTTTAACTTAAAATATTTCTCAGGGTTCGGGGAGAGTGAAAAACAAGTTAGGGGGGCGGCTGGAATAATTGAGGGGTCGGGGAAAATTTTAGGGGTCCGGCCGAACTTTTAAGGGGTCGGGCCAAATTAGTTGGGGGGATGGCTGGAGAGATTGAGGGGTCGGGGAAAAAGTGCATTTATATGTAAAATTCACAGAGTAAGGTTATGGGAGTATTCCCGAATATATAAACTAACCCCTTAGGGGTCCATGGGGCAGGTTTCATCTGGGGGGGGGGACTGTTTTCAGTTATTTTTCATGATATTTTATAGTAATTTTAAAATCCGGAGTCATATTTTAATTTAATTACCTAATAATTTGAAATAACTTTTAATTTTATTTAACGTTTTTTAGCGCCAGGGACGCGCCTCTAAATTTTTAGTACTTTGGTATTGTTAAATAAGCGACAAACGCTAATCAAAGTATTGCTACTATTTTACGAAAGCAAATTATAGGAAATCACAACATGGTCGCCAGCGATTAAGTCATTGCATTCAAATTCGATTTTAAAGTCTTGAAAAAATAAAATATAATTTTATTTCGGGATCAAAAATACAATAATTAATAACTTTCATCCAAAATGTTTGTTTACATAGCATATTTCTTAAAGAAAATCCAGTTACATAAAATACATATTTAGTAAAAAGAATTTACGTGAATTACATTATTATAAGTTTTTAACACATTTAAAACGATAAGAATCATATGGGGAAAAAGGAAAATAGAGGGTTGAAGGAGGGAGGGAAATAATGAGGACCAGGGAAAGAAAGACGGCTAAAGAAAGAAGAGAGATTGAAGTTTTTATATAAAGATGTTACACACACTCTTTAATTTCTACTACTTTTTTTTTAATCGCCCCGGGCAACGCCGGGTAGCCCTGCGAGTATATATATAGAAATACAAGTTATTATCTACGTGATTTGTTCAACACTGTTAAGATGGCTGACTATGTTGTCCGCTTGAATTGGCATGAATAAGGTTTATTTCTCTACTTGTCGCATAACGATTTGAATTGTACTGATCGGTTACAGCGCTTGGATTTGAGTTAAAGGTGACTCGTATTCAGGGGTTCGAATTATGCGACCGGGCTCTTTAAGAGAAACAATATAAGCCGTATATATATGTTTTTTTTTCTTTTTTCATAAGTTACTATATGTACGTTATTATTTTTTTACTTAAGTTAACCCCAACAAGACACAATGCCACTGAGACGTAAGGGGCTACTGTGAATTAGAAGAATCCTTTATTGAGAGTTTTGCAGCGATACGCTTGTATATATATATATATATATATATATATATATATATATATATATATATATATATATATATATATATATATATATATATATATAGTAAATTACAAATATATGTATGGCAATTAAGCTACACAGAAGCTTCCGCGTTTTTCCCCTTAGCCAGTGTAAAATGCATGGAATTCGTGTTACAGGGTGTTTTATATATGCACGTGGTGTTTGTCAGGCTAGCTAACCAATCAGATACATTGTTATTTCCTCCCACGGGTTAATATTTTCATCAGCCAATGTCATGGCTTCCCTCAATCAAAGGTTCAACTGACTTTTACTTCCTCTTCTTTTGATCTGTTTTGTGAGGGGTGATATATATATATATATATATGTATATGTGTGTGTGTGTGTGTGTGTGTGTGTGTGTGTGTGTGTGTGTGTGTGTGAGAGAGAGAGAGAGAAATTAATTTTAGATGTGTTTGAACTCCGAGTGAGTTTTGCTGTTACTTTGATTTCTTAGGATTTGACAGTTGCTCTCCTTTATTGTAGTTACTTTAATGTTAACCGTCTTATTAGCCAATATGGCGGATGTACGTATTTTATCTTCGTTTTTAAATTTAATATGCATCTGGATGTGGAATTTAGTTTAATAATTGATGCTATTTACTGAGGAATTTGTTGAGAAGACCTTTCTTGGTATTTGGTTCTGTTTTTTGCTAGAACTTTTAACATTTTTGACCTTAATATTGAACGAGTTTGTTTTCTATGACACTTACGAAAATTACGATTTTAAAAATTTGCGTTTATTCTAATGAGAGTCAGCATTTATGATTTTATGATTATTGGAATTACTTCAAATAAATGTTGCCTCGAAACAGCTGTAAACAATCCTGATATCTTAGTCTATGCTGTTTATAAAGAACTTAATTTGAAAAATGTTTGGAATGGCCGAAATTTAACTCTTTATATAAAGCAAAGCTGTATGTATGTGTGTATGAATATTTGATAAATGGTTACTAATATATCTTTACTTTGATGAGATATTTTTATTCTTGTTGATGTTGTGTTTTTTATTTTAGAATATTGAACTATTTTAGATCTATGCTGACAGGTAACTAAAATCTCTACGCCCAACCCATTTAAGTAGGTTAAAAAAACTATTTTCTGTAGATGTAGAAAAGATGAATAGTTCGTCTTCAGTTCCAATATTATATGCCATCGTACGTTCGAATATCACACGAGACAATTGTTTGTTTGTTGTTTTTTGCTATAGCATTCTCGTTATTTCCTTGTCGATATTAATCACCATCATAAACCTGAATATTTGTTTCTTTTATGCAAAAACCATGAAAAATGTTTAATAGATTTTCTCAACTTTTTGGCTATAAATTACAAGAAAAGTTGAGAAAACGGACATAGACTCTAGCTAGCGTGTATATATATATATATATATATATATATATATATATATATATTGAATAAATATTTTTTAAATATTACCTACAGACACCAGCGTTTCATGTTTATGCTATCTTCAGTATAAGGGGTGTTTATTCCTGCCGACCGAAGGATTCGAACCTCCTTACGAAGTCACCTTTGACTTTGCGGTCTGGTATTCAACACCTAGACGAGCATAAATTATCACGGGAAAGGAAGACAATCAATTTCTATTTATTGTCAAGTGTTAAACATAGCGAGTATATAAATTAATATTACGCTCTTAATTTATGAATGTTTTTAAAAATCGAGCACTCTCCTGGAGATCTCTCTCACTAATCTTATATATATATATATATATATATATATATATATATATATATATATATATATATATATATATATATATATAAAGATAGAAGAAATAAGAGTGATTAACATGTTCGAATGTACAAATTTATTTCAAATTTCGATTGTTCAATGCAAGGTGTATTCTGTAATAAACCAGTGTTCATTATTCTTTCCTTAAGCCAAGGCTTTTCAAAGATCGAAATCTTATCATCAGAGGAGAAATACAGATAGATCGAACATGTTTATCACTCTTATCTCTTCTATCTTTATAATTGCTCTATCTCGTATATTGAGCTTAACCTTTTCACTATAGGTCCTATTTACTAAAAGTTTACTTTTTGTTTATATTTTTATTATATATATATATATATATATATATAATATTTGTTATTCTTTATTATCTATGTACGTATACGTTTCGTCTTTAATAATCGGGACTCATCAGCATAGAGATATGACTATTCACTACCGGTCATGCGATTCGAAATGCGATTCGAATTATATATATATATATATATATATATATATATATATATATATATATATATATATATATATATATATATATATACAAATGAAAGAAGAGGGATAAAAATGTACGAATGACAAATCTATTTTAACTTCGAATCGAAGTTGAAATAGATTTGTCATTCGTACATTTTTATCCCTTTTATTGACATTTATCTTTATAATTGTTCTATCTCGTATATTGAGCTTAAACCATTTCACTATAGGTTCTATCCTCTAAAAGTATACATTTAGTTTCATATTATATATATATATATATATATATATATATATATATATATATATATTTATATATATATATATATATATATATATATAGTAGGACAAATTTCCGTAGGAAATCTCGAGTCGGGAGTTCAATGTAAAAACAGAGGAATAATAGAAGTTAGAAAGAAATAACCCAGGCAAACAATTATTCAGAAACCACAAGTCTAATTATTCTCGTCCTGGCGGGAAAAAAAATTATAACGTGAAATGATTGGATTTTTGGGCTGAGTTATATATATATATATATATATATATATATATATATATATATATATATATATATATATAAATATTAGTGGAAGAGAACCCCCGCAGAGTGCGCGATTATAAAGAAAATGTAAAACTTCTTTGTAAAATGGTAGGAAAAATCCCAGCAAAGTGCTCGATTAATTGAGAATTAAAGTTAAAAATTAAGAGCATAATATTTATTTATTTTGGTACAGAATAATTAGTTCAACATTCGTACCGTCGGTTTCAAGCTCGGAAGGTTTTACTTATCCGGCTCTCTTCAGCTTCTGTTGTAATCTGTTTTGGAAATGTAAAGTCACATGACACTCTCGTCGAGACGCGTTATTTGCTCAGTTTGTTGTGTGTGTTTGTTTAAATTTAAATTTAGTGTAATGAGACCGTTGAGATTTAAAACCAGAGGAAATTCAAGATTAAAGAGAATTAAAAAGAATTTTTAAATGAAAACATAAAAAATAAAAGTAAAAATAAAAATTAAATTAAATTAACATTTAAAGCATAAGAATAAAAAAGAGAGAATAAAAAAGAAAGAATAGAAAGATAATAAATAAAAAATAAATAAAATAAAGATTATAAATAAAAAAATATATGAAAGGGTTTCTCTGTAATTCCCGTGAGTCAAATTATGAATTTGTATCATTAGCCGTTATGTTTTTGAAGGTATGCGTTCTAAAAGAAAGAACTGTTAGTTGATATCGTGTTAAAATTCTTTTAGACAGCTTGGAGTGATTTTAATGAAGAAATTTCTGGATCTAAGGGAGGTAACTTTGTTGGAAATATGAAATGTTTGAGTTTGTTTAATTGGCATTGTAGATTAATCTAGTGACTGATAAATAAATTAAATATTTTTGTATTTTTGTGAAAAATAGAAGTTTTTGCTGTTGAAATTTATGTGGATATAGGTTGATGAGGTGTTTGTTCGTTTTTATTTTGTTTATATTAGTAGAGAGGGTAGCTAGATATTATGTGAATCGGTCAGACCAGTTTATGAGTAGTGCTTGTCTCTTGTGGATACAACCCTTAAAGATTTCATCGATCCGAATACAGCCTGTTTAAATAAACAGGCTGTATTCGGATCGATGATGGCCCTTGAAATGTGGTATTTTTCAGCGTCACATAGAGGACATCTTTATTTTATTTATTTTTTATTTATTATCTTTTTATTCTTTCTTTTTTATTCTCTCTTTTTTTATTCTTAAGCTTAAAATTTTAATTTTATTTTATTTTTATTTTTACTTTTATTTTTTTATTTTTTTATTTTTTTATTCCCTTTAATCTTGAATTTCCTCTGGTTTTAAATCTCAACGGTCTCATTACACTAAATTTAAATTTAAACAAACACAAACAACACACTGAGCAAATAACGCGTCCCAACGAGAGTGTCATGTGATTTCACATTTCCAAAATAGATGACAACAGAAGCTGAAGAGAGCCGGATGGGTAAGACTTTCCATGCTTGAAACCGACGGTACGAATGTTGTACTAATTTTTCTGTACCAAAATATATATATATATATATATATATATATATATATATATATATATATATATATATATATATATATATATAGTGTGTGTGTAATGTATCCATTTCGTATAAGACAAATGAACGGAGTGCGCAATTATGTTTTAAGAGTATATATATTTTATTTCAAAGAACACTATGCTGACGTTAGTTGTCGAACCATAAAACTAAGGTATTGTGTTTTTTTAATTATATATACATATATATATATATATATATATATATATATTTATTATCTTATTATTATTATTATTATTATTATTTCATGTATACACGTATAAGCTAAGATGTTAAAATATATTGTGTATAGATATTTTAAGTATTTACTTTAACAGTAATACGTAAAGCTATGTTGTAAAGTATGAAAATTTAAGCCTTACGATGCCCTGCGGGGATGAAACGCGTACGTCTCTATGTAGCTTAATGTCCATAAATATATATTTATACTTTACTATATATATTTTTTTAATATTCTTATCTTTTTTGTTTTTGCTGGGAATGAGGCATATTACCGGATGCCAGACATTCACCCGCTATTTCAGAGACTTCAACTGAGAGATATTTTTAAGATTCTAACCGTCTCTTTAAATTAGTGAAATCATATATGCGTGTGCGTGGTCGTGTGTCTGTGTGTGTGTTCATGTGTGTGTGTTTGTTGGTTTGTGTTCGAACCGGTATGCACTTGTAGTGACTTTCTGCTTAACACGTATTGCACAAAGTCTAAGCACTCTTCTAGAAAGTGAAAACATCCGAACGGGCCAATCAAAGCTACTTTGAGTTGCTGAAGAGAAACTTGGCTTACTCTCTTGACACTTAAACCCATTAACTAAGTAAACACTTGATACCAGTGGACCTAAGAATGCTGTAATAACAGCCACAAAAATAACTACCTCGGCACCAATAGCATCTTCACGACTTAAAATAGTGCGAGCGTCTTCTTCTAAGGGGATTTAGTGGGCAAATTACTCATTAACTTTGCGTTTACATCACTACACTTGAGTAGTTCTACGCGTAGGAAAATATTTCCTCTCTCTCTCTCTCTCTCTCTCTCTCTCTCTCTCTATATATATATATATATATATATATATATATATATATATATATATATGCTCTAGCATTTTTCTAGTTAATAATATAATTAATTCACCGAAGGGAAGTGGTGAAAACTGCTCCCTTCGGTGAATTAATTATATACTCATAAAAATCAAGATATATGTGGTACTAAACCTTATGACTATAATCCTTATCCCGATTTGATTTAAATCCGTTAAATGTGTTTTATTCTATTAAAAATGTCTGAAATTTGGGTCTTTAGTTTTAAGAGCCTTAAGAAGAAATTGAAATTCGGTGAACCTTATGTAATTTGTGTTGTATAACTATGGATCAAATTTAATGCAAATCGGATATATTTGAGTTTTCAAATAAGAGGTTGGTGCCAACAACCGTTAAAAATACCTAAAGAAACTGAAATATTGGGAATATGTTTTTATTTAAGTCTAATATATAGGTTTTAAATTTCATCAATATCTTAGGTGTCTGAATACATACGAAGGCATTACAGCCATTACAGCTGTGTCCAAAATTCATCATAGTAGCTTCAGATTTTCTGGGTTTTTTATTTCACCTTTTTTTAATTTATTTTAACAAATATTTTTTCAACAGCTGATTTTTATTTACACAAACAACAATTTTTTTGTTTTGAAATATAAATAAAGATTTGTTAAAATCTTTATTAATATCAAGTGTTAAAAAATATATAAAATAAGTTGAGATAAGTTGTCTCCCTTACTTTACCAGCATTTGGTAAAAAGGGAGAGCGATTGTGCAGCATAGTTAACAAGAAAAAATGACGTTGAATTTTTTTTTCGATGATCGCTTAAAAGATAACAAGAATTTTTTTTAAATGTTTAAATAGGCTTATGGTCCCACTAACCCTTAGTCCCGGTGTATTTCTAGTCGGATTCGGGTAAGTATTTTTATTTGTTTGTTTCTTTTAAGCCTGAAATAAGCGATCGCCTAAAAATAAAAATTCAACGCCAAAGTAAAAGTAACGACGCAGATTATGAAATAAAAAAAACTTACAAATAGTTTTGAAAGGTTTAAAACTATTAGGTCGATAGAATATTAAATTTCCTGTCGTTTAATAACAGTTTTTTATTGTCTATTTTTTTGTTTTTCTTGTTAACTATACTGCCCAATCGCCCCCAGGAGATTATGAGTTCATACATTTCTCTATGGTGTTATTATGTAAATCCTTACATGACCATTTTAACGACGCCATTTTTGTTATCCATTATGAATTTTAGTTGTCCCGTAATCGAGACAACGTTTCGGGCCGTTACACGTGGATATTGATTAAAAAAAATAAATAGGGTTCATGCTCATAAGCATAAGATCAAACCAATCGAATTATTACGCAAAAAATCGATGGGAACTTTTTAAAATTATTTTTTGTGTTTTCAACGGTTCGCTTGTTCTAGTTTATTAATTGCTATTGTTTATTGTGGGTTACCTTAAACACGAGGAAAAGCATCACAGGTTTTAAATATTAATAAATGTTTTTCACGTGCAGTAGCTAAATATTGCAGAATAAAAGGATGAAACCAGATAAAATCTATTAATGAGGAAAAGCAGTGAATATATATCTCTATCTTTATAAAGTTAGATAAGTTTATATATTTGTATGTACAGGATTCACTCCTAAACTAATTAATTGATCATTATGAATTTTGGAATACGGCGTCTAGGCGGATGGGGTCCAAATGTGGGCTATATTTAGTTTAATTTTGTTTTATGCAAATGGGGGTTAAAAAAGGGGTGGATTTTTTTTCAATATTTAAAAGAGATTTAGGGGGAATAATATGGGAACAAGATTCCATTTGAACATTTAAATATTTAATATTTGCATTGACTTTGATCAATAGTAATTAGACACCAATTAAGCAAGATTTCCTGAATTTCAATTTCTTATTAAGCCCCCTTAAGCTTATACCTTAAATTTGAGGTAATGGATTTTGATCAAAATTAGAATCTAGACATAAGGTTACAAAGCATTTAATCTTTATTTTAATCTTCGTATAATAGCATACAAGTGGGGAATACTGTTCTGTTCGGGGAGTTATTAATGTACTAATAAAATGTACTTTAGGATAACAATATATATATATATATATATATATATATATATATATATATAACAAATAAATAAAATAAATAAAAATCTAAAGTAGCAATGAATAACATGTACTAATAAAATGTACTTTAGGATAACAATATATATATATATATATATATATATATATATATATATAACAAATAAATAAAATAAATAAAAATCTAAAGTAGCAATGAATAACAATTTTTTTTTAAATTCCAATCACGCCCGTGCTTAAATAGTGTCATTTGTTAATTCAACGAATTCAGAAAAGGGATGTGGCACAGCTAAAAAAAAAACAAAAGAAAATGATATCAAGTAAAGATCAGCCGGGCCTTTGTTTGAGAGAAGCTCAACCATTGGTTAATGAAAATAGTAACCCGTGGGAAGGAAATGACAACGAATCTGATTGAGTCATTAGCTAGACTAAACACCACGTGGATGTATAAAGACAATCAGTAGTAAAAAAACACTTGTGCACTTAGCCTGACGTGTGGGAATAAAATGCGGGCATCTCCACGTAGCTCAATTGGCAGAAATATATTTTTATTCTTTATTTTATATATATATATATATATATATATATATATATATATATATATATTTAAGAGGAAACATTTTTTAATCAATCAAACGGGCGGATGGAAAAAAAAGAAAATTGCTAAAATTTTCCTTAAGGCCTTATCGTCTGCCCCTCTAAGAGGAAACGTCAGAATGATAAATTAAAAACTAAGAAAATCGAATGAGATATGAGGGGAACGTTTGTTTAAGAGATTTACTTTCTTTTTTTTTTTCCTCACTCGTTTTCTCCAACTTAAACAATGTTTCCCCTCATATCTCATTCGATTTTCTTAGTTTTTAATTTATTATTCTGAAGTTTCCTCTCATAGTGTCAGCCGATAAGGCCTTAAGGAAAATTTTAGCAATTTTCTTTGTTTTTCCACCCGCCCGTTTCATTGATTAACAAATGTTTCCTCTGAAATTTATCCTACGATTTTGTTGTACGCGAAATTTACCTATATATATATATATATATATATATATATATATATATATATATATATATATATATATATATATATATAAGTTATTTATCTAAAAACTTATGTTATATATTTCAGAGACATACCATTGACATGGATTTACCTTTTACCGTGTAGAAAAGGCCGAGTTGTTTCAAAGCATTAGCGACCGACGAAATGGAAATAAATCGAAGAATGTAGTTCAACGATCACTGTTAAGATCTTACGGTGAATTTGCTTAAGTGTCCCTTTTGGAGAAAAGACCGAGTTACAGGGGACAACTATATGTTTATATGTGTCTTAATAGTAACTAAGTATTATTTAGAATAAGTTAATTGTTGATAACGGATGTTGTATATTTCCCTGCTTCAATGGTGTATTCATATTTAGAATTTTCAGTCAAGTGGAATTCGGAATGGAAAAGTGTGCATTGCTTGAGATGAAAAAGGGATAACTGGAGAGATCAGAGGGCGTGGAACTGACTAACCAACAGGAGACGATAACTTCAAATATTTGGGAGTTATGGAAGCATACACCATCAAATCTACAGAAATTAAAGAGAAGATTGGAAAGGAATACATAAAAAGAACAAGCAAACTTTTAGAAACGAAATTATATAGTAGAAATCTAGCAAAAAGAATTAATACCTGGCAGTATCACTAATAAGATATGCTGGACCATTCATAGGCTGGACAAAAGAAGAACTAAGACACCTTGACCAGAAGACTTGGAAATTAATGAGCATACACAATTAACTACACACAAAATATGATACTAACAGACTGTACGTTAAAATGCAGGAAGGGGGGGGGGCGAAATGGTAAGTATTGAAGACTGTGTGAAAGACACAAAAATAGAATTGGAAAAATGCATAACCCAGAACACAGAAAGGCTGATCACCACAGCAAGAGACATCATCAACATAAACAATTCAGAAAACAGCGCAACCAGAAACAAAAAAAAGAAAAGAAGAGTGGGAAGATAAACGGCTACATGGACAATTCATAAGAATAACAAGATAAGGGACTCACGAAAACACCTGGACATTGTTAAGAAAAGGACACTTGAACAGAGAAACGGAATTGCTATTGACAGCTGCACAGAACAATACGATTAGAACTAAATATATTAAAGCTACAACAGATAAACACCAGGAAAACAGTAAATGTAGACTCTGTGGACAAAGAGACGAAACGGTAAATCACATGATAAGCGAATGCAGAAAACTAGCCCTAAAAAATACAAGAACAGACACAACTACGTGGAGAAAGCAGTACACTGAGAACTATACAAACAACTGCATTTTAAACACGCAGGCGAATGGTATATAAACTACGAAACATGAAAGAAACACCACAAGAACCCGAGGGAACTGAAACTGCAACAAACCGCACACCGTACTGGAAAACGAATACCACAAAATCCCCTGAAACATGTAGATACAAACAGATAAACCCATCATAGCAAGATCGGACGTCATAATAGCTAACAAGAAGGAAATAAACTGGCAAATTGTAGAGTTTGCCGTTTCAGAAGCCCACAGGGTAAAGATAAAGGAGATGGAAAAACAAAGCAAATCGTAGGATCACTAGGAACAGTGTGAAAAATCTGAAAAAATAGAAGAAATTGAAATAAAAAGGAAAGACTGAGACTATACAACGGACGGCAATGATTATAAACAGCTGAAATATTAAGGAAAATCATCGAATGCGGAAACCAACCCACATAAACTACGAAACATGTAAGGAACGCAATGAGAACCCGAGGGAACTGAAACTGCAACAAATCTTATAAACTGTCCGTACCAGACAAAATAGATCAAGGAGGATGGAAAGCACTAACCAGACCTCCACTGGAAGAGTGTGGATAGTACTGGGACATTGGGGAGCCTCATTGCCACCCAAATCCCAGAGAAGACCAATGGTCGTTGTCAGCGAGAAATCAATGGTAAGTTAATTTACAATGGTTATCGATAGAGGTGGAGAGTACTAGAGATTTGGGAAGACTTGTTTTCACTCAGACTCCATAAAACACAACGAGTTATTATCAGTGAGCAATCACTGATGATGACCAATGTGAGAACACCTAGTGAGTAAATGATAATAATAATAATAAGAAGAAGAATTTGTGCATGTGTGTGTTCGTGCGTGCATGCGTAAATTTGGCATGTCTGCAACAATCCTTCCCCTCCAATTATGTTAGTGTAAGGGTGTCAAAACGTAATTAACCTGAATGGCATCCGGCCATTTGATCAGACTTTCATCTTGCCGCCGACACTGTTTCTGGAACGAACAAGTTGTTTGATAATTTATATATAACTTAGCGTTTTTACGACTTTTAATAATAGCAACAAAAGAGCCACTTCAAGCAATAGCCTTTCACTTAATGTTGAACTCAATCGAGGACTCAGGAAGGTAAATACCATCATGTACAAACTGAAAAATATGAGCACATTTCAAATGTTCTCAATCCCATCAAAAAAATATAATTATCTTCGAAGAATTTTGCTGCCCCAAAACATTCATCACCTAGCTACAACCACGGCAAAGAACTTTCCTTTCTCTCTGTGTTTACTAAAAACGAAATGGAACTTCCATGAACAAAGTTTCTGACCATAAACATCCAATACGTGGATCAAAATACCATAAGGCTTCTTCCCAACCGACTACAACATCGTCGTCTTCAATCCTTATGTTTAGTCGTCCCCTTAAATAATAAAATCCTGACCATTCCACACATTGTTTCCAATCCTTTCGTGGCGGCGTTCGTCGTCCAACTGATTATCTCTTTAACCTCGAGTAGCCCTCTGGAGTTGATAACCAGTGAACCATTAATAAAAAAATTTTTAAAAACTACCATCAAGTCCACGAGCCATTCGAGGATAAGGGTTAATGAGACGAAAATGATTGCCAGTTGAAAGATGAATAACACTCATTGATCAGTGGTATGAACTGCGTTTGATTGGCATGACGGTCCACGAAACAAAATTGTTGATATTCGATTCGAAGACGACCAAGTTGTAATTAGCATGGTGCCAGTTGTGAGATAATGTGTTTTTACAGACGGGAATCCCTTGCAAAAAAGCTCCATGCATGGACATTCTGCCTGCCGCTAGGCACATTGAGCTTGAAAAGAAAGACTTTTTTTCGTAGTGGTAGAAAGATGCGTTCTTGATGAGAATATCTTACAAGGAAGAACAAAAAAAGTAGCCTTCGGCCGAACATCTTCCATGGAAATAATGCTAGAGTAAAAAGAGACTAGCAACGTCTCTTTTGTGAAAAATTGCCCAGAGCGACACCTCCTGAGATGTGGCACAAGTATTCCATCTTTCGATTATCTGATTCTTATATATGTAGAGCATTGCATCTGGAGTCAAGTACTTTCTGGGGCGATAGAATGATCCAATCACTTTTTTCCAGCGACCTTAACAATAGACTGTCCATTTGGCATAACGGTTAAAGCGATCACTAATCGGCTGAAAAATCGGAGTTCAGTCCTCTCTTGAGTCATATCTCAGACTCAAAAATGGTAATTCAAGTATGTGATGACAGTTCAGGAGTAGGGTGTGTGCCATGCGACAGATATCTAACTGGTGTTTTGTTGGGATTTTATTTACTTTCCTATACTGGTTGCTCATAAGAGTCGTGCCTACCACGCATAGTGAATAGATATGTATAATCGTACATTTTCCAGATGAATTCGTGAAAATGATGCAAAATAAGAACTCGAACACGGAACGCCGAGCTCAAAGTCTGTGGATAGAATTCAAAAATTGTAAGATAAATGGAAAAGGCGGAGACTATAATGATACAATCCGTAAATCAGTTAAACTCTAGCCCTTATCGCATCGTCGCAATGTGGCACCCCTGTGCTTGGTTTACAAGTACCTCCACGGAATGGGATCCGGTGGACTTACTGCACTTGTACCCCCCTCAACGTAAATATTCCGATCTACCCGATTTACATCACCCACCCCCCTTCACTGACTCGGTCTCTAGATGCCGGAATATTTTCTACTTTGACAGCTTATTTTTCTTGGACCTCTTGCTTTTAGATTCCCTCTCTGCTTCCTGTTTCTTTTGACTGTACCAACATGCAAAAATGTAAATGTAATGTGAACAATCATATTGCTGCAAAAAACCCTACCTAGGTTGCTCCTCTATAAACTTGGCTCCTAGCACAGTAGGCCTTACGCTTTAGTGATAATATGTCTTGTTTTGGGCGAACAAAAGTTAAAAAAATAAATTTTTAATCCATTCAGTAAGTCAGTCATGGTGAATTTT
>OY744531.1:60093142-60115642 GCA_963556195.1 Sepiola atlantica
TACCCTTATCCTTCCTTTCTCATATATATATATATATATATATATATATATATATATATATATATATATATATATATATATATATATATATATATATACAAAGTAATCCAACAAAAGATATAAGCGTCAACTAATATCTTATAATTAGTGAAAGATCCGGATAAAAACTGAAGCTCAATATACTGGATAGAGCATTAATATCATAATATGAAATGAAATAATAAAATAAGGTGCCAATCAAATTTTATTAGAATTCAAAGTTCAAGCAATGTATCTTAACGTCCTTAACTCATGAGTTTTCAAAGATAATTCTTCTCCTCAAAGGACCATTACCGAAGTGACATTACTGCATGTAATAAAATTACACTTCGAAAATATATAAAAATATATACAAAAATACATAAAAGTATATAACATCAAATATATCAACCCAAAAACATACTTTTTTGTTAAATCTATACAATCCATCCAAGTCATACAATTTAAAAACATATTGAGGAAAGATATCCAGGAGGTTGACTGAAGATTGATCCAGGTAATGAGTGACAGTCCAAAAATGAAAAATTGCAAAAATTACAAAATTGAAAAAGTTATCCAGTCGTTAGGTGCGTCCGCAATCGATGCAGTGAAAAATGCATCCAATGTTTATGTTAATTATTACAATGATAAATAAACCAAATCAAATAAAAAGTTCAGTAAACTCACTATGTGTAGAAATCATACTGTTCAAAATTTAGGGTTCCAATGATTTGATCGGAGCAGTACAAATCAAAATTTGCTGGTAAAATGTAAAATCCGTTAAATCCGATTTGAATAAAATTAAAATTGAATTGAGCCGACAAAAACGGTCATCTCTTCCCCCGGGTCCAACAAAGATAATTCCAATATATATATATATATATATATATATATATATATATATATATATATATATATATATATATATATATATGCTTTTTTAATGGTATTGGAAGATTTTTTTTATAAAGAAGTCAATTATGTATGTATATAAAAAAAAAGACATCTTCTAAACGTTTGAACATTCCTGGCGTGTTTTTATTTATTAAGCCGAACGACTCCGCTGACGGAGATCTGAATTTCTCAGATCTGAAACCGATGGTACTGATGTTGTTCTAACTTACTGTATTACATATAAATAAATATTATGCTCTTATTAATTATCTAGTTAATTTTACTTTTGTTTTAATAATTGGGCACTCTGCTGGGAAACTCTCCCAATACTATTAAAAGAATATAGCCACCGGAAGGTGTGACAGAGATACGCTAACAACCCGACGGTCGAGCACTCTTCAGAAGTTCACCCACACTGTAGAAGGAAAGCTTTTTGGAGGTATTACCCAACTGAAACGACTCCCAGAGAATGGAAAAAATGATTTAGATACTCGGCTAAAAATAGTCCAACCCCGAGCAATCAAATATATACCAGAACCCTCCTAACCAAGATCGAGGAAGTCGTAATACAGATGAGATGGAAAGTTTTGAATATTAACAATAACAGTGAGCAGACAGTAAACGAGTATTGTGGCCTCAAATCCATTAAATGCCCTAACAAACTACAAGATTAAGATAATTTCAAGAAAACCTTTCTAAATATTATTCCGTCGCTGGTAATCCGTAACAGGCCAAATAAATTTCAACAGATTCTTAAAACCGACATTAGAAATTTCAAACGCAACAATGATGCACTGGTTTTCTCAGATAAAACTAACAATATATATATAAAATAACATCAGAAAGAAAATCTCTGCTGACGAGGAACTCCATCACTGAGAAATACCAACTAGCTAACCGAGACACCTACCAGACAATCAACCGGGAAGTAACTGAATTAGCTACAAAATTGGGTATAGAATACAGAACCAACTATCTAGCTGAGAGGAAAGTCTTTATTACCTTGAAGGATAATAAAAAAAAAACTTCGCCAACAGAGCAACTTGTAGATTAATAAACTCAGCAAAGAGCGAAATCGTCATGGCCAGCAAGGTAGTCATAAAAAACATTGTTAAAACAATTAAAAATAATTCCACTCTGGGATAATACTAAGACCGTTCTAGGCTGATTCAAAGATATCCCAAACAAATGCAAATGCAGATTCACCCAATTTGATATTGTAGATTTCTACCCCTCTATCACTAAAGAAACGCTGGACAAAGCACTAAAGTTTGCTTACACGTACAAAAATATAAGCGTACTTGAATTAGAAACAATAATGCACTCTAGACGAACTTTATTATTCTTTGAGGGCAGGAGCTGGATAAAAAAATCTAACCCCGAGGACCCTTTCGACGTGGCGATGGGATGGTATGATAGTTCAGATGTCTGCGATTTGGTCGGACTATTTATCTTGAATACACTTAAAAACAAATTTCCTAACCACCTTTTCGGTTTGTACAGAGACGACGGACCATGCCTGTCAGGTGACTGCAATGGAAACACCCTAGACAGGCTCAGGAAGGATCTCATAAACAGTTTTCATAGATTAGGCTTCACGATTATCATTAACAGCAATATTACTACTGTTAATTTCCTAAATACCACACTAGACTTGTCAGGCAAATAACACAGACCATTCCATAAACCAAACGAAACACTCAAGTATATCAATAAGGACTCCTGTCACCCCCTCCATTTTCAGGAATATGGTCACTAGCATAAGCAGAAGAATTTCCGATCTCTCATCTAACCGGGAAATCTTCGAACAGGCGGCGCCATATTATAAGGCACTCCTAAAGAACGGGCTAAAGGATAAAATCTCATACATGCCTACCCATAACCTTGGTACCAAGAACCGCAATAGAATACGGAGCATTATCTGGTTCTGAACCCCCTTTTTCCCTTCGCTGAAAAACGAAGGTAGGTCAGATTTTCCTCAACTTGTTAGACAGGCATTTCCATCCTCAGCACAAATTCTAAAAACTTTTCAAGAGAAATTCGATAAAAGTGAGTTACTCGTGCTTCCTATCCATGAAAAAAATTATCCCAGCCGAGACAAGGGCAATAGAGAATGCAGTCTGCTCCTGTATAACCAGAGATGAATGCCCCTTAGACGGGAATTGCAAAGCGACGCCTCTAGTATATGAGGCAACAATCACCAGGCAATAAACGAGCAGAACAAATACGTACATAGGTATGACACATGGCACATTCAAACAAAGGCTATGTGCCCACAGGCATACCTTCAAATACAGGGACAAGGTAACACACAACCTTGGGGGCCCGTGTATGGGAACTAAAAGATGAGGAAACACCTTTTACCATTAATTGGAGAATAATAGAAAGACGTAAACCATATTCCCTAGAATCAGGCCGCTGTGCACTTTGCCATGCTGAAAAATATTATATTTTATGAGCCATTAACGATCCTAACATAAACTGCTTAAATAAAAAAGGATAAGTATATAAATATTGTATTCACAGAAGACAAGTACTTCTGATTAATTGGGCGGACCGACATACATAATTGATTGATTTATAAAAAATTAAATTAAAAAAACTAAAAAACGACATCTTTTAAACGTTTGAACATTCCTGGCGTTTTTTCATTCATTAAGCAGAACGACTCCGCTCACGAATGTCTGAATTTCTCAGATCTGAAACCGATGGTACGGATGTGGTTCTAACTTACTGTATTACATATATATATATATATATATATATATATATATATATATATATATATATATATATATATATATATATATAAGATGTAAATTAGAATGATAAGCATCATCCGAGGTGTTGAAATAAATATAAAATTAAAAAATATATACAGGGTGGGCCAAAATAAGGGTCCTATCTTTAAATTTGAATAACTTGAATTTGAATAACTTCCACAAAATAAAAGTTAAACTCACCAAACTTTATGTGTGTGTAGACTGACCCTTCCGGGATTTTTTGAAATAAACAAAACAAATTTTAGCCGAAAAACACTTCTTAAAACTTACAAAAACTAAAGTATTGTTTTTTACACTGTTTTGAGTTTTTTAAGCAAAAATAATGTTTTCTAAATGAGGGTACGTTCCTTAGGGCTAATACGGCTCATGCTTGCTTCGGAAGGGGTCCTTTACTTATTCTAAAAAAAAAAATTTAAAAAATCAATAAATAAAAAAGTTATGAATTTTTAAAAATAGGACCCTTATTTTTGCCCACCCTGTATATAAAAGAAAGAATTGAAGGTTATGAAAATTATAATTTTGGATTGATTTTTTCATGGTCATGGGAATAAATCAATATATATATATATATATAGAGAGAGAGAGATATAAGAAAAAAGAGTGATAAATATGCGACGATTGTCCAAATTTATTTCAAATTTCAATTGTTTAATGCAAGGTTGTCAGTAATAAACTAGTGTTTATTTTCTTTCCTTAAGCCAAGGCTTTTCAAAGATCGAAATCTTATCATCAGAGGAGAAATACAGATGGATAAGTTGGCTTTCGAAAAAACCAAAGTTCAAATATTTGAAAAATATGAGAATTATTTTTAAAAATTATTAAAATAATTTTTGTCAAAAAACGTACTGAATGAAAAGAAAATTTCGTGAAATAGATATACAATTGTCCGGGTGGTAAGTTTCCGTTGAAAAAGTTCGGTGAAATTGTAGAAAGTGAAGAAAAACACTTTGCATGGGAGCAGGTTGGAAAAGGTGCTCAAAAGTAGATAAGTCCAGATGCACTTAAAAGAGGCTGTGAAGAGGAAAACAGGCCATTTTTTTGATTTACTTCCGGGCCTAGTAAAACGGTAGGATCTCATACAAGGATTAACTCAGAATGAGAAAAGGCCAAAGTTGATGAAAGTTTCAGATTTGGGGTCAGGATGGGGGGGTTAGGAGGTGCGGGGTAGTTTAAAAAGTCGCTTTGTGAATTTGGGGGAAAAATAAAAGGAGGACGGGTTGGCATGGGGATGTAGATAAAGTGACAGGTGGGTTAAGGGTGCGGGCTAGCGGTAGGGTGTAGGTTTTGGGGGTGGGGTTAATCTTAAATGGTGAATAGGTATAGAAATAGTTGATTCTAAAAATAGAAATAAAAAAATGTGAGTTTCTAAATATTTCAGGCGGCTAAAGGCAGATTAAAATGTAGTTATCAGATATGGTTTCAGTGTGTTTAAGGAATAAAGAATAAAGTAGAATTAGTGAAAGCATGGTATAATAAATATAGGAATGTGAGAGAGTGGATGATTAAAATTAAAAATTAAAAGATTAAATTTAAATTTAAAAAGCTAGGGAATAGTTAATTAAAAAATTTATTTATTTATATTTTTAATTTAAAACCAAATTAAGGGTTAGATGAATAATTTGGAGGGACATTAAATGGCCAAAGAGATAAGGGGGGGGGGAATAAATTAATGGGAAAAGGGTTAGTGAAATTTAAAGGTCAAGTCTGTTCTACTCAGGTATATTGAAATTTAGGAGAGGGGAACAATGTAAGGGATAAGGATAGATTGTTAGAAACAATTTGTTTCGATTTCTAGTAATAGGGGTGGAGTTGGGTTGGTTCAATCAAAAATTTTTGTGCAGTGTCAATTTTATAATCTACGGTTTAAATGGTGAGTGAGTAGTAACAGGGTAACAATTAACAGTTACAGTTTAAATTTAATTAGATATATAAGGGAAACTTGCAAGGGGTTTCCAAGTAGTATGAACATATGATTTGGGAGGGGGGGTGAAATTGGTCATAGATAAGATAAGTTGAATAAAGAGAGAATGGGCCGATAGAAAGTGGCTCGCGAGTATTTAGAGGGATTTGGATTATTCAAAAATAGGCTAAAATAAGTAGTTATGTAACTAGTTCGGATCAATCAAAATAGTTAAAAAGATTACTCAAAGGGGGTTATGGAGGCTATTAAGGAGATAGAGCAGAAGTGCTAGTAACAGTTTATATGATATAAGTGTTATGGGCCAGGGTTGGATTGAAAATTTAACAGACCTGCGTTTTGAAGCTAGTGAGTTAGAGAGCTGAAGAGAATTACAGGGGGGTATTAATGGACCCAATTGGAGGGGAATTCAAATGTCGTAGTTAAAATGATAACAAAAAGAAGTTACAGGGGAATATGTTGCAAATAGGAAGAGTCCAAATATAAGGACGATATAGTGGAAGTGTAGGGGATAATAGGGGGGGAAGAGAGGCCAAGAAGGAGTTTGTAGGTGGGATTACGGACAGGAGAAACAATGAGATAAATATAAGGGGTTAGGAGTGGAGCTGAAGCAAGAGGATAAAAGGAGCTATATTGCAGGAGAGGTATATAAGTCTAGATATTAGGTATGTTAAAGATCGGTGGAAAGTAGGAGGAGTAATGTTAGTTCAATCTACTGATAGTGTTCCGGGTAGATGTGGTTGTTAGGTGTAATGGTGATGAAAAATTTATTGGGAGGGTTAATTAGTGAGATTAGGGGCGTTAAGAATAGAAGTTACAAGGTTCCCCTGGGATATAGTTTAGAGATTTGTCAGATGTTAAAGAATGGGGGGAGTTATTGGTTGGGAGGAGGAGTGTCAGAGGGAGTGATGAAATTAATGTATTTAAATTTTCGCTTGTGTCTGCAATTTGAAATAAGTTCATTTTTGGAGTTAATGACATTTAAGTTCTTGTGTGCTGTAGCTATCATATAAGTTTCCAAGGTACATAGTTGGCAGAATGCAGAACCAGGAGTATATGAGTTTGACTTTTTTAATATAGACCAACTTAGGGAGTAGGGGGTATTTTTGATGTGAAAGCTTTTTATTAGGTTGGAAAGAGAGGTGCTAGTGGTACCATTACTATTGTGTTTAAAAGAGTAGATATGGTTAGAGATTCGAGTCTTTATGGGGAAAGCACTGGCACCAATATAGGTATGAATTTTGTGGGGGGTTATTGTTGTATTATTTGAGTTGTTTATATTATTAGGGGTGCTTACGGTTTGTATGCTCGGATTCAAGTCAAAATTTAAGTTAGGGTTATTAGTTGGGGACGGTAGGGTGTCTTGGGGGATGAGATCGGATCCATTATTAGTTGGTGGTAGTTGTTGGTCAGTGTGGAGAGTGTTATTTAGTGGAGGGGGTTGTTGATGGGGATTGTTGAGGGGAAAAGTGGGAGATTGTATGTTGGCATTATTTTGCATATTGGTATTAATCTGTGTAGTGGTGTATTGTTTAACAGTACAGGAATATATGACGTTACTTTGTATGCAATCACCGTTTAATGGGCATTCTCTGGATTTTTGGCAGTTGCAGTTATTAGTGGGGTGCATGGTAGGTGCTGTTTGTTGGGCAGATTTAATTTTTTTGTTGTTAGATGTGATGATGGTTTGTGCTATATTGGGCATTGTGGAGTAAGAAATTTTAATAGAGTTCTTGTTTAAAATAGTGCTGTATGTATGTGGGTGCTTGAACGAGTTATCTAAAATTTTGAAAAATTCCCTAGCTATGTTAGTTTTTACATTGTAATTATAGGGTGGATTAAACCAAATATTATCTTTTCTTCTAGTTTTTTTATTTTTATTTTCACTGTGTTCTTGGGGGTTAGCTGTTTTAACTATATTAATAGTTTTAGTATGTCCATTTGCATATTTCTTAGGTTTCTTGGGTATCGTGGTGCTAGTTCTTTGTCTATCTTGTGTAGCCATTTTGTAGGTAACAACATTTAAAGGTTTATTCCCCTGGAGGGGGGGGATTATTTTCATATTTAATTTTATCAGTGTATCCCGAGTTAAGAAGTGCGTTATTATAGAAACTAGAATTTTGATCGAAGATAGGTTTATTAGCTGAAAGTCTCGAAATTCTATTTGAGATTGAAGGGACTATTGAGTTAATGATGGATTTAGGGTGGTTAGAGTGCTTATGTACGTAAAATAATCTGGACTTATCTACTTTTGAGCACCTTTTCCAACCTGCTCCCATGCAAAGTGTTTTTCTTCACTTTCTACAATTTCACCGAACTTTTTCAACGGAAACTTACCACCCGGACAATTGTATATCTATTTCACGAAATTTTCTTTTCATTCAGTACGTTTTTTGACAAAAATTATTTTAATAATTTTTAAAAATAATTCTCATATTTTTCAAATATTTGAACTTTGGTTTTTTCGAAAGCCAACTTATCCATCTGTATTTCTCCTCTGATGATAAGATTTCGATCTTTGAAAAGCCTTGGCTTAAGGAAAGAAAAATAAACACTAGTTTATTACTGACAACCTTGCATTGAACAATTGAAATTTGAAATAAATTTGGACAATCGTCGCATATTTATCACTCTTTTTTCTTATATCTCTACTATTGCTCTATCCCGTATATTGAGCTAATCCTTTTCACAATAGGTTCCATCTACTAAAAGTTTTCACTTTGGTTTATTTTGATCCTATATATATATATATATATATATATATATATATATATATATATATATATATATATGTGTGTGTGTGTGTGTGTGTGTGTGTGTGTGTATGTGTGTGTTATATTTTGATCTAATGATCGTGTATAAAAGATTTATACACGCGTAACCTGGTCGTTGTTGTGATCAACCTAATTCGACACCGGTTGTTTATTTTTTATATATAAAATGTTTATTTAAAACAGAGAAGAACAGTCGTATGTCTGAGATAGATAGATAGATAGATAGATAGATAGATAGATAGATAGATAGATAGATAGATAGCCAGTCTTGCTACACCAAGCCACCTTTCGCTCGCTATCCCTATTTTCACGCACGTAAACGCATTTTTCCTCGTTGAAATCTCGCCAGCTAAGAAAGCGAGAGAAAGCTTCGCACGGGAATCACATTTGGCTCGCGCGATTTTGTATGTTTCTCTTCTAAGAAGTTTGTACAATCGGACAAATGGCATCGATTAGTAATCCGAATTTCTTATACAATAGAGCTTCAGTCGGTGGACTACCGTTATGGGTATTTGAGTTTGAAGAAGCTATATAACTTCCAAGGAATATCTCTAGGATTTCTGGAGTAGTTCAAATTTAAATCAGAATTATCAGAGATAGCATGTTCCCGAAACCCGTCAGCTAAATTGTGTCGCCTGCCGCACTTAGAGCTATATGGTGGGTTTCTGTTAACGCCGGCTTCTCAATATGTTCCCATGTGAGATGTGAGATAAGGTTAATGTCTGAAGCCGTGTCCAAGTAAAATCGAAGTGGATTGCTTTTTCCAACAACAGTCATTAATTTTCTGAAAATTAATTTTAAATGTCGCAGAAACAGAATTTGATTTGTTTTTTTTCCAGCCGGCTTTTTACTTGCATTTCTTGTGTCAAATTTAAATGACATGTGTGTTGCGGGTTTTGCGTTTCTGAAGATTACAAAATCCTTCTTAATGTCAGTAATTGAAGCATTTTTGACACGTATACTTCTTAAATGGACAAAAGCGCGAAAAATTCACCTTGCCACAATTCCAGCAAGCACTTGGAGAGATCGTCTTTGCTGGAGGTTTATTTGCCTTTGCTTGGACATTGTTTGTGGTGGATGGATTATTGGATTGCTGTACGATCATTGTGTCGCTTAATAACCGTTAGCATTCCGTAGTGAGAGCTTTGACGTTGACATTTTTATCCTGGTCCTGTCTTGAAAGTAAACGTGTACGAATGTCTGCATCCTGCGGATATTGAAGTTTTGCTGCAATAACTATTAGCCATCTAAACTGATCCTTTGTGAATAATTTCATTTGAAATCTTTCGCATCTACGGTTTATCTGACCGGCGAAGGTAATGTAATCGCCAGAATAGTTTTTCGTCAGTTTTAGGCAATTATAGCGGACGTTGAAAAGCGATTGTTTAACGCTAAAAATGTTTGCAAACTGTTCCACTGTTTCAGTGAAGCCTAGATATTTTGCGTGTTTAGGAAGAATAAAATTTACGTATCGATTATGCTCGTCGGATTCTAATTTTATTAATAATAAATATACCTTCATATGAGACATTTCGATTGAGAATATGTTTTCCAACATTAAAACCATGAAATAAAAGTAATATCTCGGAGTTCATCATAAACAAATATTTTACTGTTTGCAAAATCATTTGTTATTTTTCTGTAATCAACGCTTTGCACTGTCAGTTGTTTTACAAATTGTTGGTTCAAAGCAGTTATGATCTTAGTTTTTGATTCCTCAAATAACTTCTGTTGATTTGTTAGAAATATTCTAATAAGTCTTTAGAAATGGCCCTGCTTCGTTTTATGGTTTTTTTTTCAAAAAAAAATTATATTTTTTCAATTTTCGTCCAGTTGAAAAACATGGGTAGTTTTGTTTATCTAAATCTTTTGTTAACAGTTGATGTGACAGTGTCAGTTTTTCAAGTGATGACATAGGACGAATATATGAAAATGAATTTGGATGAAAATCGTAGATATAGATCAACAATAATATTTATTAATATATTCACAACTGAACAATTAACTTTTATAATGAGGACATTAATTAAAGCCGCTGTGCGACGCACACCCATTGTAATCTGCTACCTTAAATGAATACAAGTGACGTAACTCTTCTCAAAATATATTTGAGGCAAGCGGGAAAAGGCCAAACGTTACTTTCCTTTAAAATACAAAAATGTTTCCATATTTACTTATTTATTTTCTAGGTGGTATGTTGCTATCTAACAATATAATATTTTTCATTTTATATTTTATTATAATTATTAAAACGATATAAGATGGTGACTCCTTGGGTGGGTTAATAGGTCTTGTATATTGTCTATTGTCTATATTAGGATGTGTTATGGTTCTATTTGTGCTGGTTTCAGGGGCAGACTGGGTTTTTATGTGTTATAATTTTCAATTACGACCATTTTTTACTGTGAAAGCACATTCTGAAAACTTCAGATTTTCCGTTTATGCTATTTATGGTTGGGTTATTAATAACTTGGAGAATTTTAAGTTTTTCTGTGATGCATAGTAAGCATCTCTTTGATATGTGGTTTTACTATTTTTGTTTTGCAATGATTCTTCATTTAATTCCGTAGGGTGTGTTGGAATCTTTGAGGTTCTATATGGTGGTTGCTAGGATGGTGATGCCCGTTTGCTGGAGTAACTGAAGCTATTATTGTGGACGTGTAGTCTCTGTTTAAAGGTCTTCTGCGTCATTCCAGTGTAGATTTCGTCTTTCTTGAAGTTTGATACTGATGTAACTTTGGCTTCGTAAACGACGTATTTGATTGTACATCCTCTTCCCAAGGGCAAATTTCACCTCTTTTGTACGAGCAGTTGCGGTTTGGGGATTAATATTAGTTATAGATGTTAAGGCTATCAAAAATCCTACGGAGTAGCTAGTTTTAACCGTATTCCTGTTGAACAGTTTGTAGAGCTTATTGGATAGTGGGGAGTGTTTTTTAGTAAGTGGAGGAAGTGGTGTTTACCTATCTTAAATGTTACACCGAGAAAAAGGAGGTGAATCAGATAATATTTCTTTTTCTTATTAGGTCTGTGTGGTCTGGTAGGTTGGGTGTGTGGGTATCAGATTGATTCTTTATGGCCGCTTTCGCGGAGGGCTTTGTTGCTATAATATTTCGGGTCTAGATGAAAGGTTGAGGATTCTACGGATTATATTAGGTATTAGGGATTACAGTACTGGGTTTTAATATATCTATAATTAAGTGGGAACTGACCAGAGCTCTCAACTACCGGTGTAAGAGTCTCATGTATTTATTTAATAGACATAGAATGACATGTTCCAATACGTAAATACGTATTGGAACATGTCATTCCATTGGTTTCGTGACTCAGTAAATATCGATCACGTACCAACTCGGACTTCGAATCGAAGAAGAAACTACGATTCGAATTCCAAGTTGGTATGTTATCGATAAATGCTGAGGCATAAAACCAATGGAATTACATATTATAATATGTAAATATATTATTAAATCAATAAATATACATAAAACATGTATTTATAAATAAATGCAGACACATAAAAACATATTTACTTTGCTATTTGTGTGTCCGGATTAAGTAATAAATAAATAAAAGCAAATCAAGTAATAAAATAAATAAAAACAAATGAAAATACTAATTTTAAAAACCGTATATATGTGAATGTATAAAATCCGAACAAATGTAAAAGTGAGTGGAAAAAAGATAGATAAAAACAGTACAATCAAATTAATTCATATTGTTAGATTTCCTCAAATGAGTAAAAATGTTTTTTTTTATATATTTACAAAAAATGACCATACTGTAACGACTTATCTCTTTAAAAAATACCAGCGTGCTCAATGCTGCCTCTTTCAAACACCCACGATTTTAATTTAGTAATCGCCGAAACAACACGCGGACAACAAAAAAACATCGACGATAAAAATTATATATATGACACAATTCTGGTCATCACTGAACATAAAATTTTTTTCTGAAAAAAGAAAACATTTTAAATCTTACTTTTCAATTATCTTAATATTTAAACCTACAATGCTTATACCGGAACGACATATCTTATATATATTATGACGTCATAAAATAAGATGGCTGCCCCTTCCTCGGGACAAAACGTAATCAATGTGAGTTGTTTGTATTTTGTGATTTTTTGTTTGCTGCTTTGCTTTGTATTTTTATGACGAATAAGTTTTGGTTTCTGAGAAGTCCATAGATGAAACATCCGTGATTGACATAGTTCTCTGAACGAAATGAACGAAATGAAACGAACCGTAAAATGTGCCGAAGTCTTTGATTTGGAAAAAAATGAACAGTAAAATGATAAAATCTTTTTATTGCCTATTTATATATTCTCTGCTGTTATATGTTGATAATCATCGAGCTTTTACCTTGAAAAGGTTGTTCTATAAAAAATAGAAAGTATATTCACAAATATATATATATATATATATATATATATATATATATATATATATATATATATATATATATATATATAGAGAGAGAGAGAGAGAGAGAGAGAGAGAGAGAGAGAGATGGAATTAATTGAGAAAACCGGTCTAGGCTGTTTGTTGCAAACTTAAAGAAAAGAGAGATGATTTCATGGTATTTTCAAGTTATTCTCCGTCCGTGTGCCCATGTGGATTTTAAAATAACATAGAATCTTCCATGTCCGTTTCCCTTTCTCCTGTGTCTACTACAGCTTCCCTTTCAATAAAAAGACGTCAGATATATATATCTATATATATATATATATATATATATATATATATATATATTATGAACAATAACAAGTCCCGATTATAAAAGGACGAAACGTATACGTACATAGATAATAAACAAAACAAATATTTATATATATATATATATATATACATATATATATATATATATATATATATATATATATATAGAGAGAGAGAGAGAGAGAGAGAGAGAGAGACAGACAGACAGACAGACAGACAGACAGACAGATAGAGAGAGAGAGATAAAGAAAGGGTAGGATAGATAGATAGATAGATAGATAGATAGATAGATAGATAGATAGATAGATAGATAGATAGATAGATAGATAGATAGATAGATAGAAATATTGTCAAACAAAATAACTAAATATTTTTGCTTGGACATGGAATTGCAGAGCTGTATAGAAAATTGAATTCTCTTCCTAAATTCTGTGGAAGGAAGAAGAACACAATATAATATTGTAATGGAACTGGATTTGAAATGTTTTACAAGAGATAAATCTATATTTGGGGACAATTTTGAGCTCGGCTGGCGTCATCATCGTCACCATCGATCTCTTCTCTCTATATATATGTCTATGTCTCTCTCTCACTCATCTCTCTCTCTCTCTCTCTCTCTCTCTCTCTCTCTCTCTTTCTGCCTAGCTCTCTCTCTGGATTTCTCGTGTCACGTTCTACCTTAAACACACACGCTCTCCTCCATATATCACTGTCTTTGTGTTTGTATAAAAAACGGTCCACAGTTGTCAGAAAGTAGAGCCAATAATGGTATTTGTTCTTGTCGTATGACAGAGGGGAGAGAAGGAAAGTCATAGAGATTTGTCATCTTGATTCGACTGACAGTGTCGGTATGTGCGATCGTACGTATATATATATATATATATATATATATATATATATATATATATATATATATATATATATATATATATATATATATATATATATGTATGTTTTGTTGAACCAAAACATGTCTAGTAAATTCGTTTCCATCTTGTATAACCTCCAGCAAAAAGGGACTGGTGTTATTCATCAGCACCTGTGAGCAAACAATTCACTACAAGGTTTTTGGTAACGCATACATCTGTACATTCCATTTTATATAAACGAATAATTATTACGTGGGTGGTGAGTACTTAGGTACTATTTCGATTTTCGCTAAATATAATATTCTCAGTAGTCACATGGTAAGACGACGATGGCTTAAAGCGATCCCTATTCTTAGACACAGGTTCGAATCTTGACTGAGTCTCATTTTACTATTTGTGGATTTTTATATGTCTCGGGCTAATAGATAATTATTATCGGTTTATATAATAAGGAATTTGCCTACGTATAACACGGGTATGATCTTATTTACTTTTTACCAGGTAGCAACGTTTACTCTTAAATTATAATGTCATATTTTAAATCCATTATCTATTTAAACTCATATGTATGTATATTTATGTTTATTTGTGTCCATATATAGGAGGTTAAATGTGTCAAGTTCGAATCCAGTTCGTTCCACAGAAACACTTTCACTTGGGATGTTAGTAACCTTGACGTGGTCCCTCTTGTTTGTACCCAATTACTTTCTATAAAAATTATGACTAGAAAGATATTGAGGAAACCAATGCCCACATTAGAATCATCTGATTCATAATATATGAACGAATGAATGAATGAATGTGTCTATATCAGTGTATGCGTGCGTACTTCTGAAAGAGATACGACGCTATGGTCGGGACTAAATAAAAGTAACACGTGCAATTAATAATTTAAAATATTAACAACGAAAAATTAGATTCATAAATATAAACCAGAATTGCCAGCCTTTGAAACAGACGAAGAGAAGTTTCAACCGCGAAGTGTAAAGACGACACTGTTTGACGCCCTCTCGGGCTTAGCCCTAAATATGACTAAATCCGACTCGTGACTCCCAAAACTGACGATTTGCCAAACAAGAAAGAACTAAACAGATTTTTTGGCGTCAACCCCGATAAAAAATCTAATAGAACGAGCTATTTCTGTGAGTATCTTTCCCCATACTTACAATAAGGTTTATAGTTATGACATTTTGCATACTGACCGCGGACCTTGAGATCCCATGAATTTAATAAATACTATTCCATAAATTAACTTAGATAAATAAATAGACATTATTATTATTATTATTATTATTATTATTATTATTATTATTATTATTATTATTATTATTATTGTTGTTGTTGGTGGTGTTGTTGTTCGCGCACGCACGCGCGTGTGTGTGTGTGTGTGTGTGTGTGTGTGTGTGTGTGTGTGTGTGTGTGTGTGTGTGTGTGTGTGTGTGTGTGTGTATGTGTGTGTGGTCATCATCAGTGATTGCTCACTGATAATAATCCGTGGTGTTACCTGAAGTCTGAGTGACAACAAGTCTCCTCAGATTTCCAATAGTTTTTTAAAGGGATTTTAAAGGGCCATTTGAGAATTCAAATATATCAGATTTGTGCATTGAATTTGATCCATCATATAAGTGGTGCAAAACTGTTTTTCTTTTCGGGCACATCATTTTCAAGTCAAAACTAGCACTATCTTTAATCTAAGCAAAGCCAAACAAAATACTTTTATATAGCTCTAAAAGAATATATCTTTCTCATTATTATGGGGTAAGCTGATCTACCTATTTCAGGAATAAATGGACTTACCCAGGCACAATAAATACAGTAACATCTAAGCGTCAGCGGCAGCGAAGTGTAGCAGTTATGGTCCCAATCGCATGACGCGTAATCCTGTACCATACTTCTGTTAATACATTTTTGTTAATTATATCACTGCGTTTGTCTTCATTGTTATCGGTCTTCAAAGCCACAACACTGATTCAAAATAATACAAACATTTAAGCAAAATAAAAAAGGGAAAAATCCTAGAATACGTAAAAAAATCAATATTTTTTTAATTTTTTTGGGGGGGGATGAGAAAGATGATTATATTTAATAGAAAATATAAGGAAAAATAAAGGTATTTGGACGATGTTCTGACCTTTTCTTTTGATGAATCATCATTCTGAAAAATTCAGGATATGTTTGTATACGATGTTTGTCTGGATAGATAATGAAACGAACGTAAAGAATGAACCTCTTATATACACCACACCAAAATTAGAGAGTAAAAAACTTTCGGACGAAGTATTTAGGGGAATGGAATAAGCAAACCTACTTCCATAATTGTCTTTCGTTTTTTTCTCTTTTCTATATTTCTTTCTTCTTTTTTTTCTGCTTTTTTAAGCTTTCCGGTTTTCTTTCTCTCTTTCTTCTTTCTTTTTGTTTAAATTAACCGATTCTGACGTTATTTTATATGAATATGAATATTAGTGTTAACACTGGTGAAGGATAATATTTTTCTGTCATTCTTGACGGAGGATGCACACTCGTGTATATCCGATATCGTTGCCTCACGGCCACTAAGACGGCTATACGACAAGGAAGGAGAATATACCTTTATTCATTAAATGAACACAGCAAGCCTCCGCAGAATGTTTAACCAAGGGAACTTTGCAATACTGCTTTAGTTAGAAGTTTCCATATTTACCTTACAGAGTGCTCTCCCTTGAAGGGAGATTTAAATAATTATTTATAATGAATATTTTTTAATATCCACACACATATACGTTTCATCTTAACCAAGAATCATTATTGGTTATGAAGCTAGGGTTCATAATACTTGGATCCTGGTTAGTATCGTCCGACCGGCGGTATGGTTACGTAATCCATACTGACGAGTCTATAAAAACACGAAACATATATATGGATATTAAAAAAGAAAAAAGAAAAAATGTTTCTGTTTTATGTTGAGAAGTTAATCGGAAATGAGAGTGACACGAGCGAAAAAGAGTTTATTGAATGTTTCTGTATCGATAAATTGGCGGAAAAAGATTTTTCTTTTCCCGTCAATTTATCGATACGGAAGGACAGAAAGGGGCAAAAGGAAGTTGAAAGTTCGAAAGCAGTGAAAGAAAGAACAATTCTAATATTAAACTTTGGCCTTTTGGCAAAGAGCAAAGTGTAGTATCTGTTCTGATACTGCACTTCATCTTTTCTGTCCTCGGTCCGTGAAAGAAAAATCGTTCTAGACTGAGTCAATTTGTATTCTTGTTATAATCTTGGGGGCAACTTTTTTGAGGTGAGGGGTAGATTTTCTCCATACACTGCGATCAGCGATAATAGATTTCTTATAAAAATTAAATTTACTCATAATCCTTTTAACCAATTTCAGCAATTGTTTTACAGAAATTCTGGCAACATAAGTTTTTTGATTTACATATTGTTTGTAAATTCATTAACGCTTTTCTTCTCATTTCAGGGTTAGGGTTAGGGTTAATAGCTTTTTTTACTTCTTAACAACAACGGGACGTTCCAAATCACGAACCGAAGGAGAAAAGCAAATTATAATAAAGGAAACGGCTGACGAGACGTCATTTTCCGAAAAATAAGTCATGTTGATACTGCAAAAATGATTTCTGGAGGACCCTTCTCCAAGGAAGAAATGATCAGATGCTGGAATATCCAAGACTGTCACTAACAGCCATTTGAGGAATATTGGTCGTCAACTCCGTAAAAAACCTGGACAATCAAGCAGACCAATCTTCACAGCAGCTGGATGTCCTGACCTACCAAAATCTGCCCTGTGTAAGTTCCACTTACAAAGCCCCCTCTTACACCAAGACACAAACATTTGAGAATGTAAAAGGAAAAGAAATATATGAAGATGAATATGAGCAAGGTTCTTTCAACTGATAAGACCCAGGCAACCCTTAATTGCTGGGCAAATGGATGCGTTTATTTCGTAGATGAGAGTCACTATCGTTTGAGACGACAACAAAAGGGTGGAGGAGTCATGATATGGGCAGGTATTATCGGAGATACACTTGTCGGTCCTATAAGAGTACCCGAAGGAGTATAATTTACGTGTGCTACCTTTTGCAATCTCTTGAGACAATATCTGATATCTTGGCTAGATTACATAAATCTTGGTCTACTAAGAGACTTTGTTTTTTATCCACAACAATGCTCCTTATCACTCTGCATATATGCCACTCAAAAATTATTAGCATCTTTGAGCATCAAAGGTATACTTTTGGTCTATCATGAAACGAGATGTTTATGCCAAGATACGTCAATTTTCGTCTAAACGGACTCATGGGAAGTCACTAATATTACAGCAGGGATAGTGTCACCAGATACTATTAAAAAATTGATTCAGTAGATACACGACTTTCTGAAATTATAAAGGTCCATAGTGGTTATGTGGGCATACAAGGTATTTGTTTATTATATGTATTGAACTATATATTATTATATACTTTATTATAACAATTAATTGTTAAATATAACCGTCATTCATTTTTATTTGATTTATTTATTCCTTATTTTCACTAATAAACGTTTATTTTGGTTGTTTCATTGAAAAGCTGTTACCATTGGTCGATAAACGTTCAGTGATTTCAATAAATATGTTATTTTGCAAATACTAGCTATGAGTGTATGCTTATTTTTAGCACCACTTTTATAAAAGTCCTAGATTACCTGTGAAAGAATTTTCGAAATTGAGTCATGTAAAATTGAGAAATAACTATTATTGTTAGAAAGCTATTATCACTGGTCGCAGTGTATTAAAAACTGAACTTGTGTATAACTCTTTCCTCGTAGGGTGGCAAATAAATAGGGAGATGCTTGAGTAGATGTCGTTCATGCCAGTCGACGATACGTCCTCGACCATCAGTCTGACAGTGGGCCGTTGTTTCTGTCGGGCTGCATGTAGGTATGATTCTGTTCAGTTCAAACGGGTCCACTCTCCCAAACTTTGCCATCTCTTTTTGATTATTGCTAATCACTTGAATTCACCATATCGGGGAATGGTGACGGGGCTGCTCGGGCATTTTTGTAGGCCAGCGTGCGCTTCTCCTGATACGATTGCTTTTCAAAACCTCACCTAACCTTGTGTCTACCCCCTAGCGGAAGCGGTAAATAAATATATTTGAGAAAACTTGATATTGTTCTGTCACGTCTAACTTTAATTTTTCTCGAGCAAAAGCATGTCCGCCTTTCAGTTTTTAAATGTAGTTGGGAAAAATACCTCAAAATGTGTCAACAAAACAAAACGTATTTAATGGCGACCTGTTCTAATATCGATTATGTAGCGCCAGTGTTTTATTAAATTGCAATTGCCTTCGTCGATAGTCGAACAGATATCTTCTCATTCATAATCATTCCTGATCCCAAAACAAGAATCGAAGGTGATAGTGTAAATCGCAATAATCCACGGATTTTCGTGTCGATTAAAAATGCACTTAGCCCAATAATGACTCGCTTAATACGCTTTTATCTAATCTGTACACAGGTAGAAATACACCCGGGTAATTATGTAATCTTCCGATAAAACAAAACAGAAAGCACACACACACGCATATATATATATATATATATATATATATATATATATATATATATATATATATATATATATATATATATATATATGTTACAAATATCCAGGGGGTATAAATCCGAAGGAAGTTGAAACCGGGTTTATGAGAGTGCTCAATGAAAATTCAGAGCAAATTATATTTTTTGTTGGTGATAGAATAATAAAATCACCAACAAAATATATATATATATATATATATATATATATATATATATATATACAGGGTGGGCCAAAATAAGGGTCCTATCTTTAAATTTGAATAACTTGAATTTGAATAACT
Organism: Sepiola atlantica; assembly: GCA_963556195.1. Lineage (NCBI taxonomy): Eukaryota > Metazoa > Mollusca > Cephalopoda > Sepiida > Sepiolidae > Sepiola > Sepiola atlantica. The sequence continues at coordinate 60,112,978 of OY744531.1, forward strand.
TCCACAAAATAAAAGTTAAACTCACCAAACTTTATGTGTGTGTAGACTGACCCTTCCGAGATTTTTTGAAATAAATAAAACAAATTTTAGCCGGAAAACACTTCTTAAAACTTACAAAAACTAAAGTATTGTTTTTTACACTGTTTTGAGTTTTTTAAGCAAAAATAATGTTTTCTAAATGAGGGTACGTTCCTTAGGGCTAATACGGCTCATGCTTGCTTCGGAAGGGGTCCTTTACTTATTCTAAAAAAAAAAATTAAAAAAATCAATAAATAAAAAAGTTATGAATTTTTAAAAATAGGACCCTTATTTTGGCCCACCCTGTATATATATATATATATATATATATATATATATATATATATATATATATATATACGAGACCTGTCTTAAAAGTATCCGACTTTAGACCAGAAAAAATATTTCAAATACCTGACGGGGTTGGGATCCTAATCCCCTTCAAAGTAGCCCGCTTGTGCTAGCACACACTTAGCCCACCGATCCATCCACTGTCGGAAACACCTCTGGAAGTCTTCTTTTGGAATAGTGTTCTCCTCCGCCGTCACGTTTCGCATTATCTCGTCTCAAAACGGGAACCTTTCAGTGGCGTCTTCAATTTTCGAAACAACGAGAAGTCGCAAGGAGCCATGTCTGGAGAGTAGGGAGGTTGGCGACCGACTGGAATTTCTGTTTGGCCAAGAAATGCTGGATCAATTGGGATGAATGTGCGGGGGGGGGCGTTGTCGTGATGCAGTTGCCAGTTTTTCGCAGTCCACATATCTGGTCTGTATCGCCGAACTGCGTTACGGAGACGCCAGAGAACATCTTAATAGTACTCCTTTGTCACTGTTTGTCCTTCTGGTGCGTATTCGTGATGCACAATTGCACGGATATCAAAGAAGACAGTCACCATCACTTTGTTTTGGTTTCGCACCTGTCGCGCTTTTTGGCTTTGGAGACTCTGGATGATTCCATTGCGACGACTGTGTTTTTGTTTCTGGGTCATACCCGTACACCCATGACTCATCTCCAGTTATCACGGTGTTCAAAAACCAAGGATCAATGTTGGCGGTTTCCAGAAATTCTTGTGCAACTTGAAAACGGAGGTCCTTTTTTTCTTACAACAACTTGGGCACAAATTTCGCAGCCACTCTGTGCATGTTCAAATTATCACGCAAAATTACATGTGCAGAAATCTTTACTCACTCCGACTTCTTGGGCGATCTCTCGCACGATTGAACAACGATCTTCCATCACCAAATTTCGCACCCTCTCAATAAAAGCTGTACTCCGAGCAGTTTGGGAGCTGCCATAACGCTTGTCACTCTCCGAACCACTCCTTAATTTGTGTTACATCCATCGGATATTCTCCAAACACCTGCTGAATCTTACGAATTGTTTTGCTTTAAGAATCACCAAACTTTTGACAAAATTTTATGCAGTACCTTTGCTCACCACGTTCAGTCATCTTAAGAGAATCGGTAATTCGGCGAACACGTTGTGTAATACCTCACTTAGCGACCGACAGGCAGCGACTAACGCGCAGGAAGGCGGTGATAAAATTCACACATGCACATGAAGGTGTCTTTCTTCACTATGTAGAGGGACGCCGCCCTATCGTCTCTATTTTGCACGGAAAAAATAAAGGTCGGATACTTTTTAGACAGTCCTCATATATATATATATATATATATATATATATATATATATATATATATATATATAACTAAAAAATTATGATTCGCCATTGTTCACACTAATATTCATATAAAGGCATAAGATTACGTCAGTAATTTAATTTTTCGTATATAAATTGTAATTATTATTTATGATGATCTAAAGACAAAGTCTACAACCGTTGACTTTTTTTATTTAGAGCGGGGGGGGGGGTTCTTTCCAAATGTATTCCAGCCAGCGGGGGTTGTCTAAATTGTTATTTCCTTTTATGTGACGGGGCAAATTTATATTTATTCATATACAAATAAATACACATTGGTCTTAATTATATAATGGAGGATTATATTTGTATAGTTCTACTAAACTGTACTCATGTATTGAGTACTGTTGAAGTAAATACTAAAAGAAAACATATATACGTCATAACATATCATTCAATAAGTATCAGGCCTTACACATGGATGGTGCTAGTAATAGAAAATCTAAATGAATTTTATAAAGTACTAACTTTCAAATAACACGTGTCAAAATTTGATACAATTCGGATTATTAGTTTACAAAATACAGATATTTAAGTGAAGCCACTGTTGTAAATTTTCCAAACAATGGAAAATTCTGAATTTCGTGTGTTAATAAAGCATTGCTTTCTGATGGGGAAACTACTGTTCAATCAAAGCAATGGCTTGATAAGTGTTATTCGGACAATGTTCTGTCGGAAACAACTGTTAAGAGGTGGTATGCTGACTTAAAATGTGGTCAGGTCGTCCAAATTACTGAGTTGTCCCGGAAAATATTTTTTTTAATCCACAAACTCATTTTGGCTGATTGTAAACTGAAGTTGCGTGAGATAGCTAAGGAGTTAAAGATATCAAAAAGCAATGTATTCACGATTGTGCATGAATATTTTTCAATGAGAAAGCTGTGTTCAAAGTGGGTGTCGCGTTGGCTCACAGTCGATCAAAAACAACAACGTATCGACGATTCAAAG
>OY744531.1:60120642-60128142 GCA_963556195.1 Sepiola atlantica
TCTTGTATTGTAGTGATGAGTGTGTTAGGGTTATTGATTAGGTACTTGGCTTCTGATTACATTTGGATCTGACTGGTGGTTAGAGTTTCAAATCTTGGCGGTGATACACTTGCTACTTTTATCCACGCTGATGAGTCTTGAAACGACAAAACAACTGTCATCTGCAGAGAACTATTTCAGAGTTCCTATCCACGAGGGCAGAGTTAGACACAAGGTCGATTTTTAATGTGAGAAAATTCACCTCCCAAAAAGGGGCACTCTGGATTAGAAAAAGTATTCCCGGTCTTTTCCACGCAATCTACTCATGTGGGTTGTGATCAACATTGTAAATTAACACCGCCAACAGCCCAAAATACACAAACAAGTCAGTGAGTACCCGGTTCGCATTAATTTCATTACGAAATTAAATTCAACCATAATTAATTTCGGTTTATTCGTATACAAATCAGTCATTTTATTAATTAAAAAGAAGCCCCCCCCCCCAATACGCACACATTCACTCACTCACTCACACACACACACACACACACACTGCGGCCAAGAAAACAACTTAGTGAATATCGCCACCCACCAAATATTTTTTTACAAATATTTTTTTACGAATATTTTTTTACAAATATTTTTTTACAAATATTTTTTTATTGTGCTTAATGTTTTGGGTGAACAGAATCTTTTCGCTCTTTTCCGGCTAATTTACTTCATGTGATTGCGATTGTCGGTTGCTCAATTTTTCCGGGAAATAGCTGGTGTATCTAGGTAAAAATAATTTAATATTTATTCATAAATATTGATATAAAGCTCGAAGATATTAAAAACCGATTGTCACTTAGCTATAAGCAAGGTTCGGATAACGTTTGTTCAATCCTCTGGATTGTTTGCTGTTTACTGTCCGCTGTATTTAGGCACAAATAGAACTTAATTTCTCCTGTATCACGAGGTAATTCCCGATGACCTTGGGAATAGAACGAAAGCGTGCAGTCTTAGTGGACTCTGTGAACCAGGTTCGCGCCGTGTGACCTCTGAAAGTGTCACTTCCTACACTGATGAGAGCGAAAGCTTGAAACGGCGTATGTAGGTAAAATAATTTCATATATATATATATATATATATATATATATATATATATATATATATATATATATATATATACGTAGGAAAAATGGGGATTATCAGGGCGATTCGAACAACCAATCAAAATTAGTTGACATATTCAAACAAATTAAAAAACATAAAAATTGATCGACCATACTTGAGGGCGACCCGGAGGCTCCCTTTTCATTGGATACTGCGCTGAGATGTAGGGAAGGGCGCCACTCTTTCTCCTCGATAAGTCCACTTCCCTTTTATATTCACCTTATAATGCTGAATTTTAGCAAGGCGGCATCAAGTACCATTCTTTTAGTCATTGGTATGACTTTACTAAACATTAAACCCCACTCTCCGAGCTCATTAGCGAATACCCTAACAATTATGACAACTGACGAATGGCGGCTAAAGAGAGTGTGCTCAATGTCATGAGTACAGTGCTGCTAATAACTAAAATAATTACGACCCCCGTTAAATTGGAGTTTCGTACTAGATGCACTAGCTATGGACTGATGATCGCACATGGCGTAAAACAGATATAATGCAAAATCAATTGAAGGTCTGCACTGTTAAAATTCATATATCGTGTATTCTAAACTCATAAGTAATAAAAATTATTAAGTAAATAATAACGTGTTTTAATATCGGTTCGTCTTCCGCTTTTTTTGGCTTTTTATTGTAGTTCATTTCCAGATATCAAGGAACCTCAACATGGAGCGTGCACGTGCTTTCTTTTTTATGGGCTGTATTTTTATCTGAGGGCTATTTTCAAGATTGCCTTTTATAACTGCCATTTGAATTTCACATGAGCTTGGCTTACCATGTATTGCTTCAAGGTATTTTTTCAGGTGTTGTTTGACAAATCTAGTTGCTCCTACCGCTGATGTTAATATATTTCAATGACCAAGTTGTTTTCGGGTCATTTTTTAGGTATTGCTACTTGATTATTTTTTTTTTTTCGCGTTCGGCTCTATTTAACCCGTAGTTATTTTTCACTTTTTTGTTTCATTTTACTGCAATCAAAGTTCTCCGAAATAAAGGAGCCCCTTGCTGGGGCTAACACTTAATCAATATATGAGATACATAGATATTCAAATATTCTTTAAAAGTTCCTCTTTATTTCTCAAACATTGAGTTTGTAAAAAAGTTAAAAACATTAATTTTCCTTTTCCCAATTGGCCAGTTAAATATGTTATACCTTTCTTGTAGTCCTTTGGTCTTACCGGATTCCAGGACAAGAATGCATCTAGTCAGGTGGAGTATCCAGCTATGTGCCGTTACTTAAGGTAATATAACAAGGAGAAGGTGCACCATTCCTCGTATGAGCAAGTGTATAGCCGTGCTGAGAGGAATTTTATTTGTGCTGCCAATACTATGTTATTTTGAATATTTGGTCAGAGATTACTTGTAACGTGAAATGTGCTCATGTCAGGTTGTCCTGACAAACCCTTGTACAGAGAGACCGAAGACACTCGAGAATAGTGTCTAGTAGGTAATTACAACTCTCGTTATCAGCGTGCATGTCAACGTGTACATTTACGTGGGTGTTTAGTATGTGCGTGTGTGTTTGCAGTCCGTGTGTGTGTATGTTGATGTGCATACCTATATAGAAGGTGGGATGCGCTTTGTTTGTTTTTTAGTTCAGTTAGTTCTCAGAGATCAATGGTGGTCCCCTCTTGGGGCTAACACTTGATTTCTGCATGAGTTACATGCATATTCGAGAAATCTTTTAAGCATTGACGTGTTCCTTTTTAGGGCTGCTAACTGCATTTCTCTACAACTTAGTCTTCCAGATTGTGTCTAGGTATTTTTATCGATTGTTTGATTAGACCAGTTACCCCTGTGTCCGTGTGTGTTTACGTAGGTGTCATGCGTGTGTGTATACATGTGTTTGCTGGCAGTCTTTTTGTGTGTTTATATATATATATATATATATATATATATATATATATATATATATATATATATATATATATGTGGGGGGGGTGAAAGAGATAGAAAGAGAGAGAGTACATATATAGCGCTATAATGTATTTACTGTAGTGGCGATTCTGTTAGCGCTATGGATTGGGTAGTTGGCTGCTGATCACATTTGGATGTGGCCGGTGGTTCGAGTTTCGAATTTGGAGTTGAATACACTTTCTACGTCTAACAACACTGATGAGCCTTTAAAAGACGAAACAACTGCCTATTGATGATATATATATATATATATATATATATATATATATATATATATATATATATATATATATATAGTGCGGACTGAATAAATCTTTTCTTCCCTTCTTCCTCGTGACACTACGGTATCCGACGACAGTGTGCAATTATAACACAAATAAAGTCAATACAAGTCTTACCGTAGCTCAACCAATAAAAACGAATCGACGGCCCGACTCTTCGGAGGGCCCCACTCTCATCTAACAATAGAAAAAAAACAATCTCTTCGATTCCTCGAGTTGAAAAGCAACTATATTAAGCAAGTCTTTTGAAAGACACACAAGGCAAACGCACCACGTTTTAATTACCGACCCACCCCAAATATCATAACATGTATTACTAATGGAGATTTGGTATATGTCTGTCTGAACCCGAAACTATACTATTACTTTGATATAATATGAAGTCTAACCTATACTTTTACTATCTTTTTAATGTTCAATTAAGTTTACGATACTATTTAAGAGTAAGGTAGAGTATAATATAGTATTTGTTCTGTTGTTATGATACCACCTTCCTAGGCATTACCTACTTCTATTTTGAAGAGGTTAGTGTAATTATATAATTATGACACCATCCTCCCAGGAACTGCCTCCTCATTTTCTTTAGAGAGAGGTAGTATCTTTTCTGTTGTCTTAGGATCATCCTCCCATGTATTACCTTCGCTTTGGTGGTGACAGTGTAGTATATGTTCGTTCGTCATATATATATTTATATATCTAGTCTAGTATTTATAAAAACCATTAAAAAATTGACAAAAATGTAAATGTCCTAAACTTGCCAGATTAAATAACAGTAAAATTGTAACAACAAAGAACGGTTATTTTTTTGTCCCATCCAGTTTTTGCCCGGCTGTCAGAAGCTAGATATCCCTCACATACAAAACTGATCTAAATAAGTAAATAAAGAGAAACAACGGTTACAAATGGAGGCCTCTTATTCGCTACACTTAGAAATATAGATTTTTTTCCGCTTACATGTGTTTATATGTGGTTGATTGCATGTGCCCCACTTCGTGGGTTGAGCACTCTGGTAAAGGAAATAGCATAGCGCTTCGTGAAATAATAGAACACTAAAGAACAAGCTGATAATGCGTATATAAGCATTAAGATGTCCATTTATTTTGTAGCTTGTGCAGATGGATAAGAAGTCCGACTGTTGACGAATTAATATATCTAAGCTCATAATATGTGTGCGTTAATATCGGTTCGTTCTCGGCTGGCTTATTTGCGTACACAGCAACGTTCGTGTGTGTGTGTGTTTGGCAGGTCGCGTGTATCGGTTTTCGATTTAAGCTTGAATACTTCCTTGTCTAGCCACACTGAACTGCTGTGATACAGCATTCCTGTGAGATGTATATTTACGACTCATTTCTCTGGACATGAACCAACCCACATTATGATATATATATATATATATATATATATATATATATATATATATATATATATATATATATATATATAATGTATTTTTACGTAATTATTTTTATTGGTGATTGCGGCGTTCGTTGCTTTTTTGCTTACTACTATTTCGATTGTTTCACTTCCTAAGTGATTAAGATGCAGAAAATTGCATTATTAGTCGCCCTTAAATTTATAGGACGTATTTTTTCGTTAATATATATATATTTTAATTAATTTCATACGTACATAATAGTAATCCATGAACATGTGTGTTTGGCTCACAGCCGTAATCAGCATATACACATATATATATATATATATATATATATATATATGTGTGGGGGGGGTGTAATTACAGAAAAAGTGATGAGAATAAAAGTTGGAAAAAATGTAATTTTATTAAATCATCAATTGTTCAAACAAGGGTTATATAAAAATCTTTTTTTCTTGTTTTCTTTCCTTTATTCATGAATTTTCAAAGATATGCTCTCATCATTAGAGGAAATTCGACGGATAAGTTCGTAAAATTTACTGTAATGCAAACATTTGAAAATATAAAATTGAAAATATAGACAATTTAAAAAGTTTAAAATATGCAAAGAAAATCGCATATATATATATATATATATATATATATATATATATATATATATATATATATATTTATATATATATATATGTATGTATATATATATGTATATATATATGTATGTATATATATATATACATGTGAGGGTGTATGTGGGTGTATGTGCGCGTGTTTATGAATGTGTGCGTATAAGTATGGCGACCCATTTATGAAATGGAAACTTTGATGTAAAATTTTAACTAAAGTGATTAACGGTCATCTTGCCATAACATGTCACTGGATTATAATCATGAACGCTTAGAGAATGGTATTCGCGTTGTACAACCGTTTGTCACTATCATCCAATTAGGTACAGATGTTTCATCTACGATCTCATTCGACCCCCACACGTACTATATGTCCCACAGCGATGGAGGTGTGTCGAAGTATGCAGATATAACCTGATTGAGTCAGGAACTAAAAATTATGTACATCGACGGTTTCTGTTATTTACAGAGGGTGCAGATTTGCAGTTTGTCTAAAAAGCCATATACGAAGTCACGGACAAGAAGAAATGACAGTGCACTCATCTATAAAGATGCAGCGAGTCATCATATAAGTATAAGTATTTTTTGTTCTTTGTTCATAATTATTTAATTCCGGTGTTCGCAGGGTTTTTTCCCCGTTTGGATAATGAGCCTTCTCAAAATTCCATTACGGTCCGGACCTATTCAGTCGAGCTCTGGATGGTACTGTCCTTCTTCAATCTTTCTATCGTTACAGAACCTCCAAAGCCAATTTCCGTGATACCAACCGAGGTTGGTGTCAATGTTTATATATTTTGTTTTGTTTTTGTTTTTTGTGATTTTGTGTCATGTTTGTTTTACGGCATATCAACCTTTTTCAGGTCATTTAATGCCGAATCAAGTTGGATTCTTTGAAAACATTATACTTCTTATCTATTAACCTAAGTAATCTCAGCATCCTTGGATTCGCCGTGTATTATTATTATTATTATTAGGAGTAGTAGTAGTAGTAGTAGTAGTAGTAGTAGTAGTAGTAGTAGTTGTAGTAGTAGTAGTAGATAGCATGTTTACTATGACAATTTACTGAAAAGTCAACTGAATAAAAGATCGTTCCAATACCATTATATATATTATATATATAATTATACATATGTATTTATCTACATACGTATACGTTTCATTCTTTCGAGAATCGTCAGTGTAGAGATGATACCGGTCGTAGGATTTTAACTCAAATTCTGATATAATCAGAGTGTTCAACTACTAAAAGAGCGTGTATTAAAGCTACGATGACAGCTGTGTTAATACTACTCACTACAGTGCCAAGCCTAGATTGGGGGGTGACATACTAGAAGAATATTAATCCCAGGACGGGTAAAATTAAATTCCCGAACAGAATAGATTTGCACCATTTGTATGTTTTCTTCTGAAGATTAAAATCAACATATAATGCTACTAAACCTTGTTTCTATAGTCATTATTCCGATTTTTATCAAAATTCATTACATTGATTCTATCAAATGTTTAACATTTATGGCTTAAGCTTAATGGATCTTAAGAAGAAATTGAAATTCGGGAAATCTTGCTTCATTGGTGTCTAATGACTAAGGATCAAATTTAATGCCAATATTTGAACTGAATATGTATACGGAATAATCACGTTGACACATCGGTTTCCATTAGGTCACCGAAGTTAAGCGACGTTGAGCCTAGCCAGTACTAACTGGGTGATCATAAGGGAATACCATGTGCTGTAAGTGGCCTGGAGAAGACATGGGCTCAATCAGGTGCTATTGTACACACTGAAATGTTATAAGATATAAAATATCTGCATGACACCCCGACCAGGTCCATTGATGTTATGGAATATGAATTTTTTACTAGGAAGTAGTGCCAATATGATGCCCTTTAAAATGCTCCCCCCAAAACTGAAATTGAGAGAATATTTATTAATCGATGTTCAATACATACAAATTTGAATTATCTTAATTTGCGGGAAAAAACTTCCACCCTCTCTTTTCCCGTTTTGCATGAAACTAAATCAAACTAAATATAGCCCATATTACCCACCATTATGCCTAACAGATGTGTTCTAAAATTCATAATGATCGTTTAAGCAGTTTAAGAGTGAATATTATACATAGAAATATATAAACATATGCAAATACCAAACTTTATATAAATACAGGTATAC
>OY744531.1:60130642-60145642 GCA_963556195.1 Sepiola atlantica
CTTCCTACCGAATCATGATGATTGCACCCTTGGTCCCACCCCAAAAATGTAATATAAAATGTAAAACATAAGAATAAAAAAAGTGAATCTGCTGTGATGGTCTGGGTCCCAAAAGACATAGAGTTCTTCATTCAATCCCAGGCAACGCTGGGTATTCTTGCTAATTTATTTATGAAACTCAAACTTTTCTTTAGTTACGGGAGATCCTAATGGCCTATAATTGCTTATATCTCCTGAATACTAGCCCAGTCTGATAAGAGTAAACCAGCAGGGACAATGGCGTATACGTATACTCTCGGAGTTCTATAGTTCTGGTTTCTTTTCACTTAATCTCTTTTTATTTTGGTACTATTTTTCTCTGCTTTCCTTCTTCTATTGGCTTTTTCTCGAAACTCACTAGATTTTTTTCTTCCGTGTTTTTTTCTAATAATATTAATCCAGCAATTGTCAATAATATTAATCCAGCAATTTCTAATAATATTAATCCAGCAATTGTTAATAATATTAATCCAGCAATTTCTAATAATATTAATCCAGCAATTGTTAATAATATTAATCCAGCAGTGACAGTGAGGCTATAGGTGTATAGTATCAAATATGGATTTAAATAAGTGTTGTTTTAAGACAGATATTATACGGACATAATGTTTAGGAGAAATGGAGAAAATGATAGATCAATTGAGTTATACGTATGAATAAAGATCTTATTTTCAAAATTGAATGTTTGTAAGAGTATTATTTCAGTGTTAGGAGATATAGACGAAAATGAAAATTTATTTGATCCATCTGTGATTGTAAAAAAAAATCCTGATTGTTTTTTTATAAATAAATGCTTGTCGGGATTATTATCAGGCTGTGTTGATGTTGAAGAGAGTTAGAGAAAGATTATGGGATATTTGGGTTACTAAATTAAGGTTTAGTAAGACAAATGCGGTTTATTATAATAAACTAATATAATATTGTCATTTGGCAAATGCTTATAAAGATGTAAAAACTAATAATAAAGTCGGAATAGCACAAATGGTTGAAAAGCCGCGGTTGTAAATATCGTAGTAGTCTTAACGGGAGCAACAATGTTTGCACTGGAAGGCAAGCATCCACTTCCATCATTGATAAATAGATGAAGACGAATAAATAATAATAATAATAATAATAATAATAATAATAATAATAATAATAATAATAATAATAATAATAATAATGATGACCCCCCCCCCCCCAAAAAAAAAAATGCGATGGAATTAACCTCCCCTGTGACCACATAAAAGAACAGTCGTGAAGGGTCAAGCCGGATGGAAAGACCGACGAGACTGAACACCGTTCAGACCTCCACTAGAAGAACGCGGGAATTACCGGAATCTTCGGGAAGCTTGTTGTCACTCAAAATGGTAAACGGCTATTGTGATGACGCCAAAATGATCTGTAACGGCTCTCAAAAGAGGCAGATAAAGAGGCTGGAAATCTGCGGAGACTTGTTGTCACTCAGAATCCAGGGAACACCACATGCAATCACTGGTGCTGCTAATAATAATAATAATAATAATAATAATAATAATAATAATAATAATAATAATAATAATAATAATAATGGAGGGGAGGGGGCAATATGAAGTTCCAATCAAACCACGTCATCGAACGCATTCACGCACACGCGTGCGCGAATATTACATAAACTATTAAATAAATAAATAAAAAATGTCCTCTTACCTTACGCTGACTGCTGTCACATTGATTTCAATTCCTATACAGGCCAACATATGTATGTACTCATTTCACGTGCATACATATGTCAGGTGTATATATTATTCATAAATAGTGTTAGTTAGTTCCCTTCGAGAAGTAAAAAAAAAATGCCACAGGTGTCTGAGATATCTCTTCTTCGGAATATAACGTCTCTTCTTGATACTGGAGTAGTAGTTGTTAAAACTTCCTCTGACCGACGTGTTGCAACCCGTTTAATACCCGTGTTATGTTGGTTAAGGTGTGTTTTTTTAAAAATTGCACACAGGTTAATTAACTGGAGAATCTTCTCATGTGCGGAGGATTCGTTCCATTTTTTGTTTTTTGTTTTGTTTTAATATATTTCGTCGTTCTATCGTTTTTTCTTTTTTCTTTGTTTCTTTTTTTAAAAATCGTTATTTTTAGTATTATTTATTTATTTATTTTTATCTGTGTTTTGCTTTCCAATTCCTTCCTTTATATCTTGGGTCGCTTCAAATATGTTTTGTAGATTTTTTTTTAATTATTCCTTCTCTCTCTTTCTCTCTCTCTCTCCCTCTTTCTCTGTATATATATATATATATATATATATATATATATATATATATATATATATATATATATATATATATATATATATATATATATATATATATATATATATATTAGTAGAGAATGGTAGTTTGCTTGAAGCAATATATATATATATATATATTCCAATTATTATAACAACGTGTTTTGTTTTTTTTTCGTTCCGTTTTTTTATTAATTTATATCGACAGGTTGATTGCGTTTTTCGTTTTTTGCATGTATTGTTGAATTTTTAAAAAGACAATATTTTGTGTCGTTGTTAAATATATAATTTGAAGAAATAATAATAATAGACGCTATTATACCAAATAATTTTGCAAATCTATCAATAACTGATAATAAATAACGTGTATATATATAATAAATAACGTGTATATATATAATAAAGATGCAACAAAAAAATCACAGTAATTTGTGCCAATATTCGACAATAATTGCACGTGTATGAATTGAAAATAACACTTCGTGCAAGATAAGACGTATAAAGAATCTATAAAACACAGGTGTGTGTGTGTGTAGGTATTTTTAGGTTTATATTGATATGTAAATATCGGTGAATGTGTAAATGATAATTAATTATTGTTTTTTGTTTTGTTTATGGGGGAGGGATTGGGTTGTTAATTATTGTGTTGTTGTTTTTTAGATTCCTGAAATTTCTGCTGTCAATGTATACGGTTATCTTACAGACGAATAGACTGCTACCAAGTAGAGTTATTGCCTTTGATAAATTGGGTCCCAGATCTTCTCTTTTTTTTCTTTTTTCTCCTTCTTCTTCTTTTTCTTCTTCTTTTACTTCTTCTTTTTCTTCTTCTTTTTTACTATCGCTCAAGTATTTTCTTTATGTTATACTTGTATCTATCTATCTATCTATCTATCTATCGATGGATCTTTTTGTCACTCTTTATTTTAGTACGTTTTATTTTAATTTTCAATTTCTCGTTCCCCTCTTTTTTCATTCTTTCTTACTTCTTTTCTTTATTATTTACGTATACTCCGTGTATCCGCCGTATATACTAAATCATGGTACATCTACACAGATATATTAAATATATATGATTTTCTAAAATAAGAAATTCAAGTGTTCCTTAAGTCTTTCATCTACATGCAAACATATGCGCAGGTGGTTGTGTATGTATTTTTAATATATGCGTAAACACATACACACTAATATAAATATATATAGTATTTTTATATAAAATTTCATATATATATATATATATATATATATATATATATATATATATATATATATATATCCTAATCCAAAATAATGTATTCAAATATATGAATGTTTCAGTATTTATTTAAATAGTGCCTAATACTTAATGAGATATATGATCGAAGTATGATTGAATTTGTGTGGTAATTCACTAGTAGTAGTAGTAGTAGTAAATATATATATATATATATATATATATATATATATATATATATATATATTAGAATATAGCGATCGAACTGGCAGTATTATTTGTCACGACTAAATGACAATATGCTTGATCTACGTGGGTCCTTTTGGTGTTGTTCCTATTTACTTAACCTCTCTACGAGGTTAGAGTTAGACACAAGGTCGGTTCTTAATGTGGCGAAAATCCAGTTCCCCAAAAAGAGTTGCCTTGGATTGGGAAAAAGATTAAAATTCCCTCAGTCTAGAAGGATTTCTCCCTCACAGACCCGGGACAGAACAGATGAATAGTAGTGTCAGAACAGATACTACACCTTGATCTTAGCCAAAAGACCTTTTTTATATTGTTATGTCTCTAGTTGTCACATATTGTAAATGTTTTTTGTTTTTTTGTTTTTTTAATGTTTTGCGTTTGTTTTATTTATGTAATAAATGCGTCTCTTTTGGGGTATCTTAACTCCACTGATAAATTAACACTAAATATTGATAATTGTCTCAACATAAATTTAGCTATTATTTATTTGCCGGTCTCTCTCTCTCTCTCTCTCTCTCTCTCTCTCTCTCTCTCTCTCTCTCTCTCTCTCTCTCTCTCTCTCTCAAATATGCAGCTATTTTTAATTCACCCGCTTAAAGCGATGTGTAGCGTCTTCTCAAAGTGAAGGTATTTTCTACTTGCCCCAATAAAAGAAAAAAAAGAAAGAAAAAATCGTTAGACTTAATTAAACCCGGCAGTTAAAACAACAACTCGTTACGAAGGATTAATTAATTATTTGATTGCAAAACAAATAAAATAATTCATATAGTCGTAACACTAGCCGGCTCCTTTGCAGCTCCTTTGTTATTTTTTGTTTTGTTATAAATTTTATATTGTCATTTGATTTTCTCTTCTCTTTTTACTTTACTTACGTATGGTTGATTAATTGTAAAAAAATGTAATAAGAAAGATGATGTGTATGCAAATATAATCACAATGTTAGCTTTTCGGATACTTATTATTATTTATCGATACTTGTATTATTTTTAGATTTTTATTTTTTGTTTATTTTTTTATCTTTTATTTATTTTAGCTCTAGTTGTTATTATCGGAGGTTTTCTATGTTGGCCACATCAGTAGCAGCGGCAACTGCAGCAGAGGTTGCAGTAGAAGTGGTAGTTGTGGTGGTATCTGTCGAGGTGAGTCGTCTCTCTCTCTCTCTCTCTCTCTCTCTCTCTCTCTCGACTCGGCAGTCGATAAGAGTATGTGCGTTGTCAGACAGACGCGCCCAGTTCGAAGGCGCTCGTACTTAAAGGACTCGCGAGGGCGGACGGCGGACAAGTACGCGTAAGGAAAACACCACGTTCAATCAAAACCTTATTTTTTTTCTTCCTTCCTTTTTTTGTTGTTGTAATTGTTAATTTTTGATTTTACAAACGTGTTTTCATTTTATTTTGAAAATTTTTATTTGGAGCTTTATTAACCTCTCTCTCTCTCTCTCTCTCTCTCTCTCTCTCTCTCTCTCTCCTTTCTTTTATAAACTACTCTAATCTGCTGCGAAACAAGTATAGGTTGGAACAAAAAAATAGTATTTTATTATGTGCTATTGTAGTTGAAATTGTCGCTGTTTATAGTTTCATAGTAAATCCAGCCGCCGTGTCTTTTCACGCGGGCTTTTATTGATGTTGAAAAGTTTGTTAATGAAAGTTTATTTTTCGGATTATTTTCACAGCAGCTTTGTGCACATGCGTCACTTGATAATCTATTTTTGCTATCAACTTTGTTGAAATCAAAAATGCTCGTATCGCTTAGAAAATAATTTTTATTTGTGATCAATCGTAAATTCGTAAGCGTGTATCTAAGATGTCTATAACTAAATCATTGGTGTCTTTGTCCGGTCTCACGGACCAGGTATTATTCTCAGTATAGATATATAGATAGATAGATATTACTTTCGATATAGATATTATTCTGAATTGAATCAAATGTCCATGAGAAATTAGTTTTTTATGCGTCTAACTTTGTTTTAAGAGTTAAATTATAATCTTTGATGGAGTTTCTTGATATACGTTTTTAAATGTATTTTTATTTTTTTAAGGATAGTTCTAATGCTCTCGTAGGCAGAAGAGTTTGAAAAAGTTTTTCAACTATAAAACTTGTTTTATTCTGGCCCGCTAAAAACAGTCTCGTTGCCAGCGTGAAAATAGAATTACCATTCGTTGTTAGAAAAAATTAACTTGTTCGGGTGCGTATGTGTGTTGTATGAAGGTAAATGTATGAAGGGGGGGGGGGGCTTATGAAGTAGCGTGTCAGTCTTTTCGCAGTTTGACGAAAACGAAATGTCTATCAACGTTTACAACGGCCAACGCCTGTTCGCTTCTTCGTCGCGGATGTAATCGTTAAAATCACAAAGGTAGGTATTCTCAAGATAAATTACTTAATGTCCGCCCATCTTCAAATATTCGTATACGTAAATTTCGCGCTTGGTCCCGCAAGCAACTCTAAATATTTATTGTATACATTTAAATAAGTGGCTTTCATCAAGTTCTTTTAATTATAGGTTTGATTCGAATAGAAAGATTCAGTCTAATGTAAAATGATATAGATCTATAAATATATATATTTAATGTTATATTTCCGACTTGAGAACTTAATATATTTAACATGCAGAGTAAAAATTTATAAATAAGGTCCTAGACCTGAAAGGGGTCGTTTATGGTCGAACTAATTATTGTCTGATATGTGTTATGTTTCTGTTATTCTTTATATATTTGTGTGTGTCTGTACGAATACTCGATTTCCGATATCTTTGTTTTTAAATCAATTGCTTATATACATTTTCATATAAATATATGTATATTATATATACCTCATTATTTCACGACGGCCTTTTCATGCTTTCTTACAATGATGAGAATGGGTCACCAGTTTTTTTGCTTGTTTTTTTGTAGATTGTTTATAATTACTGAATTGCTGATTGTATGTTTTTAATTCTGAATTCAATACGAATGGAAAGATTCAATACAATATCAAATTATATTGATTTATAAATATATATCAAATGTTATATTTCCAACTTGAAAGCTCATTGTATTTAACATACAGAGTAAATATTTAAGAATAAGGTCCTAGACCTGAAAGAGACCGTTTATGGTCGAAATAATTATTATCTGTTCTGTGATAAGTTTTTGTTATTATTTATTAATTCACTTAGCTTTAACAGCTAACTGTAGTTTCATTGTATTATTCGGTTACCAGAAGTGAAACATGGCGTGTATTATGGTAACAAGGTTATATATATATAACGCACAATTGTAATATTTATTTATTATAAAAAATTAAATTCGTGTACGTATGTATGTCTTCTCTTTTTAAATTTGTGTGGGTGTCTTTTTAGGCGGTTGCAGTGCTGAGATGTACACGCAATTGTATGTTAATGTATTTTATTGTACTGTAATCGTAGGGAGATGTAAAATGACCTCCTTATCAACCCGGACGTTTATTAGTTAAATGTGTTCGCGCGTTTTTCTTTATGGGTCCGAAATATCGCGTTTATCCCGTAAAGACGAGGCCATAAGTATTCAACATTAAATATTCTCATTCAGTCTCGCTATATAAATATATATATGTCCGTATGGAGAACTATCTGTTACTTGTGTAAACTTACAATAAAATGTATAATAAATATGGAAAAGTAAAAATAACGTCGTCTCGGGAATCAGTTTTGGACGTGCCGGTTAGATTACGGGTGCCAACAAGCTTTTCGATTGTTACAGGCATCTAGGAAGATCATGAGATTAATTAAACCTGCCGATGGGATTATGCATTCGGCAGGTCGGAGATCCCCGATCGGCAATACTAAATTATTGTGCTATCTCTTTTCAACTGCTAAACTGGTCTATACTCTTTGATTTGAATATATATATATATATATATATATATATATATATATATATATATATATATATATATATATATATATATATATATACACACGAGTTTTCCGGAAATGGATAGCAAAAAGACTATTTCAAAAAGCTATATTATTCGATTTTTTACTTTAAAAATTTACTATCTCATAAACACACACTTACAAAACTTATTTTACGAGTATTGATATTTTTCTCTTCATGGACTGTTTATATATTTCGCTTTCAATTGTTTTTTTGTTTTTCTGCTTTTTGAATAATTTTGTACTCTGTACGTTTAATTCGTATTCGTTTCTGTTTTAATCGTTCATTAATTGCCTATTTTTATAAGCTGTATTCCTAGTTTTATTCTTTCTTGTATATCTCTATGTGTTTAAAACTATTGATCAATTTAAAAGATCTAGATTAAAGACGTCTGCTTTAGCAAAATGTTTGATGTTTTTGATTTGTTTTGTTTTTTGTTTGTTTTTTCACCGAAATAATTTAGGAAAATTGCGAACTAGAATCAAGTTTATTTCTTTTGGAGAGTTGTTTGTCTTTTGCTGTTTTTCACTTAAGAGAGGTCTGAAAGAACTTTTGAATAACCAGAATATTTTTTAAGGTCGTGTATAGATGTTTGGAACCAACTACTGAACAAAACTTGCTGTATTTGTAGGGGGATGGGGGTATTTTTTGCACGACAAAATATGTTTAGGTTTTCAAAAAAGAAGCGGAAAATAACTAACAAGAGAGCAAAAATGGAAACGATAATTCTTAGACTTGTTTTGCTTGTTTAGTTTTTTGGGGCGCGGAATTGGAAAGCGGTGAAGGGGAAAAAGGGAAGAATATTCTGAAGCGGGTTATTTCACGGTGAAAAAGAAGAAGATAATTATGACAATAATATTTGCGACATTTGATATCCTTTCAGTTTTTTTTTTACGGAAGCGAAAGTATGTCGTCTGCTTTAAACAATATGGAAGTTTTTGTTGTTCAATCAAATGTAAACAAAAGCATAACACGAAAACTTCGCGATTCATTAATTGCTTTTGGATAAAAAATGTCGCTTCGATGATCTCGGATTTATTGAACAATTATAATTAATTGTTCTTTTTTTTTCGTTTTGTTTTGCTGGTGTTTTTTTTTACTTTAACCTTTTATTTCGTTCTCTAAATTTTTTTTTATTTTCCTTTTTTCTTCTTGTCTTTTCCCCTTTTCTTCTTCTTTTTCTCGGTTTTATTTGTCTTTTGCTTCCTTTTTTTCTTTATTTTTTTACTTCTTACAATTAAACTTCTTACTTACTTTCTCTTTTTCCTTTTATTTTCTTTTTCTTTGTTTTCTTTTTCTCTTCCTTTTTTCGCTTTCTTTTTTCTAACCCTTAGTCTTCTTAACTTTCTTCTGTCTCTGCAGTTGCACTTTAGATATCTTATTCTTGTCGAATTCGAATGTTTGTCTTTTTATGAATTCAGATTCAAACACAGGAATACGATATAGTCTACTAAAGTAAGTAAACCATTATTTCGTATTCGTATTATTATTATTCGCCTTGTCGTGGTGGTTATTTCATTGAACGATCCTACTCACAAGCGCGTCCATAATGTATGCAAGTATAAATACCCAGTTTTAAGCGAAACAAATTTCAGATTTTTTCCGAAACGCGAAAGTTTCATTCATTCTTTAAGCATAACAAGTTCCATTTAGAGAGGCAACGTCTTTTTTTTTGCTTTCTTACAAGGGGTAAATAAATACCAAGGGAGGTAACTGGTAGACACAAGATTCGTTAAACAGCAGCCGGTACGAGTTATCGTTCGTGAATCTAAAAACGGAAATGACCTTTCGTTTTGAGCCGTTGCTCTTCTGATTTCGTTTTCTTATTTCGATCCACACTTTCTATTTTCCTTTTTTAGTTTTTTTTTTCCGATACAAACACAAATTGTTAAGAAGAAAATAATATATATACACTATGTACATATATAGTGTCTATAATTTAAATAATTTATGTGTGTTATGCTTTATTTTGATCTGATCACGACTTGTTTTGTGATCTGTGTCAACATATCGAATATGCTTATCGACTAATCGATAGGGATCAATTTATCGATCTCCTAAACAGCCCTTACATTAAGAAATGTATGTATAGGCGTGATGACGATTTGTTGGAGATAATTAGATGTAGAACCGAATTACCTATGTAATTGGTTCAATTATAATAACTAAAATGACAAGATAATTCAACTTATCACTTATTACATGAATTAATCAAATGTTATCAACAATTTATTTACATATACATTTAAATACTGCCTATATAAATATAGATGTGTAGATATATGTGTTTGCCTTTTAGTTCAAATATAAATATACACTTATGTAAAGAAAAGTATTAAGGAAATTGATACTCAAAATTCTATCACTATATAATTTTATAAAGATACGTTAAAAATGGTTGTTTTTGTTAAGAATAAAATGCATTAACTAAATGTAAATAACAGTCAAGTATTTATATATATATATATATATATATATATATATATATATATATATATATATATATATATATATATATATATATATGCACTATTTTGTTATTATTAATGTTATGTATAATATATGAATATTGATATAATATTAAAAGTAATATATTATCATATAATATTACATAAATGTGTTAAATACGTCAATATGTTCCATTTTATTTACTTTAATGCATCCAGTAAAGAGTTTTTATTATTAATATTTATTAATACAAATATGTGGGTGCTTAATATTATTTTGATGCAAACTCTTGCGTATAATGTAAATGTTTTCTAGTAAATGTTAATTAATGAAAATGTCTGTATTAATTAGACCTGTGTTCTAAAGTTGTTTGGGATCTTTACTTTAACCGGTCAGGGAAACCAGTGTTTATTGAAGAAATTTAAATTCAATATCTATCTTCTTATAATTTGTTTTTGCAAGCATATATGTAGAAATTAACGATATTTTTTCGAACACAGCCGAAAAATAAGAGGGAGACGGAGATTCAGAAATCACGTTTGCTACACAACAAAGTCAGCACGAAAAGTGAAAATTAAGAAAGAGAAGCAGTTATCATAAGAGAGCGTGCGTTGTTACAGTCTGAACACTAATATGTTAGATAAATATCAGATATTCCAAAGTTTTTTTGTTTTTTTTTTGTTTGTTTCGTTATTTTTTTTTCTTCAAATAATTTCCAGGGGATTTTGCTTCAATAAGAATTCCTTTTTTATTTTTTATGTCCGTTTTATTATTATTTATGTCATATATATATGTGTGTGTGTGTGTGTATAACCTGTAAATTAGGTTATGGCCGAATTATACAAAGGGGAGGTAACTGCGTTGCAATCGATAGGAACAACCAAAATGAGGACTAATAACGATTATGTGTGTGTGTGTGTATCATAAAATACAACGTTAAAATCCTCACAAAAAATTACGTTTTTGTACAATGTTGTACAGTTGACATTTGATGTTTTCTCAACAATAATTTACCGTTTTCTTCTATGCTTTTCGTGTTTAGCATGAAAATATTAAGTCGGGTGGGAAACATTTAAATTGTCAATCTATATAAGATACCTTTATATCAATTATGATAGAATTTGAATTTCATATATTTCATTCTTTTTTTTCTTTTTATTTACTTAGTTGGGTTTCTTTGTTTTGTTTTTTTCTTTTCAAAATACTTTTTTCAAAAATGTTTTCCGGCTTTGTTGAACGTTTTTTAAATTTTTTCTTCTTCTCTTTGAAAGAGTATATATATTTCTATAATCCTCCAATGTTTTAGGAAGAGTAGAACAAGATATACATATATATTTTATTATTATTCTTTTGTTCCCTTTTTGTTGTTTTTTTTTGGGGGGGGGGCCTTAAGAAATACTTTAAATTTTTCGGAAAAAATCAATAAAATTCGACAATTATATAAACAAATACAGATAATTCGAAATTAATTTTCTCGTGAAAGTTAAGCAGTAAACATTGAAACAATCACCGACTTTGATTTTTTCTTTTTTTTCTTTTTTTATTGTTTTTTTTTTATTTTCCTGTCGAAAATCTGAGAATCATTAAAACTTTCTTTATTCTCTTTTATTTTTGTTTTGCTATGTTCAATTTCATAAATACAATAAGGAAACAGGTTCACTGCATTTATTATAGGTACAATCACAATATATATATATATATATATATATATATATATATATATATATATATATATATATATGTGTGTGTGTATGCGTTGACTATTTTATAGACGTGCTTCGCTCTTTAAAAGAATCTATTTCCTTTCGTATTACAACTTCTTATCAAATATATACATATATATATATATATATAATTATATATATATATATACTTTTTTATGTTATAACAAATTGTATTGTACCACCAGAAGCTACATCTTTTCCGTTTTTTTTTTGTTGTTATTGGTTGTTTTTTTGCCTGTAATACAAAATATATTATCTGATCGTCTGTAATGAATAAAATGGGAGATAATATATCGTTTCGTTTCTCATGGACTTTTCTTTTCCGAATCTGTTTCAATGTTATGCTACAGTTGTCGTTATTTATTTGAAGCTAATCTCATTTCTGTAGTCATTAAGTATCGGAATAGATTTAACCACGTAATGATAAGAAAGTAGTGTGTAAGTAGCGTTTATGAATACAAAAACGTTGACTTAATTTGCGTTTTTTGTCTTCTCATTCGTTGCGCTTATTAGCGTTCGGTCTTTGTTTTTTTGTTTTTTGTTTTGTTTTGTTTTACTGATTCGTTTGTTCGAAAGCTCATATATATAGTCCTTCCCCCAAAAAGACAAAAACCCTTATTCTTTTTAGGAAGGTGTTTTTTGTGTGTGTTCGTTACGTCATTGTTATTATTTCTTGTGCTTCTTTCGTTAAAGCGTTTTTTGTTTTTGTTTTTTTTTTTCGTCTACGTCTTCAAGAGACGAGAGATTCTTCTTCTCGTTTCTTACTTCCAAACATTACGGTATAAATCCTTTCGGCCAGACTGGCCCTTTAAAGTACCCCTTTTTTGTTTACGTTTTTCCTTTTCTGTTTTTTTCTTTTTTTTTCTCGCTCTCTCTATATATACATATATATATATATATCCTTCTCTTTTTTCTTCTCCGTCTCCCTCTTTCCCCTTCGAGTTTTTCTTAGTTGCCCTCGTTCCGCGTGTAAATAATAGTGTGAGTATCGCTGACTATCACGCTCTCCCTCCTGCCGCTCCCCACGACCTAATCAGCCGACGACTTTCACTCTTTCTACCTAGCTGTCTCTCTCCTGGTTTCTCTCTCTCTTTCTCTCTTTACATCTATCGATTAATTCTTCCATCTCTCTCTCTCCTGCTAAATTTGATCTCTCTCTATGCATGACACGGCGTGCACGTTTCCCCCTCCATCGACTTGTCGTGCCTCCCCCTTTCACCTTCTATTTCTTTTTCTCTTTTTCTTACCCAAAATTATTCGTTCGATCCGTTAGTCAGTCATTGCTCTCTACGCTAGTAGAAATCGATTATAAGATCTTTTCGTAATGAAATCGTACAAGAGAAACACTGCAGGAGCCAAGGATGTCTCGCAGAGGCAGTTCGATAACTATGGCGCCCTATACAACCCCACCAATACAGGCCAACCACACTCCAGGTTAGCGATGTGATTCCACATTAGATGAACGAGAATAAAAATATATAAATCCACTCGCATGTCTGGAGTACTAATACGGGTATATATTTTAAAATGCAACAAAGTAGGTTTCGTACTTTATAACAATCTCTCTCTCTCTCTCTCTCTCTCTCTCTCTCTCTCTCTCTATATATATATATATATATATATATATATATATATATATATATATATATATATATATATATATATATCAGGCTTTTGATTACTCCTGGAGGAGGAATCTGGTTTCCGACACCTTATTGATGACAGTCATCCAGAGCATTTTGCCATGCAACACTAGGCACTGCGGGTTGGCGACGCTATTTACCCATAGCTAGGTGTACACATACAGCGCCTGCTATTCCCAAATAGTCACCCCATCTAGTAGTGACCAGGCTCAACGTCGCTTAACTTCGGTGATCTTGCGGGAACTGGTGTGTCGACGTGATTATGGAGTATGCTGTCTCTCTCTCTCTCCTCTTTCTCTCTCTCTCTCTCCCTATATATATATATATATATATATATATATATATATATATATATATATATATATATATATATATATATTCACCCATAAACTAATAAATCGATCATTATGAATTTTAGATGGCAGCTGTTAGGCGCAATGGATGGTAATGTGAGCTATATTTAGATATATTCAGATTTGAGCAAATGGGAAAAAAGGGAGTGGAACCGCTCCATCAATATTCAGTACCTTCGATTTTTGTGAAATTTTAATAATAGGCATGTAGGCATGAGACATCAATTAAAAACTATTCCCCAAATTTCAGTTTCTTTGCAGCATTGGCTGGTGTAGGTTGTAAGGATTTTGAGGTCAGCTATCTTGTCTGGCTTCAACAGCAGCAGCGTGTCAAATTTTGGGGGAAGGGCAACATTACTAAGATTAAACTTAGACATTCTGTAGGCACCCTTCCTATACATCAAGCGAACACTGCCAAGGGGGGGGGGGCTCGCCCAGGAGATACCCTACACGATAGCCGAGACCGAACACAAACTTTCGTTCATCCTGGAATTGTAGGGGTTACAAGGTTTTCGCTAAACAACGTACGGTTTAAGTTTGTCAAAATCCAATATGTTATCCCACACTAACTCGATGACTTGGTACATGTCATACACAGCTCTTTTGATGATTTCACAATATTCCTAATTGCTGTAGACATCACCTTTTGCCCGTATTGCCGTTTCTAGGTTCCCAAAGGCCGTAAATATGGCGAGACATTAAGAAGTAATTAACGATGTCTTGCATCTTGCTTTGATGAAGGAGATGAAGGTAGTTTCGAACTACATTAATGTTCTTATTTTGGCCCTCACAGTTGTCACTTAACAAAAGACTGCCAAATTCTGAGCAGCGTATATTCATCGTCCACCAACATTTTTATGCAACTTGCAATTTCTGCAGAGCTCCTGCCACCTGTCACCTCGTCGCACAGATAAAACTTTGACACATTGTTTTTCATATCGTGTATACAAAGGTTATACACCCACATTGGCTGACTCTGGATAAGTCCGTGAAGAACCTAGAAAATATAACATAAATAACTTAACTTAAATAGTGCAAAAATGTAATCCGCCCCACAATAGTTAGAACCTATTATAAGGGATCGACTCCAAGTAAATTAATAAAATTAAGAGATCTAGCTCTAACTAAAAGATTGAAAATTAACAAGACAATTTAACTTCAATCATGTATAAGCCATAAACCCGTAATTA
>OY744531.1:60153142-60168142 GCA_963556195.1 Sepiola atlantica
GTTTGGCTAGGCCCTTTAATGCGAGATAAGACAGAATATATGTTGAACACTCTCTGACTGCTGCTTATAAAACTGTCCGCTTACTGACAAAAATGAGTTTATTTCGTATGACTATTCACGCCAGACTCATTGGTTAAAGCGTCGGATTTTTAGTTAGAACCAAACAACTCCTGTTCAGGGGATAAAATCGTTCGACTGGCTTGAATGGTTATCTCTACACTGATGATTCCGCAAGGATGAAACGTATACATATGTAGATAATAACTAAATATTTATTATTAAATAATTATATATATATATATATATATATATATATATATATATATATATATATATATATATATATATAATAAAATGTTTTACCTTTGATAGTATCCTTACGAGACAAACAAACAAAATCTCAAAGTTACATAGATGAATAGTGAAATAAATCGAGTGTCGTCAGTGAATACTGCAGGTATAAAATCAGCTCTATGGATAGAATTTGGCTCAACCAGAGCTTATACATAACAACTTAGAAAGATACAAAATTATGGCATATTTATTTTTTAGTATATACATTTTAAAAATTTGGTATCAATAAAGTTAATTGTGCCCATATGTTTCTAAAACAAATTTATTAAGAGTCTTTATCAGCACATATGAGAAGGAAAGTCATCAACATTTCGCTAACAGTCCAGACAGGCAGTTGGATCCTAATCCGACCACAAATGTATTTAAACAGAATTTTCAACAATATTAAAAATTACTAATTCAATTAATATCTGTCATCATTTTTTGTATGGCTAGCGTTAGTTCGAATTTTTCCTTCCACTAAACTTCCAGTAAACGCTTCAGGGTCTAGTTTACGCTATTATTTTACTTAAAGCTGTGGTAGAAGAGATAGATTTATACCATTACCAAGAGTATTAGTTATAACTAAAATTATGTTGATACATCGATTCTCGTCAGATCACCGAAGTTAAACGACGTTTGGTTTAGTTTGGTTTGTTTTACGGCATATCAACCGTCTATAGGGTTATTTAATGCCGAAGAATGTTGTCAAAGTTAATCTTATAAGTAGGATAATTATTTTATGTTTTTAGAAAACATTACTCTTAGAAAACAATTCTCTTAGAAAACAATTCTCTTAGAAAACAATTCTCTTAGAAAACAATTCTCTTAGAAAACATTACTCTTCTACAGTGTTAATCTTCTTTGTTCTCAGCACTATTGACCCTCAGCTACCGCTTTTTAGTATCTATTTGGGGGGAAATAAAAACGAGGAGTAAAGTTTTCATTTTTAGAAGAATCAGCTTGATCAATACGGTGGAGGATAAATTTATATATAGTAGCGTATGATGTGACCAGTCGATTGATCGGATCGGGCCTCTCCGACCTCCCGTCAAGCCGAGGTAGGGACCGAAGTGGAGTGTTGCAAAGCACGTGCCAATTTATGCAACCAGGCCACGGACTGCTCAACCACCAGTATCCCGTCCTAAGGCATCACGGGTCGCTACCCACAGCCTACAGATGGTTCCGTTTTCGGGAGGGGGTAACCCTCTACATGTGGTTGCGGTCGGCAAATTTGTGACCCACCGACAGGGCGAGTTAAGCGACGTTGAGCTGGTCATACTTAGATGGGTAACCATTTGGGAATACCAGGTGTATGTAAGCAAGAAGTCCACCCAGGTGTATAAATAGGTACCAGTTATGCTAGGAAGTGTAATCGACGACAGACTAGTGGACTGTCATGATGTGAACTTGCGTTTGTGTGCGTTAACTGCACAGGCTGTGATCGTCCGCTTGTTATTTTTATCAGAATTCACTGCTTGATTCGATACTTTCATGTGGTCTCGATCACTGCTGTAACAAATAGATTTCCCTTCCAAATAAAATCACAACTCAAGTTTGAAACAAGTACCAATATTTTATTTTGTAAAGTTACAATGATAATTGGTTACTCTATCGAACGGCACGCTTGCGGCCAGAATGACAAAATACAAAACAACAAATCAGTCCTTCCGCTTAAGGCTTCAACGACCCCTCTCTGTCTTTTAGACAAACCAACTGACCCCCTTTGCTCGTTTTGCTAGAATATATATAGATACCAATTTGACCACAACGCGACACCGCTCGAGATTTATCAGCTGTTAATCTATGGGCAGACAAGCTGACTAACCATGGGGGCGCATCATCTGGAACAAACATAACTTTTCTAAAATCTCAAGTAGTCCGCAATCACAGCATTGGACCTATTATACAAAAGGGCATCATTTCAAAGAGCTCAACCGATCTCTTAGCTAAATATGCTGTTTTTGCATCCTATTAAACATACAGCATTGGGTATATTTACATCAACGATAATTCAGATTATCTGTATTATTTTACGCTATAAGACCGGAGATAAACAGCGGGCTTGAGAGCCTGTTAGGTTGATAAAGGGTTACTATAACAAAGGTATTGCGAAAGTGGTGCAATAGTCCCAATGGAATTCGAACGTGACATGCTAAGCCCACAGTCTATGCCAGTAACCACTGCACCATCCATTCGAAGTTCATACCTTTCCAACAATATAATTAGTAAAGGACTACAATAGATCGCTTTTATATTTAACACCCTCTGTAAAAAATGACGGGAAAAATTATGCTTCGCCAGTGTTCGCACTAATACTCATAAACAATAACGTTTTAACCGGTGAAGTTTAAGAAAAAGGAAATAAGAAAGAAGACGTCTCAAACTGGAAAGTTTATAAAAAAGAAAGAAAACGTACCAATCGGTATATAAAAAAGAAAGAAAACATCTCATTATCAGAGTAAGCGATTTGGTGGGGGAATTTTCAGACGGTTTCGTCCGCCACGATTTTACTCGTGCCGGACGAAACCATTTCAAGTGTTTAGTGAAAGGGAGGAAGCAAAAAGATAGTCAGACGACCCTCACCGTCTGAAAATTCCCCCCACCAAATCGCTTACTCTATTTCCATAATGAGATGCTTTCGTTCTTTTTTATATACGAATATATATAGAATAAACGACAGACTCATACTTCCACACACACACCGTCCCCCTACTTACTGCAACCATGCTTGGCTATAACATATTTTAACCCCGACAATCTTCCTAGCTAAAATAGCCATATACTGAGAAATCCAAGCCATCAATCCCATTCATCCCTCGTCCTTTGAAGGAGACAAGACACTGCTGATAACACTAGTACCAAAATCATGTTTTTCATTCTCTGCTTGTTCACGTTAACATCTATACCGAAGTCTGAACAATTTCTGACATATCAAAATTAATATTCTGTATGATTTTTCAACATTGCTTTCTTCATCCTGAGGAAGCCTTTCAATAAAGACGAAACGTTGAAGAATACATAAATCACATAGGTTTTGGTTTGTCTTTTTTCATTTTACATTACGTCAGATCATTTTATCCTCACCTGTCTTCATATATATAAACAGTATGCCCTATAGAAAAATAGTTAGAGAATCTAGATAAAATCTAAAAGTGTATTCTTATCTAAATTTGACCGAGAAAGATAATGGTAGTTTTTCCTGATCTCTAAATGCACAGCTAAGGGGGATATGATGGAGATTTCGTCGGGGGCGGGCGATTATTTCAACTATTTTCAGTTTAATTTCAATTTAATTATGTATTAATTTAAATAGAAAACAATTATATTATTTAGTAACTTGTAAAAAAATCTGCAAGTCATTCTCGAAAACAAAATGCAAGTCATCCCTAAAATTCATCAGAGGGGGGCTGCAGAGAGGGGATTAAAAATTAATAGACGCTAATTCTCGGGAATTCCAGTATTGGCCTTGATTTTCTCGGTTTGAGACGAGTTCTAGGAAGGAGAAGTTCCACTCACCCAGGCTTTTCCTTGATACTCATGCCATTACTACAACTAATCCGGAAATGACGTCATAGGGAGTTGGAGAGGGGACGTCTCTAAACTTTTAGTTATTTGGTACAACAGGGCGCGTCTCTAAACTTTTAGTTCTTTGGTACAACAGGTGCGCTTCTTTAAACTTGTTGTTCTTTAGTACAACAGGGGCGCGTCTCTAAACCGTTATTTTTTTGGTACGACAGGGGCGCGTTTCTAAACTTTTAATTGTTTGGTACGACAGAAGCGCGTCTCTAAACATTTAGAGACGAATCAGATGAGAAAAGGGGAAGGAGAGGATTGAGGGTGGGGAAAGGGTGATGGTTAGAGAAAAGAAGAAAGATTGAAGTTTTTATATAAAGATGTTACACACACTATTTAATTTCTACTACTTCGTGTTTTATCGCCCTAGGCAACGCCGGGTAGCCCTGCTAGTATATATATATATATATATATATATATATATATATATATATATATATATATATATACATTGGGGTTTATTATAGAACAGAGTTTAGGTGGAAAAAAACTGTTGTATTTTTCTCACACCCATGAATTTTCATTCTCTGCACGTGAAAGGCTGCTGCTTTTGCTCTGCATTTGACAATACTAATAACAAAGAAATTAGTATAACTTTCACTTTTGCGAATTACTTCCCCTTAGTATCACTCTCACAGCCTTCTTTTTCTCTGTTCACTTTTAATTCGTCTTGTTTCAGCTTTATGTTTTTCCTTTTTCTAATCTTTTGTTACTTAAATTATTGTCTCTATGAACAAATTGATTCACGCCGTTGCCACCGCCACCAAAAATATCAGCAACAGCACGTCTGTGGTTTTACACTCTTTCATTCTCTAATCCCCCTCTCTATCTTTCTCTCTCTCTCTTTATCTCTCTTCACTCTCCCTATTTCTCTCCATCATTCTAAGTCATTCTCTCTCTCTCTTATATATATATATATATATATATATATATATATATATATATATATATATATATATATATAGTAACCCGAATATACAGCTGTTTCTCTGTATCACGGCTCTTCAGTGTGGCTAGAAATGACGAGTGGTTAAAACCCCGCCCATTTGATATTTATCGGGCATTTTACCTCTACGCTATTACGCTCGCCCCAAAAGTAAAGGAAATTATGATGTTTATATATGTTTATATTCTCATTATCAACTACCGAATGTGTTCTATTCTTTTACGAAGAGCTATGCATCACGCTAAGTAGAGATACAGATATATGTACACATACATAAATACATACATATATATATATATATATATATATATATATATATATATATATATATATATATATATATACCATTTATCTCCAACTCTCTCTCTCTTTCTCTCTCTTTCTCTTTCATTGATTTTTTCCCTTTTTTTCTTTAAAAGTTGGGGTCTCGTTTTTACATCTCAGCTATCGTAAGGCTCGTGTTCGGAAGAAGCCACCCCAACACCGTCCTCATCTTCTTCTGAAAACCAGCACCAACCATGTTGCAATCCTGACTGATCGCACCCAGTTACCCCCCTTCTTTCTCTCTCACTCTCACTCACCCTTCGCCCCCCTCTTTTACATAGCTACCACAAACGACTGTTTCACTGTTTTTCCCCCATTTTCTTTTCATTTATGAAATCAATAGTTGCCGTTGTAACCGCTTGTTTGTTACTTGACAATGGTGCCTGGGTGTGTGGTGCAAGCACATCCCCGGTGACTGCTCCAATGCAAGGTTTCGGATTCTGTTCCTCTTACCGACTGCTAGAACAACTCTTGCTTCTACCAAACACTTGCTGATAAAGCACAAGCATGAAACTCCCAGGTAGAGATTCGGGCTGCTTAAGTCTATTAAACTTGTAACCAGTGTCGGTGCTACCTTACACCAATCTCAAAGACAGAGGAGTCCCGAGGAAGGATCGCATACTCAGCGCTCTGGAAATCGACTTGGTTTTATTTTGTAATCCTTAATTTTAAATGTAGTAATTGGAAATGATATGAGGTCGCTGTTAACAGTAACAACACTTTTAAACGTTACTGCGCAAAATTAAATTCCGTCAAACTTTCACTCTTTTAAGCCTCTAGGGTTGAATTTCACTCCAGACTTGAAATGGAAGATTTACATCAAATCCATTGCTAAGGTCACAGAAAAAAAATGTCGGATCTTTCTACCGCTCCAGACAGTACCTCACTCCTAACGCAAGAGCCAGATGCGCCCTTAGATAGAATACTGTTGCCACATCTGGGGAGGTGCCTATCAGAGCACTTTCTCCTGCTTTAACAGAGTACAGAATCGACTTCAAAATTTGGGGACGATCTCTTCTCTTCCATGCAGACTCTTTTTCTACAGAAGAGACATTACTAGTCTTTTTCTACTCGATCGTTATTCTCATGGTAGGGTGCTCGACTGAGCTCCAATCTTTGGTTCCCTTCTGTAAAACATTCACAGCAAAAACTCGTCTAGCTGTAACCACTGTAAAGAATGTTCCTTATTTCCTCCGTGTACCTAAAACGAAAGGGAACTACCATGAACAAAGTTTATTTCCAAGAACTTCTCATCTATGAAATACAATACCGCGGTGCTGCTTCCCAGCTGAGTACAACATAATCGTTTTAAACCCCAATGTTAATAAATTATTGTCAAGCCGCTCACCTAAATAATCAAAATCTGACCATTTAAACCATCGTTTCCAATCCTCTCATAGTGTTGTTCATCGCTAATTGACAATCTCATCAACTCTTATCTTCGAGTGATATGCGGTGAGTCATTAGTATAAAAAAAAACCTACGATGTTAAATTTGACAACTTGTATTTCTTTATGAAAATATATAATGTCTTGAATAAATGCTACAATAACAAGAACATAAGTCAGTGGTGAGACGGCATATCCCTGCCTGACAACGTAAGAATGGGAAAAAGTCTTATCTGGATCTCCCCCTCTATATTGTATGAAGTATCCTCATGGAACCGTGATAATTCAAAAACTATTTATTTAATCAGGCTGACATTTTGCATGAGGGTTACTGCTATCAAATAGCATCAGATCCATACATCAAATTTTGAAAAATCGGAAGTTTAAATTCCGTCAAATTTTCGATCATGACCGAACTTTGCAAGGTCAAAGTCATATAAGATGAGGTACTTCTTTGGTTACTTGTGCCGAGTAGCGAGTCTCTACGATAAACAGAACCGAGGTTATAGCCAAAAGTGTGACTTTCACCGTTTCTGTGACCTTGAACTTGACCTTTGATCTAGATATACTAAATTAAATCAGGTCTAAGTTAGACCAGGGCTAATATGGTCAAGCGATGTGGACGCTAGGTTGTACATAAGCAAACAAACTCGACCGAAAACATAACGTGCTTGATGGAAGTAATAATTTGTAGTAAATCATACTGGGATTTTTGGTGCTTAAAAAGAATTAACACGTTGCTATGTTTACAGAGAATAGTCACCTAATATAGCATTTTTTTCACGCTCATAGCATTTGTTCATAGCAGCCTGGGGAATCCTTCGCACATTCTGATTCTATAATCTGGTTCGCTAGGACGGGGAAACCTTTTTGTCGGAATGAGGCGTAGTTGAGGTCGGTCCTAGGAGCACTCCTCCCATTCATTACCTTCTTCTTTGGGGGAGGAGGTTAATTTATTGTCGGTCGTTTAAAGCAGCCTTACCGAGAAATGCCGATGGGTCCGTTCTCGATTATGTTTTACCTTTCCAAAGTACTCCCTCAGGGTAGCTGGAACCTGACATGAGGATACTTCACTCTACAAGTAAACCCTGACCAAATATTCAAATTTACATAGTATTTGAAGCCCAAATCAGATCCCCTCAGCACAGCTATACACTGGCTACTCCACGTGGATAAAGGTAGGCACGAGGTCCGTTTTTCATGTTGGCAAAATCTAGCAGCTGCCCTAAAAGGGGCACGCCGGAATAAGAGCAAAATAAAAATTGCTGCAGTCTAGAAGGTTTTATCTTTTTCTAACTAAGGCAAGAACATATACTAGACTTTGGTCCTCGGTCGTGTTGAGTGAGTCGTTTTGATTTTTTTCGGGTAGACTAGTATATTCCTAATAAAGGAGACGACGACAATTGTAATTTTGAACTAGATTTTATTTGACAATATTTCTTAGATGAACTATTATTATTTATATCTTTTACGTACTAGTTTCTATCGTAACCTCTTAAGTGGACCAAGTATAGAGCTTAGCACGAGTTTCGGACCGTTAATAAAGAAAGACAAGATAATGCCACGATTAGAAATAATCATCTATTCTATAATAAAGATCAGTGTGTATCTTGTTGTGTACAAAAAAGTTTAAATTTTTCTTCTTGAAAAAAATGTGTAATTGTTAAAATATTTATTTTTCTATTGTATGCTTTTTATATATGAGGCATATATAAAAAGCATACAATAGAAAAAGAAATATTTTAACAATTACACATTTTTTTCAAGAAGAAAAATTTAAACTTTTTTTGTAAATGTAAACGGTCTTTATTTCCTTTATTGTGCACCTTTGTATGTTCGATATAATTACTTTGTAACCTATTTTAAGTGGATTGTAATTATCATATCCTAACCCTCCATCAACCTCTCGAATTTATGTATAACTGAGTAATGCCTGCACTCTAGGCATGCTATGTTTTAACTGCGAACTTGTGTCTATTCCCCTTGCTGATGAAGACTTGATATAAATAAAACATCTATATCGTATCAGAAACGATCGTACACAAAATTGTTGTTTATGTTGAATCCTTGGAACGTACGTAAATGAATATGTCTTAAATTTATTTATCTCGTATCTATTGTGTGTGTGTTTTCCTAAACTAATTAACGGATCATTATGAATTTTGGAATATATATTCTAAAAGATACAGTGGCAAACATGGGCATATTATTCTCTTTTTTGTAAATGTTAACATTTAGGGGGTGCATATCTATAAATATTTTTTTGTTTTTATGAACCGATCATTATACATTTTTGAAATATATATTCTCGGCAACCTGTTGATGGGCACATTATTATTTTTTTCAAATTCACGAGTGCGCTCACCAAAACTCGCACCCGGCCCCAACAAACTTTTAATCTTCTAAACTAATGAGAACCGATCATTATCAATGTTGGAATATATATTCTAGGCAATACGGTGAGTAACATCAGCGCATCATGTTTTTGTAAATGCTAACATTTTGGGAGTGCACATATTCAAAGTTATTTTTATGAACCGATCATTATGAATTTTGGAATATATATTCTCGGTAAATTGGTTAGTAACATGTGCACATTATTTTTTGTACACCTTCTATTCATAAGGTGCGCCCACCCAAACTAACGCCCGCCTCCAAACTACTTTTTAAATGAGTTAGACACAAAATATTTAATAGAGAAAAGAATTGCTCTACACCAAATTAGAAATGTATTATAAAGTAATACATTTTTAAAAGGATTGGTGCACGCGCGTGATCATCAATAACATATATGTGCTTGGTTAAATCCTAAACTATTGAACTTATTATGGAATGTGTATTCTGTGCAACAGGGTGAGTAACGTGGGAACATTATTATTTTTTTAAACTTCACCATTTAGGTTGTGCCACCGAAACCGTACCATACCCCACAAAGAAAGAAAATATTAAAATTAAAACTAATGCTATATCTATTGCGTATACCTATCCTGTGATAAGTATTCTACTAATATATATATATATATATATATATATATATATATATATATATATATATATATATATATATATATATAACTTCCATCCCGTCACGCAAAACGTTAGCGAATCGTCGTGTGCCTTTTGCTAGACTCCGGAATGTCTAGTGGTGAGGAGGAGCTAGAACTCAAACGGAAAGTCAAACTTACCCGGCCGTCTTAAATAAATTCGGAAAGAAATCCTCTACTCTATTATAAAAAAGTCTACGGGGGTTGTTTTGTGGGGGGAGGGGGTGTCTTTCGATCATCGGAAATGATAATAATAATTTATATATGAGAAATTAAATTACTGACTTTATATGAATATTTTAGTAATATATTTAGAAAACAATGGCGGAGAACATGCAATTTAGTTTGCGAAGGATTCCACAGATATATCGGAAAAAGATATCAATATTATACCAAGCTGCCGTGCAACAGTTCTCATTAGCGACGGTGAGCAATGGACTAAAATACAGAGAAAACGGATCTTTCAATGTTTCTATGGAATCGCTAGACTCCGTAGAAGCATCTAATCTAGTAGGTCTATATATATTAAGAAATATTACTATGAATTATAACATAGATGTATAAGATATAGGTTTATATAGAGATGACGGTCTAATGGTAGTCAAGGAATCTACTAGCACGAAATGCGACAAAATCAGAAAAATAATTCATAAAGAAAATGAATAAACTAGGACTTAAGGTTATGTGAAACAAGTTAAATTTCTTGATGTTACATGTAACCTACCTGATAACAAATATAAACCTTTCATGAAAGAAAACTCCACAATCAAACCACCCTCCTTCAATAATTAAACACATACCCAAGTCAATAGAAAGAAAAATAAGTAATAACTCATCAGACGAGACAACGTTTAACAACTATAAGAACATTTAAAACACTGCCTTACAGAATAGCGGGTATATAAATGTTGATATAAAATATAAGAATATAACAACAAATGCGAACAACCTTAGAAATCGAAGGCGGAAAACAATCTGGTTTATACCCCCTTTAATATGATGTTAAAAACAAAAATTGGTAATAAATTCCTACAACTTTTCCCACCTGTTAACGCACTGCATAAGCTATTTAATAAGAATACATTAAAACTAAGTTACAGTTGCACTGATAACCTAGAAAGAATAATTTAAAAAACACTACAATAAAATACTTAAAATGAAGGATACAAATAATGACATTGACGGTAATTCAACCACTAATGATTGTAATTGTCAGAAACAGGATGAATGTCCCTACAAAAAATTGCGTCACGTCATCAGTAATATATTGTGCTAAAATTTACACTGCTGAAAATCCAGGCGATAATAAGTTCTATATATGAAGCACGACAAGGAGTTTTAAGGATAGATATTACATGTACAAATTATCTTTTAGAAATAAAAAATACAGTAACACTTCATTGTCCCGATATTTTTGGAAAAAAAAAATAAGTAGATGGATTTTCTTTCATTTTTTACTTTGATCCTTTGATCAAAGTAAAAATGAAAAAAATCTGTTCTCATTATATTTTTATTAATAAATATCGCATCATCTAAACATGTTTTTAAGGCTATTAGCGTCATATGTATATATATATATATATATATATATATATATATATATATATATATATATATATATATGCGTGTGTGTTTCTGCGCGTGCGTGTGTTTTATTTTGAATTTTATAAAATTAAATTGTAAGTTTACTTATATTAATATATCGGTTCTCGCTGGCGATGGCGATGTCTCTTAAAAGTCTACTTCTTTTTCTTATGCGTTAATTCCGAGATATAGCTTATTTCATTGTATTATTGTTTGATTAATTTCAATTGTTGGAATTTCTAATCCTCACGCGAATACCGAAAGGCACTTAGGAACCATTGCACAATTAGAAACTTCTTGTTGTCGCCGTTGTTGTTGTCGTCCATTAACAGAAATTACAGAAAACAGTTCCTTGAATTGGATCCCGTCTGAAAATCATCGCTAATGGATGTTTCTCCTCAACTTCTTCGCAGACTAATCAAAACGACAATGTTTGAAAACTGAGAAAAAAATATCATGCAATTGTTTAGTTCAATTGATAGACTTACCGTGCCAAAAATAATTTCTTTAAGAACACCTCTCGGAAGTATTTCACTTCTTCTGTTCGTGTCTTTGAAGCATGTGGTCATACGACAATTTCCCACTTTTACGCAGATCTTTACATTATTGTTGTACTCTGCAGGGTGCTTCTGAGCCAAGGAGAAGGCCCCAAAGGAGAGGTTCCAATATCAGTGTGAGGTGGGCATTCTATAGTCCTCTGGTTCACAGTTGTAGTCTAGTCTCTACCTGAATTATTGTTAGGTGGTCAACATGGCTGAGGATGCTTCTCCTAGATTTCAGTCGTTGATCCGTTAGTTCAAGTCAATGAAGGAGGTGGCGTTCATCACACGTAGCCTTAGTGATCTCTACTCGGCTGGCAACTTCCCGTCTCACATCTGCATATTTCTGTTAAGCAGTGCATAGAGCGCTCAGAGTCGGTCACCCTGTATCAGACCGGTTTATGTGAAAATGAAGAATGAAGCAAATGCAGAGTAATTTTTAAAACAGGATCAGAACATAGAAGTCACAGAGTACATGAGCGGGTAGCGAAAGGATTTAAAACGTTACATTCGGCCGCATGCGTGAAAACCAAAAAGAGATTAGAAAGTTTGGCTTTACTTTCGACAGCCTCGTAACTCTCGCTTCCCTTATTTTGTCCTGTACTCCTCACATTCCATGAGCGATGTTTCTGACAAAGGGAGAAGAATTGCTGTTTTCTAGGTCAGAATCTATCCATTTGACACGCTTAACTCGTTGGCTAGTTTTTTTACCTTGAAGTAGTATTTTTTAGCTACTTACATCAAGTGGCTTCATGCCTTGTCTGTGGCGATTTCCATAAATAAAAAGGGAACAAAACGTTGAATCAGCCTATTTCTATTCCTACGCGAAATAGATCGGACACCAAAAAACGTTATAACCCGGTTCGCCTTAATCAAACACAGAATAACGAAGATAGACTTAATGACACAAGCAAAAGATATCAGTTTATTTTCGTAAGATTGTGTTGGAGTTATTCATTCGTATTCAACATTTCCTCACACGGGTTTTTTTTTAAATTCAATATATCTTTTTATTCATTTGGGGTATTTTGCAGAAAAGCGCCGCTACTAATGGGAACATGAGTTTCGCAAAAAAAAAAAAAACATGGAAAGAATACCAAACGTCGGATTATTTCCTCGAGTTTTCGAATTTTAATCGCTCTTGTGGAAGAAGTTTCCTTATGATGTCGATGGTCACTGTGTAAGGGTAAACAAACATATTACTGCAAGAATTGAAATATAACAACATTGATTTCTTTTGGGTGTCTCTGAAAGGAAAGAGGGTAGGGTTTCTTTTTAACTGCAACAGTTAAATAGTAGTTCTGACGCTGGTCGAAAAAGTGTGCGTATGCGTCTTTCTCATTGTGTGTATTTTCTACCACGAGTTTGCGGTAGTATCATTTGTGATACTAACACAGTTTTTTTATATCCGCTTAATATCGGGCCGACAAAGAGGCTATGGTAAAAATTTCGTTGTATTTAACTTCTCGTAATTGGTAACGTTGTTTGTTACATGTTTTCTGGTTGGTCCCAAAATAAATGAATTAAATATTTGAATTTGGAGACTGCTTTTGCACAAAAATACTCAGTTTTTTGCTAATTAAATCTGACACTTTCTTCATGATAGTCACTGTAAGCGTGTATTGGGGTGGCTTTGATACGCTCTCGAATACATGTACGTTACCCTAAGTTCGGTGGAGTTCCTTTTACTATACCCCTGAATTATACGTCCGTCAACTTAAACTGGGTGGAGGGTTTTAATAATAACTAAATTATACGTCTGTCACTGCAAACTTTAATATAGCTTTAAATTATACGTCCGTCATTTAAAGTTAGATGCAGTATCTTTGTTATACCTCTCAATAATAGGTTAGTTACCCAGGTCGGTGGTGTGTTAACCTATAGTTCTCAATAATACACCTATCACTAGCGTATTTTAAGATCTTACTATCCACATTTAAAATACTAACAGAAAAGGTACTGTCACGTGATTAACATGAATTTCACATTTTTCTAACTCTTTTCAGATAGAAAATGGCCTGACCACTTTGATCTCTTCTCTCGCTGAATTCTGACTGGTCCATCCAATAATATAAGATACACTTACATCAACAAGTTTGACAATCCATCATGGAGGTTGCTGTGATGAAGTGAACACCGACGTGGACATATGAGTTGAGTTCGAATCCTGTCGGTTCCGTAGCCGCACTTTCACTTATCCATAAGTTGTTAACCTTCACGTGGTTTTTGTAAGTACTTGATTACAAAAAGAACTAAGGAATCCAATGCCAACATTCAAAAGTCGTACAATGCAGATTCGAACGAACTTACGTGTGTTACTACTGATTATATAACATGACGATGCTGTTGCGTCCATCTTGCAAGGGCATAATCTACAGGATGGCAAATAGAGCCCTTATCTACTCGCCTCCAAACAAGGGCAGAGTTAGATACTAGGTCAGATTTTAATGTGGGAAAAATCCGGCTTCCCAAAAAGGGCCACCCTAAATTAGAAAAAAAATTTAAATTGCCTCAGTCTAGAAAGATTTCTCTTTCACTCACCAAAAACAGTAAATTTGAAGTACTGTCAGAACATTTACTATACTTTGCTCCTAGTCAAATGGCCAAGGCAGAATAGAGTCATTTACATACAACAACTAAAAATGGATCGGTTTGTTTTGGATCTCAAGAAAAAACGATGAATTGAAATGCTGATTGTGTAGTATACAAGGCGGGACCGTCCGCTTAGAAGATCTTCCTGACATCGATTTCTTTTTAATTGGCTTTGTGGCGTAAAATGTAATTGACAAGGTAAGTTCACTGGATATAACAACGTTTGATTTGTTTTCGTTGATTAAATATATATTTAAAATTATCAAATAGTGCTTTTTGTACAGAAAAGAAACAAATAAAAAAATTAAATAATTTTATCTGGGATTTGTTTATTTTATTTACTTATTTGTTGTTGATGACAATAAAAACGTATAATCAATGTTCGATATTTTTCTATTTTACGGCATATGAATCCTTTTAGGTTTGATAATATATAATTTTATCTTGAATATGTGCGTTTTATTTACTTATTTGTTTTTTGATGAAAATTAAAAATACAATACATTTTCGAGATTGTAATTGTTTTTTTGTTGTTGTTGTTACTTTGCCGTCTTTTATGGTATATCAACTTATTTGGATTATATAATACCCTAAATAGAATGTACATTATAAATGATTCATTATTATTTTACCAATACCTGGAGAATGAAATTATGGCGTCATACTTTTCTCAA
>OY744531.1:60173142-60195642 GCA_963556195.1 Sepiola atlantica
TTAAAAGTACTTTTGAATCCTCGTAATATTTTTATAATAGGGTAGATAATTTAAGAAATAAAATAAATGAATAATAGCTGCTTTCGGAGTTTTGATTCATGTCTAGGTAACTATAAACTAGTTTCGTTGTAAGGGGCATACTCCCCCTTAGTTTCGTATTAAATAGAAACTTACTACTAAGTGAAGAAATCTGGACAATTAATCTTATCTTAGTGTTAATTTAAACCATTTATGAATAAATAATACACATCTCTAAAAAAACACCGAAGTATAACAATCTTAATAGTTGCTTGAATGTATGGCTGAATGTATATAGCTAGATCTCAACTGATGAACTTAAAAGAGACCAGCTCCGAAGTTAACTTCGTATACAAATGACCTAAATAGGCATTTGAAGGGTAATTGATGTAACTTTAAGAAAAGTAAAAAATTACCCTCTAGTGAATTCGAATTTTTATAAATAAATTATAGAACTTATTAACTATTTCAAGAAATATTACTGAATACAAATTTATCAATGTCTAAACAACTTTTAGGATGTACTAGCGCTGAACGGAAAATATTCAAAATGGCGTACTAATGGGTTCCTCCACATGTGATTTTGCTCTTTTCTTTGCTTTTTATTTGTTTTCACCCAAAAATGAACCACTGTATAGTGTAGCTTTTTACAAGACACTTTAATCCAAGAACTTTTTAAATCTTTGTTATTTTTCCTGATAATTTTGTAATGTTGCAGAGACGATGTTGACATAAAAATGTTGTTTGGCTCACGACAAATGAAACAGACCGTAAAACATATATCTCACAGAAATGTAATGTTTTTGGGAAATGTGAAAAAATAAAAATAAAAATAAAAAAATAAAAAAATGGTTATTGGAATATAAAATGAACCTGACTTATATATTTTCTGTTATTACTAATTGGCAATAATCGAGCTGACTCTTTTAAAGAGACTGCAAAGTAAAAAAGCACTGATATTATATGTTAATACATATATTGTCATTAATAATTATATGTATATATATGTATATATATATATATATATATATATATAATAAATATTTGTTATTGTTTATTATCTATGTACGTATTCGTTTCGTCCTTTTTCAACCGGGACTCATCAGCATAGATGTATGACTATTCACTACCGGTCATGCGATTCGAAACCCCGGACCTCAAGTATTTTTCAACTCCAGTCCGACGTCGCTAATCGCTGGGCCAATTGTAAACAGCGAATAAGCTATGATAATTTTAACACTTTAACGGCGGCTTTGACGTCGAGGCATTCTACTTCTATTAAGGGAAGGAATGATGCATTATAAGCAAGTGACGTCATGCTGTTTTAATACTACCAATTACAGTGCTCTACTTTCAAGGAGCGACAAATAATATATATATATATATATATATATATATATATATATATATATATATATATATATATATATATATATATATATATACAGTGTAACCCAAATTAGAGTCTGTGTTAATGTATATAAATTAGACACAGATATAAGAGAACCCCGGATATAAGAGAGATTTTATCTTGTCCCGTCTTCCCCGATATAAGAGAGTTCATTTTGAGTGACAGTGTGATGTCGTAAATCAGGGGTAGCGTCACCCGCTTTTTGCCGACTTTGCTTGTCGTTGCATTTATCTAGACAGCACTTTCACTTTACCCACTATTCTGTTGAGTAAGAAGTTTGTTTGTTTGTTTGTTAATTTTTCCACTGAAAACCGTTTGCTTGCGATCATTACGATTAGTGATGTCGGCGTCGGCGTCTCAACGAAAAACTCTGAGCATTTCTGAACATTTTGAGCTCATCGACAATGTCAAAGTAAAGAAACTCAAACTGGGCGCTGCGGCCAAAAATTACGGAATCGGTTATTCAACAACAGCAAAAATTCTCAAGAAAGAAGACGATCTCAGATCTTGCATGCAAATGGACGGAAACACTAATCGCAAACGAAACGCCAATCCGTGCACAGGGACGTTAACGAAGTTCTTACACAATGGTTTACGTAAGCATGTGCTCATGGAGCTACGGTCACTGATCACGTCATTAGGCAGAAAGCATCACAACTGGCTGTAAATCTTGAAGTTGATTTTGAACCGAGCAATGCTCATGCACTGGAAGCAGGCCAATAATGTTTCGTTCAACAAATTTCACGGCGAATCAACGTCAGCAGATCACGTTTCTGCCAACAAATGGGTGACAAACGTTGTGCCGCAACTTTTTCGTGGATATGATCCAAAAGATGTTTGGAACTGTGATGAAACGGGACGTTTCTACAAAGCCATGTCGTCTGGATCTTTGCGATTTGCCGGCGACGAACATTCAAATGGGACAAAAGTTCCCAAAAACAGACTCACGATGCTTCAGTTCACAAACATGGACGACAGTGAAAAGCAAGCTGTAGTTGTTGGTAAGTCGGCAAAACCACGCTACTTTAAAAATGTCAAAACTCTGTCGTTTACTTACTTCGCTAATCGTAAAGCCTGGATGACTGACTACTGACGTTATGAAA
Source organism: Sepiola atlantica (assembly GCA_963556195.1). Taxonomy (NCBI): domain Eukaryota; kingdom Metazoa; phylum Mollusca; class Cephalopoda; order Sepiida; family Sepiolidae; genus Sepiola; species Sepiola atlantica. The sequence continues at coordinate 60,175,675 of OY744531.1, forward strand.
ACGCTTGATCGAAAAATGATTGCTCAAAATCGAAAAATTATTCTGTTTTTGAACAATGCAACTTGTCATAACTTACTGCCGGGTACTAATCTGTCAAACATCAAATTGTCGCCCATGCTACCAAATACCACCAGTCTCATTCAACCTTTTGATCAAGACATCATTCTTTCATTCAAAGCGTATTATCGTCTGGAACTTGTTCAAATGCAAATCGCAGCGATCGATGCTACAACGCCAGTGCCGCTATCAAGCAGATCACTGTTTTGAAGGCCATGCACATGATGAAACGAGCACTTTTCATGGTCAAACCGTCAACAATTCAAAATTGTTTTAAAAAGGCCGGCTTTGTCATTGAATCACAGGCTGAAGTGGAAGAAATACTCGACGAAAATGATTAAGTTTCTCCATCATCGGGCATGGAGCAAACAGATTTTGACGAATTTATCAGCTTCAACGACAGTACACAATGTTATGAAGAAATAACTGACACGGACTTCACACGTAGTATAAAATCGGATGATCAAGATTTAACGAAGATGATAATGCTGAAAGCGTAAGATAATGCTGAAAGCGTAAGTTCTGAATTTTCTAAAAGTGGCAAACCAGTGCCAAATTCTCTGGCTGCATTGAACGCGCTTGAAACTCTGACAGCCTACTTTGAAGCAAAAAGCAGTAATCCTGATGGCGCATTGAAAATGATTTACGGACTGTATGAAAGTGTTCATTACGTTAACAAAGACATTTCTGTACAATCAAAAATTACTGACTTTTCTTAGGAAAAAGTAAATTTTGACTGAATTATTTGTGAAAACTGATTGAAAATGTATTTTTGTCTGTGCTTTTGTGTTTTTTTATGTCTATAACTGTTAAATAAACTAGTGTTCTGTACATAAAAAGCGTTATATGAAGTGTTCCCATACTTACCTAAACAAAATAGACCAAACCCAGATATAAGAGAAACCGGGATATAAGAGACTTCTTCTCCGGTCCTGACAGCTCTCGTATATCCGGGTTACACTGTGTATATATATATATATATATATATATATATATATATATATATATATATATATATATATATATATATATATATATATATATATATATATAACAAAAATAACACAAAGGAGAACGAAAATATAAACAATACAAATAGAAATAAATAAAACACTAATAGTAACCACCTGAATAGAAATTAAAATGTTAACAATGAAGAGAAAAGATGTAACTGCATAAATCGTACACTTTGTCCACTACAAAATAAATGTCTAACTAAAAGTATTGTATACCAAGCCACAATATTTGCCAAGGAACGACCGAATAACAAGAAGTAATACCTGGGTATTACCTCCCTAGATTTTAAATATAGAAATTATGCCTCCAAAAGCACATTTAAAAACAGAGAACGTCGAATTAAAACAGCACTAGTAAACCACTATTGGGAGCTCAAAGACAATGGACGCTCACCAATAATTGAATGGAAAATAATACGACAGGCCAGTACATGTAGAAATTTAGACGACCCGTGTAGATTATGCCTGAATGAAAAATTTGCAATCCTAAATTTTAAAGACGCTCGAAATCTATTAAACTGTAGAACTGAGATAGCAAACAGCTGCCTACACAGAAATAAACAAAAACTAAACTAAACAAAAACCTAAAATAGAAATACAAGAAACCACGTGTTAAAATAAAATAAAATAAATTCACCCATTATATTGACAAAACAAAGGAAACGGGATATAGGCCAATCTATAGAAAAAAGAACAATAGAACAGGATATAGGAAGAAAGTAACAATAACCACACCTTTGTTCATGGGAAGCCCAACGATTGGCTGAGAGAACAACAAAGAATCTGATTGATTAACTAGCCAGCCGTGTATATAAAAAAAACTGGCAAAATAACTACATGCATTTTAGCCTGAAGATTCACCCGGGAGTCTCTGTGTAGCTTAATTGCCATAAATATATTTTCATAGCTTACTACCTAGCTCTACTTACGTATCAAGCACTGTTGAAGTAAATACTGCAAATTTATACATAAAAAATTATATCTCCTTATACAATTTTATGCGGATACATGAAATACTAATATATATATATATATATATATATATATATATGTATATATATGTATGTATATGTATGTATGTATATATATATGTATATATATATGTGTGCATATGTATGTATGTATATATATATGTATGTGTATATATATATGTGTATATATAGATATGTATATATAGAGATATGTCTGCTCCTACTTCCATCTCTCTTTCTTTCCCTATCACTATTTCCATCGCACTCCATCACACACGGTAATGTTCTCCCTTCCCACCTTTCTGTTCATTTCGTCATCTCTGAAGGAAATACCTTAACTTACATATCAGTGACGTCAGAAATAATCTGATAAAATCGATGCCACTGTGTGAGAGAACAAACGCGGCTCATGTAACACAAACTGTAGCATTTTTAGTATGACTAGCACAATTGGTAGTACAAGTAGCAGTTTTAAACAATACAGGCAACGCCGAGCTGCACTTCCCTTCGATTGTCTCGAAACTGTCTCGTTCGAAACTGAAAAGAATTTTAGAAAATGAAAAGTTAAACTCGTACTGTTAAAAAAATTCTTCTTCTCACAAAGCTTATAGACAGCACTTAACATTCTATTACGAGCAAACACGTTTTTTTATTCTCATTTTTTATTTCTATAATTTTGAAGTTCCGTGGAACGCAATACTACGTGACTGCTTCCTAACGTGTTCGTTTTCAAGTTCAATGTAAAAAAATTCTTGTGGGTCCACCCCTTTAAGTAAACAAATTTTGTCCAGATCCCACCACCGTCTGCAATCAACAACGTTTTTGTCTCACCATCCACCTGACACAAACACATTAACCCTTGCCATCGAGTGGTTTGTGGCCTCGATAAGTGGTGACTCGTTAGTCAAAACAATAAATGAATTAAAAATGTTACAAAATAAAATGCAATGGAACGTTTATGGATATCCGATGAATCAATATCAGTATTCGATTCCTCGTAAAATTATAGTCAATAAAAATTGCGTGTAACTTTATTTGTGGGTTTTATTTTCAATTACATCCCTGGACAACTGGACAAACGGGCAAGGACATGGGGCACCATAAATATAGTATATTTATTTGCCCTCTCTGCATGGGGTTAGACATAAGTTCGAGTGAGGTTGTGAAAAGCCAGCCCTCGACGTGAAGTGCTAGAGCAGACCCGTTGGTATTCTCCGATTAGCAATAAACGAACCCCTTCTCAGAGAGAAGGTGACGCCTGGGTTGGTGGATATGTGAGGACTGAACAGCACCATACCTCAGGCCGACAGCTACAAAGCCACTGTCGGACTGATTGTCGAAAACATATCTTCGATTCGTACGAACAACACTTACTCAAGCTCAGCCAGGTAAGTATATATTCCGACTAACAAATTGACTGTCAATGCAAAGAGATTTTAAGCTTCTTCTAAATTAGTAGAAATTATAAATACAAACATATGTGCGCGTCATCTGGATGTAAATATTTAAAAGTTTTACTAAAAAGCACATATAAAATAAATAATAATAATAATAATAATAATAATAATAATAATAATAATAATAATAATAATACCACTACCACCACCACCAACAACAACAATGTGGAAAGACCTAAAGGCACAACTAAAAGAACATATCTACCACCGCCTTAAAAATCGTGGGCAAGTTCCCAAGGAACGTAAAAGATTCCGGAAAGGGAAAAGATGGACGCATGATCTGTTATACATAGATCAAAATATCCTGAAGGGGGTAAAAAGCAGAAAAACGAGCATAGTCATAGAGAATGGATTACCTACAAGAAAGACTACGACAAAATTGTTCAAGCATAGATAATTGAATGCTTAACAATGTACAAAATATCTGACAACATTATTAAACTACTTAAAAACAATAGGGACATATAGACTGGAACTAATATCTTTTAAGGAGACTCTCTATCACCACTACTGTTCATCATAGCCATGATGCCACTTAACTACACAGTAAGGAAATGTGATGAGTGATACAAGTTTGTAGACACATAAAAAATAAACGACCTCATGTATATGGACGACTTGAAGCTATTTGCAAACATCAAAACAAGAAACTGGACAAGCTGATAAATTGAAAAGTGTGCTCGGCTAGAGATCGAAAACAAGAAAACTGGAGACAGCGGAGGGCATGTGACTGTCCAACCAAGAGGGGATGAGGGCACTTGACAAACATAATTATTATATTTGGGAGATATGGAAGCAAACACTATTAAATCTATAGAAATGAAAAGGAATATTAGAAAAAATACCTGAGAACAACAAGAAAACTCTTATAAACGAAATTATATAGAAGAAATTTAATAAAAGAAATAAACACCTGAGCAGTATCACTAATAAGATAATCTGAACGATTCATAAACTTGAGGAAAGAAGACTAGGAAACTAATGGCATTGAACACTGCACTATACCGGAACAATGATAGCAATCGACTCTACGTAAAAAAGAACGGAAGAGGACTGGTAAGTATAGAAGACTGTGTGGAACACAAAAAGAATGTGAAAAATATATAACGAAACCACACAAAGGCTGATCACCACAGCAAGAGAAACCGTCAAAATAAACAACACAGGAAGTAGCGAAATCAGAAACAAAAAGACGAGAAAAGAAAAGTGGGAAGAGAAACAACTACGTGGACAATTCATAAGAATGGCAAGAGAAAAGAATCTCGAAAACACATGGAAAGGACACTTGAACAGAAAAACGGAATCACTACTGACAGCTACACAGAACAATGCGATTAGAACTAACCACATTAAAGTTAAAATAGATCAAACCCAGGAAACAGTAAACGTAAATCATATAATAAGTGAATGCAGCAAATTACCATCAAAAGAATACACGAATAGACACGACTGCATGGAGAAAGCAGTACACTGGGTACTATGCAAACGACTGCATTTTGAACACGCAAACAAATGGTGCATACACAAACCAGGGGCAGTTCTAGAAAAACGAAATTTACAAAATCCTCTGCGACATGGGGATACAAAGAGATAGACTCATCCAAGCGAGGTGACTGGACGTGATAATAATTAACAAGAAGGAAGAATCTGGCAAATTGTAGATTTTGCCGTCATAACAAACTACAGAGTAAAGATCAAGCTACGAAAAAACGAAACAAATACATGGAACTTACCAGAGAACTAAAATAAATATGGAACATGAAGAAAGTCAATATAATACAAATAATCGTAGGAGCACTAGGTACAGTCCCGAAAAAACTTGAAAAAAGACTGGGAGAAATTGGAATAAAAGGAAAGACTGAGACGGCAATGATGAAAACGGCTGAAATCTAAAGGAAAATGCTTGAATGCAGAAACCAACCCACATAAACTACGAACACTAATCAGCCACATATAAGTTGCAATAGAAATAAAACAAAACATGGAAGAAACATCACGTGGACGAAACTGCAAGAATTTTTATGAACTTCCCCCACCCATCTAAAAAAAGTTACGACACCAGCTTCGGCTGCTACCACACTAAAATAGTCAGAAAGGGTCAAGGAAGATGGAAAATCGAGAAAGGATAGCACTAACAAGACTTCCACTGGAAGAATGTGCAGAGTACTGGGACCTTGAGGAGGCTTGTTGCCACCCAAATCCCAGCGAGAAACCAATGGTAAGCAGCTTTTGCGATAATGCAAGGTCGTTTGCGATGGTTATCGAAATAGGTGGAGAGTACTGGAAGATTTGTTGTCACTCAGACTCCAGGAACATCATCGGTTATTGTTAGTGAGCAATCACTGATTATGACGTGTGTGAAAACTCTTAGTGAGTAAATAATAATAATAATAATAATAATAATAATAATAATAATAATAATAATAATAATAATAATAATATGGAGCATGAAGAAAGTTAGTATAATACCAATAATCGTAGGAGCACTAGGAACAATCCCCCCAAAAAACTGGAGAAAAGACTGGGAGAAATTGGAATCAAAGGGACTATCGAAACCATACAAAGGACGGCAATGATCAAAACAGCTGCAATCTTAAGGAAAATCCTCGAATGCGGAAACTAACTAACATAAGCTACAAAAGCTAACCAGTCACAAGGAATTTACAACGGAGAAAACAAGACCACGCGAAGAACACCACAACAAGAGCCAAGGAACAGAAACTGCAAGAAACAGCACTTCACAATCTCCCCCCTCCCAATAAATTACACCGGCCTCAGCTATCACTACACAAAAATGAACCATGAAACAGAAATTACAAGAAACACTCTCTACCCACCCCCTAAAATTAATAAGAATTTAAAAAATTCTTTTTTTTTAAATAAAAGAAGAGAAAAGGAAAAGAACAAAAAAAAGAAAGAGAATTGAAAGGAAACAATTTAAACATTTAAGAAAAATTAATTTTTTAATTTTTAATTTTTTTAATTTTAATTTTTTATTAATTAATTTAAAGAAATATTATTTTATTCATTTATTTATTTTTGTAACTGGTGTCGGCCTAGGCTGACACCAGACAAAATATTTGTAGAGGATCGAGGAGGATGAGAAGACCAAGGAGGGACAGCACAAACCAGACCTCCACTGGAAAAGTGCAGAGAGTGCTGAGACCTTGGGGAGGCTTGTTGCCACCCAAATCCCAGAGAAGACCAATTGTCCTTACCAGCGAGAAATCAATGGTAAGAGACTGTTACGATACCGCATCGTTATCGAAAAGAGGTGAAGAACACTGGAAGTCTGGGGAGACTTGTTGTCACTCAGACTCCAGGAAATACCACTGGTTGTTGTCGGTGAGCAATCACTGACGATGATCTGTGTGAGAACTCCTAGTGAGTGCAAATAATAATAATAAAGAATATTTACGAAGAACAAGAAAAATCTTAGAAACGAAATTATATAGCAGAAATATAGTAAAAAGAATAAACACATGGGCAGTATCACTAATAAGATACTCTGGACCATTCATAGGCTGGACTAAAGAAAAACTCAAGCACCTTGACCAGAGGAATTGAAAATTAATGACCATGCACAACGCACTACACCCAAAAGACGATACGGACAGACTCTACATGAAAAGAAACGAAGGGGTAGAGGACTGGTAAATATAGAAGACTGTGTGGAAGACACAAAAAAGAGCTGGAGAAATACATAACTCAGAACATGGAAAGACTAATCACCGCAGCAAGAGACATCGTTCCAACAAGCAACTTTGGAAGCATCGAAACCAGAAACAAAAAGAATAGAAAAGAAAAGCGGACTAACATAAGACTGACAAGAGAAGAAACCAACGAAAATAGCTGGCCATGGCCAAGAAAAGGACACATGAATAGAGAAACGGAATCTTTACTGATGGCTGCACAGAACAATGCGATCAGGACAAACTACATTAAAACTAAAATAGATAAAACTTACGAAAATAGTAAATGCAGACTATGTAGACAAAGAGACGAAACAGTAAATCATATAATAATAATTATAAGTTAGTGCAGCAAACTAGCCCAAAAAGAATACAAGAACAGACATGACTTCATGGGGAAAGTAGTACACTGGGAACTATGTAAACGATTTAATTTCGAATAGGTAAACTGGTACAAACATAAACCAGAAACAGTACTGGAAAACGAAATATACAAAATCCTCTGTGATATGGATGTACAAACAGATAAATTCATACAAGCAAATAGACCGGATGAGATAATAATCGATAAGAAGTAAAAAAATCTTGCCAAACAGTTGATTTCGCCGTTCCAGCAGACAACAGAGTGACGATCAAAGAGACGGAAAAACGGAGCAGATACACGGAACTTGCCAGAGAACTGAAAGGAATATGGAGCATGAAGAAAATCAGTATAATACCAATCATCGTAGGAGCATTAGAAACAGTCCAAAACAAACTGGAGAAAAGACTGGGAGAAATTGGAATCAAAGGGATCACTGAGACCATACAAAGGACAGCAATGATCAAAACAGCTGCAATTGTAAGGAAATTCTTCGCATGGGGAAATCAACCCGCATAATCTATGAATGGTAACCAGTCACATAGAATTTACAACATGAAGAAAACAAACCCACAGGAAGAACAAGGAACAGAACTGCAAGAAACATCACATCATAAGCTGCCCCCCCCCCCCCAATAAATTACACCGGCCTCAGCTGACACCATACAAAAATGAACAGAAATTGCAAGAAACAGCATAAACTACCCCCCAAAGATGGCGCCAAAGAGGATGAGAAGACTGAGGAGAGACTGCACAAACCAGACTTCCACTGGAAAAGTGTGGAGAGTGCTGGGACATCGGTGAAGCATATTGCCACCCAAATCCCAGAGAAAACCAATTGACCTTACCAGCGAGAAATCAATAGTAAGCGACTGTTGCGATACCGCAAGGTTATTTGCGATGGTTATTGAAAAGAGGCGAAGAGTACTGGAAATCTGGGGAGGTTTGTTGTTACTCAGACTCCAGGTAACACTACTACTACTACTACTAATAATAATAATAATAATAATAATAATAATAATAATAATAATAATAATGATAATTTGCATTGGGTCAAGGAGGATGAGAAGACCGAGGAGGGACAGCACAAACCAGACCTCTACTGGACGTGCTGAGACTGATGGGACCTTGGGGACGCTTATTGCCACCCAAATCCCAGAAAAGACCAATGGTCCTTACCAGCGAGAAATCAATGGTAAACGGCTGTTGTGATACTGCAGATTTATTTACGGTGGCTATCGAAAAGAGGTAGAGAATACTGGAAATCTGGGGAGACTTGTTGTCACTCAGACTCTAGGGAATACCACCCGTTGTCGGTGAGCAATCACTGATGACCTGTGTGAGAACTCCTCGTGAGTAAATAATAATAATAATAATAATAATAATAATAATAATAATAATAATAATAATAATAATAATAATAATAATAATAATAACCGGGGGTAAAAACTTGCTATCTTGGTGACCAACAAGGGGTGGGGACCAGACAATCCTGAGGCACGATCTTTGGGATCTTTAGGCAGAAGTCCAACTTGCTTAACAAACAAAATCAAGATTGATGATAAGCGACTCTATTAAAAAAAAAACTTTCTCTTTTCATCTACGCCGACACGCCGGTTCTCATTAGATCACCGCAGTTAAGCAACGTAGAGCGTGGGAAATACCAGATGGGTGACAATTTTAGAATATCACGCGCTGTATGTTAAATGGCGAATGAGCTTTACACGTAGCTTGGAGCAAATAACGTCGCCAACTCGTATGTAACAGAATTCCGAAAACGTCGTCATCTCCGCTGGCCGGGATATACATGCAAATTGGGGATCACTTGTTAATTTAATATTACTGCCTCGAATGTTGATTTGTTTCGTTTTTTTGTTGATTTTTTACATCGTTTTAAATAGGCTTTTTTATTAAATAATGATCCCGTCGAAGCTCTTTTAAATATCAAGTGTGGTTAGAAAATAGATATTTTGTCAAACAGTAAATTAATGACAAAGTTTTATTTTAATATTTTATCAGCTCAATTGCACATCTTCGCACAACCAATAAAAGAAAGAGATTATGAGACGATTTGACGTCAAATGTTAGGAAAAGGGTTCCATGTCACGGGTAAGTTGGGCGGGGCGCGTTTTACACGACCTCTTGGATTAACATCTTAAGTACAACTACTTTTAGAAGCGGAAAAACTGTATAGAAACATCAGTTCACATAGAAAGAAAATAGTCCATCAAAATATAACTGCTACATTTCTTTGAATCAAAAATGCACAATATATCATTTTTTTGGCATCTGTAAGGTCTGTACATCGGCACATTTTTTATGGAAATCACTCCAGACAAGGCACGAAGCTAAAAAATAAAAAATCCTTCTTCAAGTTCAAAAACTAGCTAATGATAAGTGTTAGATATCCATATAAGACTTATCATTAGCTAGTTTTTAACCTTGAAGTAAGATTTTTCTTTTTATTCTGACCCAGAAAACAGCAATTTTCCTCCTTTGTCTAAAAGACAAAATAAGGGAATTTTAATTTTAAATAAAAAATATATTATCTCCTAGTGTATACCCTCATTCAAAGATGACGAGAAAAAATTATGCTTCGCCAACATTCGTATTAATATTCATAGAATTACGTCAGTAATTTATCTTTTCTCATATAAATTATTACAATTACTGATGACTTAAAGAAGAAAAACACCTAACATAGACATTTTATTTCAGACGGTGGTGGTTGTCTGACTTGCTATTTGCTTTCTAATGTAAGACTTTCTAATGCTTTTTTTATTATTTCAACAAAATAATTAGAAACTGAACCATCGCGAGTTTTAAACAAAAACGCGAGTCATTTCTGATGACCTAAAAAACACCAACCGTTGATTTTACTTTATTTTATTTTCTACCTTTAATTTTCTTCTTTTGGTTATTAGTAAGTGGAAACATTAAAAAAATTAACCCTAACCCTTTTTAAGATCACAGATGACCGATACATTGAACCAGGAGACTGAAGGAGATAAGAAAAGGAAAAACGTATAAATCAGTATAGAAAGCAGAAAGGAATAAAAAGAAAGAAAACATCTGATTATGGAAATAGATTTGCATTATCTCTTCCCTTATTCCCAGGTCAGAATGTAACGGGGAGTAACGGTAACTAAAGGGTGAACTCCATACAGTAACTTTCTTCTCTTCTCAACAGCCGCTTTCCCACAAAAGAGACGTTGCTAGTCTTTCTCTACTCTATTGTTATTTTCAAAGTAGGTGTTTGAATAAGCTCAAATCTCTAGCCACCTCTTGTACAAAAATTAACAGGAAAAACTCGTCTCATTACAGCAACTGTAAATAATTTTCCTTTCTTCCTCTGTGTACCTAAAACCAAACGGAATTTCAATGAGAACAGTTTCTCTCCGGGAACTACCCGTCTCTGGAACACAATAGCACGGTGCTGCTTTCAAGCTGATTACAACATGGTCGTTTTCAAGTCAGATGTTAACAAATTCTTGTTGAGACGCCCTCTTAAATAATCAACATTTTCCCAGTTTCAACCATAGTCTCCAATCCTCAAGATGTTGCCTCACCGTCCACCTGACAAAACCAGTAACCCTTATCCTCGAATGGCTTTTGGGCCTTTATAAGCGGTAACTCATTAATACAAAAACCACTACTCAAAGCTCCTAAATTGTGGTCTAACCACTGGATGCACTTTAAAGTCATATCCAGGACAGGTGGGTGTAGAAAGGGCTTGAGTAGTTGATCGGTTTGGGAATATAGTGTAGACAGCAAAAGGGGAAAAAAGGGCGGCTGGGAAATGTTGATTTCGTGTGGGTGTAGTAGAGGAACACCTTGCCCAATGGCATTTAAGGTAGTTTAGTGTACCATGCTGGACAACCGCAATCAAAATAGAAATAATTACGTCAGCACAAAAAAATTGAGATTGTTTATTTGTAAAAAAAAATGCGTGTAGTTTTTTCGGTCCAGTTTGTCTCTATGTTTGTTTGTGTACAGCCTAGTGTCCACATCACTTGACCAATCGTCACCAAACTTTGTCAAAGTCTTGGCCATAACAAAGTATTGATTTAATGTTGAGATATCTAGGTCAAAGGTTATGGTCAATGTCACGAAAAATGTGATAGCCACACATTTAGCGATAACTCAGGTTGTGTTGATCGTAGAGACGCGCTACTTGGGCCATATTGTAGCCAATGAAGTCTCATGTAAAGTTATATCATGAGCAAAATTTTTACGAAAGTGCAACGATTTTCTTTCAAGTTTGATGCTCTTTGATAACAGTAGCCACTATGAAAAATTTCAGCCTCATCAGGTAAATAGATGAGACTTTGGCCCATCCTTACGTTGTCAAGTAGCGGTATGCAGTCTCACGACTGACTTATGCTTTTGTTTTAATATGTATTCAATCTCAAAACATATTTTGCGTACATTTTAACAGGAATTCTAAACACATGGTTAAAGGTTTATGAATATTGGTCGATGTGATTTGGGTTGTTTTTTTCATAATGAGTTGAAACGGAGTAGAAAGGTACAAGATGTGTTTGAAAGGTAACGGATCTGGTGTCAAACAATTTATTTCAGTTAGACAACAACAAACTACGTGGTGTTCCTTCAAATTACCCCATTCGAGTCTAATGCATTTTTTCTCATCCTTCTTAGTCCCATTGTGCACTGCGGGGGGGGGGGATTAAGCTGGATTATCCCTCAGCTCCATCGTTACAGTCTTCTTGATTAACTCTAAACTTAAAAACGGGTCGTTTGATGATCTCGTTCAACTTTAGCAAGTGCATGTGAATACCGTAGTTGTTCCAGTAGGTCGGTGTTCATTTTACGCGTTGCTCGGTGTCCATTGTTCGCTGAAACACCCTTGCGCTATTTATTAGTTCGTAGAAGCTATGGGCTCAAAAAACTTGAAACTTACACGATTGAAATCATTGGCTTAGAAAAAGGTTAATTTTAGTTTCAGGGAGTTACAATGAGTGTTATCATTACAATTACATGTACGCCATTTCAGTTCATTTCAGTTTATATCGTCTTACAATGATTGGCATTAAAATCAGAGCTTAACTAATTTTGTTTGGACCATTTGTCTACTTAAGGGACCCGTTTAACAATCGCAAGATATTAGAATACAAATATAGGGTGACCCTCCCCATAAATGTCACCCACGAAATAGTTAATAAAATTCACAATCTTTTTGGTAAAACTCTATGCCTGACGTGTTCACGAACGTTCAGTCATAAATGTCCAACAGTCTTTGCTTTATCGCCGTTAAATAATCTACAAAGACACTTTAGTGGTAGTCTAATCGGTAGGAGGTGTATTCTTGAATGACCTTCACACTCAACGGAACTTAACCCTAACCAGATGTATATCTGTGGGGTTATTAAAAAAAATAATGTCTCTCGAAACAATCCTTATACTATTCCTGAACTGAAGCGTGCCATCACAGCCAAAACCAGTCGCATCCAGGTGTGTTTGCAATGCTGATGTGTAGATTTGGAGCACATAATTGAACGGCGATAAAAAAGACTGTTGGCCATTCAAAAGGGAAACTAGTTAGACAAGTCAGGCATAGATTAAAGTGTATTAGTACTAAATATGGTTGGGTTGCAGAAAAGATTGTTAATTTTATTAACGATTACGTAAGTAGATGGCATTTAATTTAGTCCACCCAGTTAAAATCAATTAAAACATGATATAGAATATAAAACATATATTTAAGTATGTTATAATATTGAATCAGCGATGACAATCGGGGTATGAGAATAGAATATAACACATAGAGTAAATTAAATTACGGTAAGACAAAAGCAAAGTACAGTATTTGTCAGACATCGTTCTAGACTAAGACAATTTTAAATTTTGTTCTAATTTAGAGCGCCTCATTTCGGGGAACTGAATTTTCCAAACATTAAAAATCGAACTTGTGTCAAAATCTCTAAGTAATTAGGGACAGGTTTTCTTAAATGCGTTAAATGTGTCCAGAAGAAAGCGGGAGAAAGAATAGAAGAAATGTGCGAAAAGGATCGAGTGAAAAAGACTGGTATAAGACATTTAAAGTATATGTAGATGATATTGTCGCTTATGGTTTTGTATTGTTACACTGTGATCGTCTTGGAGTAACCAGGTTATCATGGTCTTCTGTAACTAAACAAATTTTCACAAATAAATGATTGTTGACAATTTTATGTTGTTTGTTTATTAGACGAGTCGGACTTTTGCATGGAGATCACGAAAATCGTACGTCTGGATTTTCTGATCAGCATGAAGTTCTCGTTGGTTGCAGCTATCCTTTAAACCTGCAAGATTGCGGATTTTTACCCCTGACACCGGCAGCAGCATATCAGAGCGGTTGCATACGAATTCGGGGACGGTTTAGCCCAGGACACACAAAGGAATTGCGCAGAAGAAACGTTGCCAACATCACTCTATTGATTTGAAGTTCCGCGCTTAAAACATAATTGCTTGTCAAACACACAGAGACAAAGACGACCATTAGACGACGGATCCTGATGTCGATTCCTTCTAGATTTTCACCAGAGCCCGGGTTGCGGTTCTAATACTGCTGGGTGCCAGACCTGATGCCATGTGTGGCCCTACCAGAAACCTGAGTAACATACGTCATTGTTCTGACACTACCACATTATCACCGCTGTGAAGAAGTGTTGGACTTTGTGAAGATTGTTGGTGAAGTACTTATATCGCTTAATACAGAAACAAAGCATTCATTCCGCACAATAAATATTGATTTTGAGCTTAATGTATTTGCTTTTAATCACATTTCATCCAGCGATGAAAATGAATCCAAAAGATTTGGCATGATACAGTAATCCTTAAAAATACGTTCAGACTTTTCCGTGTGTCCTCTTTCGCAATTTCACATGTTCACATGTTAATGCGAGTAAAGCCCGGACGAGATTTTAATGTTGGTTTCCATGAAAACCGGTGTGTCGAGTTCTTGTTAACAGAATGAAAACAAAACACAGGACATTTGAAGACAGGAGTTGCAAAAAGAAATTTCAACTCTAAGAACGAAAAAACGAATATTACGCTAAAAAGGGCAACGATGCAGTTCGAAACGGGGAGGGATGCTGTTAAGATGCATTCAATTTGTGCGGTTAGCGATAAAAATGTTATTTCAACCTTAAGCTTGACAGAGCAACGGACAGACGAATCGATGGACGACACTATTATAGAGATAGGTGAACCCATAAAAACACAATGAGTATTTCAAAAGCAGATAAAAGAAAATATCCATAAAGTTAGGTATATCTATATATTTATAAAGTTATATATGTGTGTGTGTGTGTGTGTGTGTGTGTGTGTGTGTGTGTGTGTGTGTGTGTGTGTGTGTGTGTGTGTGTGTGTGTGTGTGTAAAAATGACAAACGGAAAACAAGTTAAAATGCAGGAGAAAAACAAAAACAATGGTCCAATCAGATCATCCTTCCCTCATCCCATGTGTGTGCCTTCAAAATAAAATTATTTCCATATCTTCATTTTCTGAAAACGTTCACCACGAACGAAACCGGTCAAAAAATCTCGTTTTTGGTTTTCTCCTGCATTTTAATTTGTTTTACGTTTGTCATTTTTTCACACATTTTGTCCATCGCGACATTTCATTTTCATGAATTATCGTGTACCTTATCCCATACTGTCGACATGGAAAACAATTGCAGGAATGGCACACTCATGGGAAAATACAAACGTTTTTCTCTAGCAGCTGCTTCTCACGATAACAGAAGATTTTTCCTCGACCGTTGCATTGAAGAAAAGGTCATACCAAAAAGTTCACACAAACTACTCAAAACCTCCCAACACATCTTTCTAAACTACATTCCAGCACTGAATTACATGACAACGAACTCTCTTTCCGTAAAAAGGCCAACGACATCCTCAAAACTCTACAGCAACAAAACGACTTCACCACGTCATCGCTGACACACATAAAAGCTCACATTAAGAAGAAAAACGACCAACGAATACACAACCTAAACAAGAAACTACACACACTATGTGACAACAGCGCATGGAAAACGTTAGGAAACGAAAATCTCATCCTCAACTTATCCAAACACAAACTCGCTCAAACACAACGGGAAGCCTCAAATTCGCCACCGAGGCACGTAAAGGTGACATTGTTGACACTCTCACCAAAAATTACAGACACAGCGACTCCAACTTTGAAAAAGGCTACGTCCAAGGTCTCATTACCGCTTCTGCTGGCCTACCAGACAACAGCTACATTCCACGGAGATACTCCGAAGCCATCAAAGAGCTTACCCAAAACAAGGACATCCACATCACCGACGCTGATAAAGGCGGTGGTGTTGTAATCATGGACGCAGACGAATACCAACACAAAATCATGCTCTTACTAAACAACGACAACATCTACACGAAAACCACCTCACAACAAATAACCAAAGACACACAACACTTCAAACGCGAAGTAAGGAAGATTTTATCGGATTACCCTCCCTGGATTAAACTCCTGGAACATCACCCCAGAACTCCAAGACTCTATGGCCTACCAAAAACACACAAAAATGACATCCCCATGAGACCTATCATATCGGGCATTGTCAGCACAATCCACAAACTAGCCAAAAAACTAGCAGAAATACTTACCCCCTTCTCGGTTCTATTAGCCCCGCCCATCTAAAAAAACTCCGGAGACCTGCTACAAAGACTCAAACACATAAACATGAATAACCTCACTATGGTCAGTTTAGATATTAAATCTCTCTACACTAACGTACCTATACCTAAATGCCTCAGATTCCAAAAAATTCATCTTTCCAAATCCAAAATTAAACTCCCCCTCCCCACCACTCAAATTATAAAACTATGCCATCTAATAACACAACAATGCCACTTTACCTTTAACAATATTCTATATAAGCAACAATTTGGTCTACCCATGAGCTCCCCCCTCAGTGGAGTCCTCGCTTGTCTTTTCCTAGAATTCATAGAGAACGGTCCATTCAAATCAATTCTACCCAAGAACTCCTACTACTTTAGATACATAGACGACACACTCCTTATTTACCCACATCACATTAATCTCCCCGACATAGTCGAAAAACTCAATAAAATAGAACACACCATTTCTTTCACCTCCGGAGCAGAAAATAACCACATCCATAACTTCCTAAACATCACTCTTCTTAACACTCCTAATGGCCTGGACTTCTCAGTCTTTAGGAAAACAACTAACAAAAATGACTGACCACAACAAAAATATAAAATCCGGAATGATCATTGGATCGTTTCTCAGAGCTCTGAGAATTTGCAGCCCCGCCAATCTCCACAATGAAGAATCCTATATTCTAAAAACCT
The DNA here is from genome assembly GCA_963556195.1 of Sepiola atlantica. NCBI lineage: Eukaryota > Metazoa > Mollusca > Cephalopoda > Sepiida > Sepiolidae > Sepiola > Sepiola atlantica. The sequence continues at coordinate 60,192,573 of OY744531.1, forward strand.
ACCAAGCTCTAAAATATCCTCAATCCTTCATCCTTAACGCTAAACAAAAAGCTTCCAACATCCACAAAAAAGACCGACCCCACTAAAAAATCTCCTCACAAAATAACCAACACAACGGAAGAAAACAAATCTTACATAGTTCTCCCCAATAACCCCATATCTAACTCCCTACAGAAACAACTCAAACCCGACATAAATATAGTAACATCCACCTCAAAAACTATTAAAAGTCTACTTAATACGAAACCCCGCTACCACCCACCCACCCCCAAAGACACCTCTCACTCTGCCGGCATCTACAAGATAAAATGCGCCACATGTCCGATGTTCTACATTGGAGAAACGTCCAGAGACCTGAAATCTCGCATTTACGAACACAATCGGGACCACAAACAAGACATTTCCACTAATGCTCTAGTGATACACAGGAACACTCTCTCCCACAATCTAAACCTTTCAGACTGCACTCTCCTCAAGAACGAACACTCTCTCTCTCTCACGTCGCAAATGCATTGAAAGCGCGACTATTCTCCTCTCATCACCATCAAACTTCAACCTAAGGCTCAGTTCTTATACTATAAGCAGACACTTAGCTAAAGTCGCACTAAAACAATGCAATATATTACACCACTAAGCCCCTGATTAAGTATATATATATATATATATATATATATATATATAGATAGATATTTGAATATGTGTGTATGTGTGTATATGTGTATATGTATGTATTGATATATATACACATATGTGTATATGTATATATATACACATGTGCGTGTGTGTGTATATTTACATATTTTTGTGATAATAGCATATGTGTGTATGTGTATATATGTGTATATGTATGTATTTATATATATACACATATGTGTGTATATGTATATATATACACATGTGCGTGTGTGTGTGTATTTATATATTTTTGTGATGATAGCAAGCTCTCATTGATAGTCAAATCATTTTAATACATCTCTCTCTAACTTGACCTTTTTTTCTACTTTTGAAATCTATTTATATTTTTGTTTTTCTCCCACCCTTTTAACCTGTTTTTCCTGTTTGTTTCATTTTTCACACATTTTGTCCACCACGGCTTTTCATCTATATGAATTGCTCTTTAAAAACCTAATGTGTAACAAATTAGTAGACCTATCCCTGTTTCTTTCTTATTAATCTTTGTGTTCTAACATCCAGTGTATCAAGTTCATGCCCACCCCTTTTGTTCACGTTAGCCAGCTTCTCTGTCGTCTTTCCCCCTCCCCCACCGCCTTCTCCATACTAGCTCATTAGGTGTGATAGTAAAAGAGAGTAAATAAATAAAAAATATAAACAGAAGAATAAGAAACATAGAAGAATGTGTCACCTACTTATCATATTCCAACATCACTTAATGTCTTCTCATACGGTCCAATCAGATCATCCTTCCCTCATCCCATGTGTGTGCCATCAAAATAAAATTATTTCCATATCTTCATTTTCTGAAGACGTTCGCCACGAACGGAACCGGTCAAAAAATCTCTTGTTTTTGTTTTTCTCCTGCATTTTAACTTGTTTTCCGTTTGTCATTTTTTCACACATTTTGTCCATCACGACATTTCATTTTCATGAATTATCGTGTACCTTACCCCATATATATATATATATATATATATATATATATATATATATATATATATATATATATATATATAATTCAATAATATTAAATTATTTTTAATATTTTACATACGTACAACGTCGTTTTGAGCTCGTAGCTCTCATCAGCGCAGGGAAATAACGATCTCAGACGATCATAGGACGCGAACCCCGTTCACAGATACATCTCTAATCTGTAGACGTTCACCTTGTCCTATTAGGCCACGATGGGGGAGATTGTACGATTTTTAACGGAAGGCAACACAGTGATGGGGAAAGAGAGCAATAAATAAATAGAGAGAGGCGGAAATGGCATTATTTACCACGGAGTGGATAAGGAAGTTGAGGTATTTCAAAACGGGGTCAGCCTGTCTAGGTCAGCCTGTCTAGGTCCCCCAACCGCCCAAGCCCTCTCAAATCGTCTCTGAAGGCTGGAAATTCAAATTGTCTGTCTGGCGACTGATAGGTAGCTTGGAAGTGAGAAGAGGGAAGGACAAAACTGAAAATAGATTATAAGACAATTAAGTTTAGAGACCATGTCATATATATATATATATATATATATATATATATATATATATATATATATATATATATATATATATATATATTTCAATCTAGTCTGTATCAATTTAAAATATAGCAAGTCAATTCACCTTAAGGTTAAAGCGTTTTCTGAGGAATGTAATCGCAAGTTCATACCATTTTAAATAAATTATTTGATTCTATGATAAAAATAATAATAATAATAATAATAATAATAATAATAAAATTTAAGAAAATATTGACAATATTATTAATAGCTTATTTGATTATTTTAAATATGATGATAATAATAAGATTTAAGAAAATATTGACAATATTATTAATAGCTATAAAATATGAAATATATAACTATATATAACTCTTTCTCTCTCTCTCTCTCTCTCTCTCTCTATATATATATATATATATATATATATATAGAGAGAGAGAGAGAGAGAGAGAGAGACGAGATTTCAGCTGTACCCTTTTCAAGAATAGAAAAATCACTACATGAATCATAGGCTACTAACTTACTACTATACTACTCTTATTAACTCGAGCGTGTTATGGTAAAGTTGTGATTATTTTCTCCAGCTAACACTAAATATTACTTTTTGCCCACCGTCTTCGACTCTCCAAGAACACTCCATAGAGGGGGTAGCAAAAGCTTTTTCCACTATAACTTTACTACTGCCACTCTCCTCATCGATACTGGGAACTAATAAACAACGTTTACTTATTAAAAACGTGACCCTTATTATTTAATATTCGTCTGCTACTAATTTACTACATAATATAATAAATTACGCATACTTTAATGGATGCCCCTTCTAATTACGCTGATCTTTGAGAATATCGGATTACGTTATTTCTACTTATTATGTATACAGTTATAGTCATTCCGGTTTTC